>JAOTRH010000027.1:6278032-6310297 GCA_034768845.1 Heliamphora exappendiculata
CTTTCTCTCTCTTACAGCTTGCACTATAACCTGAGTTGTATCTCTCCTTTCTCACATCTACTGTCTTCTTCCTTTTTTTCTCTGTTCTTTGCTTTTCCGTCTATCTTTCTTTCTGAATGAGATGACAGTATATATAGACCTTCCATCATAGAGGAGGTTACAGGAAAATTAATAGCCATGAATGGTATTAATTTTTTGGATTCAATTACTAATTGAATGACCAATTCAATTGCAATTGAATTCTACTATTGAATTTTGGAATTCAATGGCCAATGAATTCATAGATTCCAACATAAATAGCGATAGGAATTATAATTGAAACTTAGATAAAATGATAAACAGTTATATGGAACCGTAACTGAAATATGTGAAGCTTGGTGCGAATGAGTAGAAGAAACCATCTTGTAAATTGTGAAATGTGAACCTATGATTAGACTTATAACTACAATGAGATAAATAGTTTAACTTATGATATGAACGTCCGAATTCAAGGACAATATGTATGACACTATTGGGTTGAGAATCAACTATACAAGCAATTGACGAGTTTGATTTAATATTTTGAGAATAAGATTTATACAAGAAATTTAGAGATACATAGTTAAAAAATGTTGGTTCGCTTGTAAATAAATTAAATATTTAATTTTTTGTCCCATGGAAATAGCGGAGTAATTAAAGAATGAGGTAAACTCAAATACTAAATTTGAAACTATATATTGGGATCAATGAATTAACTTCATAATCTAACGAAGAACTTTGTAAGAAACGTGGAAATGTTAGTGAATTCATAATTTGTTCAACTTGAATCCATGTTAAATTGATTTGATTCAATAGGCGTGGGTATGAGTGAAATATTAAATTCTTGAGAAGACTTTGATTAATTTGTACACATGTTATATACATTGGATGAATTGAATGTGACGACTTAAGAACACGATAAAGTTTGTATTAAGGGTGGGGTTAGTAAATTAAATTATCAAAGTAGGCTTTATCTAATACTAATGCAACGTAACTTGAGATTTAGTTAATTTGAATTCATAAAGATATGAAATATGTTGGCAAAAGCTGAGGTGATCACATAATACATGGACAATGTGTTTATAATGGGATAACTGTATGATACTGAACTTTAAATAAGATAAATATAACTTGAATGAATGACTGGGTTCGGAAAATATGAAGCTCTTGGCATAATGATGAATCATTGTGAGAAATAATTTGAGTAATGGATAGTGAATTATATTGAAGTGTTAACATAAAGAATTAATGAGATAATGAAACGGTAATATATCTTTGTCTTATAAAGAAATGAGATATGAATCGAATGGTGAGATATTAAATTGGAATAATGAGTTAAATCCAAAGATCAATGGTTAGAGTTTGATAATCTATGATTGTGAAAATGAATTGGGGAGATGAACTCCCGATTATTAATGAATATTAATATGATTAATCAAATATTAAACTGAAATTGATTGATGTGAATGTGATTAAATTGTGCTTGACTAGATCTGCAGTGAAAGACCAAAAACTTACACAAGTTGAGTACCGTGTTCCTATCGGGTTAGCCCCCCATAAAATGGACTGGTGGTTGTCATGGTGAGTTTTAAAGCTATTTATTACCCAATGGTTTTGCATAACCTATTAGGAAAATAGAGAGAAGTTTCTATAAGCTGCACCTGATGTTGGCATTAGATGATTATAGTGATGAGTTATACAGCTATCTATTACCCAATAGATTCGCATAGCCTATTAGGGGAATAGGGAGGAATTTTTATAAACTGCACCCTACGTCAGTTTAGTATTCGATGGATGAAATAAAAATATAACTGTGAATAAGGAACTTATGAACTGAAAGAAAAATTAATGATATTATAATAGATAAGGGGGCATTGGTATCCTATAACTTAAAATAAGAATGAAGAAGAGAAGTAAAGAAGTAAAAAGGAAAAATGTAATTAAAAAAGAAGAAAATAAAATTTAGTTATTATATCGAAAAGGGTAGCAACTTTAGTGGAAATAAAAGGTGTACACGACTAAAAGAAGAGTTAAGAAGGAGACTCAGAAAATTTGATGTCAAGAAATCAAATAAATCAATTCTATCTTTAAAGGTTTTCAACAAATGGTGTGTGTAAATTAAAAAATAAGTAAAGATATTATTTGAAGGTTGTTGCACAATATCCTGTTCATTCACACTTCACAAATCATACATTGCACTTTGTTTAGTCTTTATCCTACGAGTTTCGGCTCACGTTGATTGCATCAAACATTTAAAGAGGAAGGCAGAAATGTGACATGAAGTTTGATTAGAGATTAAAGAAATGAAGAAGGGAAGATGTATGTAGTTTATAATTTTAAGTAATGCATTTAATATTATAGAATTTGTAATGTTATTGGTAATTCACAGATGCGTGTAAAGAAATATGCATTTATATCCTTTTGTATATGTGTGTGTGTGTGTGTGTGCGCGCGCGCGCGTGTCTCACGTGATTGATCTTTAGACTTATGTTTTGAAGTGTAAAGGACAAGAGTTTTCTTAAAAGGTAGATGTACGTTGAGGATTGGATTAAATTGATGAAACCATAGTGATGTGAAAAATTGTAGTTATGTGATTGTTAAGTTGTGATTGTGAATTGAAATCAGACTGAACTTGAGTATAAACTGTTGTTTGAATTGGGTAGGCAAACAGGTAATTTAGAATAGTCCGAAAAATAGAAGAGATCCTGCTGAAATTTTTAAGAATTTTACTTAGAATAATTTTGAAGTTTAGGAAATGAACTTCATTTAAAACAAATTATATTCTAGTGTTTTTCTTTAAAGGTGGTTCAAATCATAAATAGGGTTTTATAGAAAGAGTCTCCTCGGTTATTTGGTAATGCTGAATTATCAAGTAGAGTTCACGTGCCTCGGAGTCATGGGCGTGACATGCCTGGTGACCAAGGTTTATAATGGTATATAAATAGGTTATAGTAGTAAGTTAAGAAGTAAATAAGACACGAATTTGTAATGTAATTAGAAAAAATCACTTAAATCCAAAAGTAATTTTCTAAAACATAAATTACAAATCATACCACTAAAGAATTGCAATTACACTCCCGGCCTTATTATCAAAATCGATTATTTGAGCTCATATTATTAAATGCTTATTTTTCTCATCTGCGTTAAGATTATAGATACTCATTGATTAAATTAAATTACTTACAATTATATTTAATCGACATTTTTTATAATTCCTTAAGACCTTCCACTTAGCTTACTTGATATACTGAATTATAAAATTCACATGCAGAGTTGGGCAAAATCAAAACTCATAGGCTTCCTTAAGGGGATATCATCAATCCATATTTGGAACGTGAATTTCGTCAATAATTAATATACACCATATAAGTAATGTCGTTATCGAACTCAACAGAATTATAGACCTGTAAAAAATCGCACCCTTTAATGAATCAAAATTATAAACATTAAATATATGTGTCTAACAATTATTTTGGAATTAAGTACATAAACACTCAGAATAACCATGGGGTGTAAATTAATTTATATGATTAGTATAAAATTAATTCTTCCAACATGGTTCTATTCAATACACACAAAGTGTACTAGCACAATAAATCAAAACAATAGTAAAGATTATTAATGTTCCCCATAATCAAGACAAATTTACTAAAATACTATGCTACAGTCCTACCAATGGTGTGTCCAAATCCATCCAAGATTATGAACTAAGAACTTTTATTCCACAAAAATCGATAATTTGATCTTCCGTATGTAAATCGAAGTCTACACACCAGATTAACTACAATGTAAAATAAAAGACACATACATAACATTAAATAAGTAATAAAATGTATACATTACTCATACAGATTCTCATTAAAATTTTAAAAAAATTATTAATAAATAAAAATAATACCAAAAATCAAATGCATGGTTATTAGTATATAACACTAACACCCCGGACCCCCAGACCCTAGAGATCTCGGACTCTCGAGATCTCGGACCCTCGAAACCCCAAACCCCTGACCCTAGACCCTCGACCCAAATGATCCAGGGACCCCAAGACCCTCGTGACCCTGGGACCCTAGACCCCTAGGATCTCAAACCCCAAGACGTCGGACCCTGGAACCCTAGAACCCTGGGGACCTCGGGGCATTAGGACCCCGGGACCCTAGAGTCTCGAACCCTAGAGCCCTAGTACCCTAGAGCCCTAAATCTTGGGACCCTCGAAACCCTCAGGACCCTAGGACCCCAAACCCCTGGTCCCTTGGGACCCCATGGACTCCCGGGACATTAGGACCCCATGACCTCGGGACGTTGGGATCCTAGGACCCTGGAACCCTAGAACCCTAGTGTCCCGAACCCCAAGACCCTAAAAACCCTCGGGATGCCAAGACCCCGGACCCTTGGACCCTTTGGACCCCTAGACCTCTAGGACCCCAAAGCCCCGAATCACGGGAACCCAGGACCCCGGGCCCCTAAAGCCCCACCCCAAACTCTTGGGACCCTAGAACTCTCGGGACGCTATGGCCCCAGAACCACAGGACCCCGGATCCTCGAACCCTTAGAACCCCGGAGCCCCGAACCTCGGGACCCTCGAAGTCTTCAGGACCTTTAGACCCTCGGGACCCTCGGAGCCTCGAACCCTTGGAACCCCGGGACTCTAAAGCCCTGAACCTCTAAACCCTATGACCCCAGACCCGAACCCCTAGACCTCTAGGACCCTAGAGCCCTAAATCCCAAAAACTTGAGACCTCAAACCCCTAAGCCTCGAAGACCCTAGACCCCGAGAAACCCCCCCCTACCTCAAACTCCTAGGACGCCTAGAACCCAGACCCCAAGTAACCCAGGAACCTAGACTCTCAAAACCTAGAGCCCTAATCCTAGATTGATGTTGCTGGCGATAAAATGGTTTTGCTGATAATGGTGACAGTAGTGCGATGGTAAGGATAAAAAATGTTTACCGCCATAAAAAAGTAAAAAACCATTTTCACCAAAATTAACTAATTTTTCATTGATTTAGAAAAAAAATTTCGTTTACTTTTAATTTCGATCGTACCAAACACTAAAAAATGTAAAAAATATTTTTTTTAAAATATTTATCGTCGAAACAAACAGAGCCTAAAGGTATTTTCTAACTTAATGGGACCCAATAGGGATGTTGAACAAAGTTATTACTTAAAACTTTTAATTTTTTATTACTAATTTTAATTATCAATTATAATTTTTTTTTATACTCCCACTACTTCTGCTATAAATTATAATTATTTTTTTTTCTATTTCAGTTACAAGTTACAATTTTTACCAAACACTCACAATTTCTTCTATAAGTTATAATATATAAATTACTAATTTTAACAATAACAAATACTATCAATGTAATTTAATGACGCTTTTGTGATATTTCACTGTATCAACCAATTGAACCTGAATCCTTCAAATTTTGTATTTTCAAATAAGTTCAAATATCCAACAAGGAAATTTTAAAAAGTAGGGTAATTATACAATATCCGATTGATCGCATATAAAAGGAAGCAAAAAGAACATAGAATAATTTCATTAGTTCAACAATTAAGATCAATCTTCGTACCCAATACAAGAGAGAGAAAAAAATCATACAACTTAGAATAATCCCAATAGTTCAACTATTAATTACTCTAAAAGACTAACACAAACTATGAAATACTTTCTAAAAGAAAGTTTTTACACTTTTGCTCCCTAATCTTATCACAATTTGTTTATTTCCTTCTTATACTATCAATTACATTTATTTCGTTCTTAATTCTTTTTTTGAATTGCAGCCTATATCGTCAATTTGGAGACGACCTAATTTGCCCAGCCACCACCTCCTTGCCACCCATCTAGATGCTAGATTAATGGCTCCAACTACAAAGCTTGAACTCTCAACCAAGGACGTACACAAAATTTTAATTCAAGATGAGTAAATTATTCTTATAAATTCTTAAAAAAACATATAATAAATTTTGAAAAAAAAAAATTTAAAAATACAAATTTATATAATTTTAAAATATTTTGAGCTAATACTATTATAATAGTGAATTTTTTCAAATTTTCAGGGAAACGGCCACTCTCATCCGCCCATAGGGGCAGTCCGCCTATGCTCACGGCCACCTGCAGCATGGTAGAGACGGCCGCTTCCATCCTCCCCTTTTGAGTCCGTCTATGCTCACGGCCACCTGCGGCATGACATTGCACAACCCACACCTTCTAGGGCACAAGTGACCTGACATTCTCCGTTGAGCTATTTGAGTAAATGGGTCAATTTAACTCAAAACTCAACTCACCGAATACACAAAATGACTCAAAAGAGACTGTTAATGGAGTTAGAACCCATCTGCACAAAGTGAACATTAGAAGAGATATCAACTGTGTATTGAGAAGGAATCCATTGCCACGCAAAGGAAAATTGTTCACAACGACATATAGTCAAAGTCTAAGTCTGTTTTTAGACTAGTTTTTTTTTTTAGAGACTTTTAGATTTTTTGATTTTTTGGTGTCAAATGCTTTTTTGTGTCAAATCATGACTTTTTTTGAGAGAAAAAGTGAAAAAAACTTAACTATTTTTGTAAGAACTCAAACAAAATAGCTTTTTTTAGTCAAAAAAGTCAAAAAAAAACTAGCTTAAAAGCCAGGCCCAACACAGGCTAAATCATCTTGCTCTTCAGATTCAAGTTCTCTCACATTGTTAAAAATTACTTGTACATTCAATGATAGCCGGTGAGTGTGTTCCTCAATGTATTTCAAAACCATCTGCAGTTGTTCTTGGTACGCGGCGGATCTTCTTCTCTCGCGATGTAACTCCGTAGATAGTTCCCGGATCTTAAGATCTTTCTCATCCTGCAAAGTTGTAGGGAAAACAAGTAGATCAAGCATTCAAAAAACTTCTATAGAAAGAACAAAGATCGGTACTGACATATTGTCACATGTAACCTAGGATCAAAATTTCATATCAATTTGTTGTTTCAATTAGCACAGAAACAGAGCCAAGAACATTTCTAGAATGTAAAGGAAATGTCTCGGAAGTCAGAAGCAACAAAAAGAATTTGTAAATATGTATAAATCCTAGTTATTGATATGCATTAGTGCTTTCGTATCTTGTCCTATATTTACGTGTATTTCATTACATTCCGGTGTGTTACCATAGAAACACTAGAACTTTTATTCCAAGAGTTTTTGGTTTCTGTTTCACTGAAAAATAAAATATTTCAGCCATTTCGATGGAACACAAAAAATGTTCCCTGTCCGTAACCACAACTTGAGGAAGCACATAAATTTGATCTATACTAGCAAGTAGTACCCCTACTTGAACTGGTTTCATAATTATGGCTTCCAGTCTTTGACCAAACAGAGCACAGAATTATCAAATACTTGATTTCACTCAAAAACAGGACCATCGTGGACCTAAGCATATTTTCCATCACAAAATCAATGAGGGAAGGCAGCGACCCCGTTTTCCTAATTTTATCATTAATATATGCTTCTTGTTCTACAGAAATAGACAAGGATATCCAGTTAACAGCTAACAGAATCCCAGCGCTGTAAAACAACATGCACATCTCTTAAATTCGGCCACTGAGCAGATTCCACCACAAATGACCGTGCAAAACCTTTCAACCATTTATATAATGACATCATTTGACCAGAGTTTTTTTTAACAAAACTGCACGATTAATATTTATTTCAATAACCAGTGGTGATTACTAAGGTGCCGTTTGATAACGTTTATATTTTCTATTTTCTGTTTTCTGTTTTTGTTTTTGTTTTTTTCCGTAAACTATAAACGAAAACATGTTTGAAAATTATTTTTGTTTTCAAAAAACTATAAACAGTTTTCAAAATTTACAAAATTTTAAGAAACAAAAAAAATGTGTTTTCACTTGTTTTATAAACAAATTTTGATTGGATTCATCCGTAACCTCCAACTATTACTTTTCAAACATTTATGTTACCTAACATGTTTTTGTTTTTGTTTTCTTATAAACATAAACAAAAACATGTTTTTTTTTTTTTGAAAACAAAAACAGAAAACTGTAAACGTTACCTAAATCTTGGAGAATAACCCCATTACGAGGGGAAGGTGAATTTGTACTTTCTAGAGAATTTTCTAATTGTTCTAGAATAACTAGAAAGATATTCTTCAACCAGAAAGAATTCGGTTCAGATATAGGATACCTATCCAGAAGTTTTCGCAACTCACTAATTATATTGACATCAATTACTATAATCACAAAAAGTCGACTCAATTCTATATTTATGTCTCACATGTTGTCAACTAGAAGTAGCTTTTATTAAAAAGTCAACTAAACTATAATAAATGGTATAGGTATGATAAAGAAGCACCCATTCTCGGAGCCTCGTGATACATGCGCATTAATAACAAGTAATCTAGCCAAGTGATTGCCTACATAATTCCAGGCAATAGATGTGACTTCTAAGAATCTCAACAGGACTTAAGGATGAAAGTTATTTCGAAGTAACCAAACCGGTCAGCTGAACCGACCAAACCAAGGCACTTTTGGTCAATTTTTATTTTAATATCGGCTGGTTAGGTTTGAATTTTTAAAAATTTTGATTTTCAGTTCGGAGGTGGTTGGAGTGTTTCTACCAACCGCATATAATCCCAAATACAAAATTAATTTATATCACACTTTTGTCTTGTAGAAGTAGAATACCCAATCCACCAATAGGCCCAATACAGTGAATACACACCATAGTTGTCAAATCGAGAATCGAATCGTGAATCAAAATTACCTATTCTCGAATCGTGAATCGTAAAGATTCAGTTAAATTTTCTAAAATACATCAAAAAATATATTTAAAATAATTAAATATTAAAGATGCATTATAAATATGAAAAAGTTCATAAATCAATAAAAAACTTGTTCTGAATGATGAGCATATAGTGTGATAGGTAAGACACTTGCATCTAGGACAAGAGATGTGGGTCTGAGCTTTATCATGATCAATGATCCTATATTACATTATTAATTATGTTATGATTTATAACAATTCGTAGACACATTTTTAGATTTGAGGGCATCCAATCCAAAATCAATTGGCAATAGGTGGAGAGATGATATAAAAATGAACAATATGAATGAAATAAACACTGGGTAAAAATGATACAAAAATGAACGAAATAAATAAAATAGACACTAGGTAAAAATTTAACTCCCGAAATTACCCCACAACTTTGATACTAATCATATCATATTGGAATTTATAGCCATCTAATCCAAAATCAATTACTGTTTGGCAAAAAAACATCTAAAATATATAAATAAGGCTTGGTGGCTTAAAAAAGTGGCATGGAACAAGTCTCTATAATGTAAAATTATAAGTTAGAAGAAACACGAACTCAAGACTTGCTTAGTATTGAATCAATTCCTTAATTTATCGAACCGAATCGTATCGAATCGTGTAATACGTATCGTGAATCATACTATTCTTGCTTTCGCCGATTCACCCCACCGATATGAATCGATTGCTAGATGTATAGAACCGAATCGTACAATATATATCGTTAATCATACGACTCTGATAATAGAGATACACACCACAATCCACACAGCACAACAATTTACAAAATGAGCAGCCACTTCCTCTTTCTTTTGTGAGTGAAACCCTAGCCGTCAATGATCTGTGCAAGACTGAGCGTGTGAATCCCCCCGTCTTTCTTTTGCGTGTTTGAGTTTCCACCATTGATGTCATCGCTTGTCGCCACCGTTCACGTCGTCGCTCGTCGCTAGGGGTGTAATCGGTTCGGTTTGGTCGATTTTTAAGTAATATGGTGCACCAAAATCGAATGTTTCGGTTTTGATTTTTTGAAACCGAACAGATCGAAATTAAAAGCTCAACCGCACCAACTGAGTTATGTTTCTTGCGGTTCAGTTGCATTGATTTGCTAAGTGGTTTCAAAAGATTTTTTTTCCCCACCACCTAACCCTTCAGAGAAGTTGGGGCTTCTCTTTTTTTTTTTTATAACAAATAAATTACCTCAAGACAGGACCCTTTGAACCCACCCCTAAAGCGTTAACCTCCGAATAACTACAATCACCCACAAATCACAAGTATTGATTAAGTCAGAACGCTTCTAGCGGGAGTTGAACACAAAATTTTCGAGTTTACAACTCATCCCAATGACGACCTTAAACAGTTGGAATACCCTGGCAGGTTAGCTTCTCTAATTGCTTGCATGTCATGATTGTCATCTATAAAGAAACAGCCTGGCGTTAAAATGAAAAGTGAAAACCCCCAATTCAGTAATCGGTATTCACCGGTTACAAATGAATGAACAAGAGATTGTGCAAAACGCCAAAACCTATTAGGATTTAAGAAATAATTTAATAGCTTATCAGGATCACTAGATCAGAGCCATCCAAAACTCAACAATTTAATAACTTAGTTCCAACAAATTTAATTTATGATCTCATCTCCTCTCTCTCCTGAATTGGCAAAACTAAAAGTGTTCTAACAAATTAATATTACAAAAAATTTAGCAGGCAATGTATCATCAAATTCAGCAATCTGTTAATTAACTATTCAAAACCTCTCTCCTCAATCTGCTAATGGAATGTTCAAAAAATGAATCATCAAATTCAGCAATCTAGACATCAAATTCAGCAACCTATTCAAAAAATCAGCAAATCCAAGAAATTAAAATTACAGAAAATTCAGCAACCAACAAAATTTTTAACATCCAACAAATCCAATAATTGCACTTAATAATGAACCTGAATTGCCCTCTGACCCTCTCCAACTAGCAAATCCAAAAAATACAATCAATATTGAACTCCAATTTCTTATCAATATTAAAAAACCAATCAAGAGTATGCAATTTAAGATTCATCCCACTATCACAAATTAATAGAGCTTACCTTCAATACAAATCAATCTAGTATCACAGATTGAATTTTTGATGATCTTTCCTCTACAAATTTTAAAAAATAAAAGACATTAAACATATAAACAATAAAAAAATAAACAGCAAATATTTACAAGATATATATGAATGAAATTACCCAATTCAAGTATTTCATATTCTTCCACCTCGTCTCTAAGGGAAATTAGAGTTGATGAATGTCGCAACCAGTTTTGTGTACATATTAGGGCCTCCATTTGTGGAGACATTGAACTCTGAAAGGAATCAAGAATACGCCCTCGTGTGCTAAAGAAAGATTCAAGAGCAACCGTGGAAACTGAAATAATTAGAACAACATGTGCTATTTGTGAAAGAAGGCGATATTTGGTGGAGTTTGTCTTCCACCAAAATAAGACATCAAAATCTAACTTATCATCTTCACAGCTCTCTGCTAAAAATCTTTCCAACTCTAATTTGTTACCCATACTATCCTCTTCCTCTAAATACCTAATAAATTGAGAAACAAACATAGCACGGGGACCTTGGTCCCATCATTGATCTCTAATCCTTCTAATTGTTGACTTAGATGTTGGACCACATTACTTGAATCATTTGCAACATACCACCCAAATAACCTAATCAAGCCTAATTTTAATTTCTTTATTAACTCGTTCACCTCATTAACATCATATGATCTTTCAAAACACCATTTAACATACTTCATTTTGTATCGAGAGTCAAAAATAACTGCAACGAACAACAAGAAGTTTATCTTCACAAGTTTCCCCCAATACTTGTCAAACTTAGATCTCATGCTCTCCGCTATTGATTTCAAAACTTCATTTCCATTTCTACACAAACTAATAACTGAGCTTCGAATTAACATAATCTCCATAAAAAAAGCATTTGAAGTCACAAACAACGAACCCGAAAATCGTAAGGTTGTATTTTTAAAAAGCTTAAGAAACCGAACACATAGCCTAACTTTATCCCAATTTGTAGAAAACAGAGGGCCCTAATCATAAATTTGTCATCGCCATCATCCACTCTGATGATAAAATTTGCATCTTCTTCTGCTAAGTGGTCAAAAGCTATCTGAAATTGAATTTCCCTCTCCAACGTGAAGTTCGTGAAGTTCCATCTAATTGGGACATCTAATTGGATTTGGCCCTTGTACTCAAAATCTTCTTTCTCAATACACAATTAAAATTTTTCCAATTTAGATGGTGAGGATCTAATATATTTTGCTGCATTTTGCACCCCAGCAATTGAATAATCAACTTCCTTCAACCCATCACAAACAAGATTTAGAATGTGTGCACAACACCTCATATGCAAATACTAATGTTCTACGACAATACACCATTCATGTTCTTCATCTTTCGCTTCAAGTATTGAATTGCACCATTATTTAAACTTACAATAACAACAGTGATTGTTAGCACTTTGTCCACTCTCCAATCAAGCAAGCATGATTCAATGGCCTTCCCAAGAGTCTCACCCTTGTAATTGGTAACTAAACAAAAATTAAGAATTTTCTTTTGAAGTTTCCAATTGCTAACGATATAATATGCAGTAAGACACATATAGTTTAGATTTCGCAAGGATGTTCAAGTATCTATAGTAAGACAAACTCGAGTTTGATCTCTTGAACATAATGCTTTCTACAAAACATTTTTTCATTCTTGTAAAGGAGTAAACAATCTTTGGCAACCGTAATGCGAGATGGCACCTTTAGCCATTTAGTTGCACAACACGAATAAATTTCTTAAAACCTTGACCCTCCACAAATCTAAATGGTAGCTCATCTAATATTATCATTTCTGCAAGGGCTTTTCTACATGCCCCCACCCTAAAAATCCAAGAGGCAAGGCTTCCCCCTCTTCAAACTCATTTTTCGGTTTGAAACCTAAGGTTGTTTGTGTTTTATCTCGATTCTTTGAGCTAAGGGGGTATTTTTTAAATTGTTGTTCAAGATGAGTCAACATTGATGTGTTATTAGACAAAGAATAATGAGAAGCTATACCCTAATAGGTAGGCGAGCTCTTATTTATAATAAACTTAGATAACATTATTACAATCATACACCCACACACGTCGGATAATAATAACATAATAATAATAAGCTACTAACACCCCCTCAAACTGGAGTATATATATCTACCAAGTTCAACTTGCTACATAAATAGGAGACACGCGGGCCCAGTAAAGATTTAGTAAAAATATCAACCACCTGTTCTCATGTAGGGATAGAGCCAAATGTAACACCTTTCTGATATTCATTAAAGATAATGTGGAAGTCAACCTCAATGTGCATCATTCGCTCATAAAAGATTGGATTTGTGACAATATAAATAGCGGAGGTATTATCAATCCAGAATCTAGCAGAGCATTTAAGTGGAAAGTGTAACTCTGTCAAAATCCGCTGAAGCCACATAATCTTAGCAGTCGCTAATGCCATAGCTCAGTACTCGGCCTCAGCACTAGACTGAGATACCACAGTCTGCTTCTTACTCTTCCAGAAATCAAATTCTCACCAACAAATATAGAGTAACCAGATGTAAATCTCCTGTCAAATGTACATCCAGCCCAATCAGCATCAGAGTACCCATCTATTCCCATATGGCCATGATCAGAGAACTGGATTCCTTTACTTGAATTTTTGTGTAAGTACCGAAGAATACGTAACACTGCTTGCCAATTGGAAACACGGGAATCAGACAAAAACTGACTCACTACACTCACCGAATAAGCAATATCTGGACGAGTCATGGTAGTAAGATAATTAAGCTGTCCCACTGTACATCGATATTGTTCAAGATTCGAAAGAACTGCTCCTTTCGGCTCTAGCTTGACATTAGACTCCATGGTTGAGTCCAATCCTTTAGCATTTATATATCCTGCTCACTCCAAAATATCAAGAACATACTTCCGCTGAGAAATGAACACACCTTTAGTATTCCTGGTTACTTTAATACCCAGGAAGTATTGAAGTTCACTAAAATATTTGGTCTGAAACTTATTGCTCATAAATGATTTAAGCGCAGCAATCCTTCCACTGTCACTACCAGTAATAACAATGCCATCCACATAGACAACAAGTAATATGCAACCTGCAGAGGTATGTCGAAAGAATACAGTATGATCATTTGCTGACTGTCGAAGACCAAATTCCTGGACAACTGAGCTGAAACGGCCAAACTAGGCCCTGGGAGACTGCTTCAAACCATATAATGAACGTCGTAGCCGACAGACATGGTTAGACCCCCCCTGAGCAACAAAGCCAGGTGGTTGCTCCATATAAACTTCTTCCTCCAAATCACCATGCAAAAATGTACTTTTCACATCGAGCTAATATAACGGCCACTGATGGGAAGCATCCAAAGCCAAGAAGAGATGAACTGAGGCCATCTTCGTAACATGGGAGAATGTATCAAAGTAGTCAAGACCATAGGTCTGGGCATATCCCTTGGCCACCAAACGGTCTTTCAATCTCTCAAGAGTGCCATCAGAATGAAGTTTAACAGCATATACCCATTTACACCCAATAGCTGTCTTCCCAGGAGAAAGACGTACCAAGTCCCACATATGATTAGCCTCAAGAGCATTCATCTCCTCAATCATAGACTGGCGCCAACCTGGATGAGAAAGGGAATTTACAACAGAGCAAGGCAAAGTATGCTGATCAAGTGTAGTAATACCCTACTGGATAGTAGCAGGCAATCCACGATATAACGAAGTATATAAATGATGATCCCGACAACTACGGTAAGACTTGCGTAAAGCAATAGGGGGATCACTTACCTGGTCAGAGGCCGAATCCAGCGGAGAGGAGACTAACTCAGGTAGAGGAGAGGTGGTGGGGCCTAGAGAAGATGATTCTGAGGATGAGGAGATCACAGGTACCTCTGGAACAATAGGAGAAGACTCATCAGAAATATCAACCTGAGTCCGGAGACCTGGAATCGGTGCCACTGGTAAATCGAGAGCTGAAGGATACAACATAGTCTGTTCTGAATCATCATTATTAGTGAAGAGAGGTGGAGTTGTTGATGCAAAGAACGAAACGGACTCAACAAACACATCTCGGGATACTAGAAATCACCGCAATTCCAGACTATAACACCGATATCCCTTTCTGTGTCTTAGAATATCCCATAAAAGCACATTTTAAGGAGCGAGCATCGAACTTTGTCACACTTGGCCTCGTTTCGCGAACATAGCACTTCAAATCTTTTGTAATACGACTTACCGATAGCAGATTAAATAGATTAGCAGTAGTATGTAAAACATCAGAGAGGATAAGAAATGGAGATAAAGCAGCTACTCCTTGTCCTTTCACCTCTAAAGTTCCTCTATTGGCAACAAGAACTCCACTATGTTCAAGGGTCAATTGATAAGTGAAAAAAATACCTGTTGAGTGAGTCATATGTGCAGATGCACCTGAATCTATCACCCATTACCTGGGAGTAATCATACGCGCAGTTGGGTTACCTGCAACTGTGACTGAAGGAGTATCGGATGTGTACCCAATCCGCATCTGGATAAACTGATCATACTTTTCCTAAGTCATATCTATAGTCCTCCTCTCAGAAAAAGAAGATGAAGGAGCATCATAATCGGCCACTGCATTGGCCACAAAAGAAATAGAACGCCCATGTAGCTTCCAACACGAGCTTTGTAAGTGTCCCTGCTCTACACAGTAATAGCAGGACCTGGTGTCACGTCCACCTCGGCCTCTGCCTTGTCCTCCATCACGGTCTCTACCTCGTCCTCCATCACGGCGGCCACCATCACGACCTCTACCGCGAAAACCACCTCTACCTCCACCCCGAAATGCACCTAGGGCTGTGTGATCACCCTGGCCAGCAGTAGTAATACAAGGCCCGTCTATACTAATTGCTTTGTTCATTCTCCTGAAAACCTCAGATAAATAGGGAATATCTGACCCAACCAAAATCTATGAACGTGCTGAGTCAACTTCAAGTTGCTGGTTCACCCCAGCTAAGAAACATACAACCAAGAACTGCATCCTTTGTTCTCTGAAAACCTCGTACCGATTGGTGAAGGGGACCAGACGATCATACTCATCTGTTAACACCTTGAACTCCGTGAAATAGTCTGAAAAAGGCTGTTCTCCCTGCTGTATCCTAAAGATACTCCGCATCACATCATATAACCGAGACAGGTCATTAGTCGAGGCAAATGTCTCCTCGAGTATGGCTCATACCTCTCGAACTGTGTCTCAACGGAGGACTCCATTGAATTCAACATTTTACTCAGTAATTGGACGTCATCTCGCTTCCACCGCTTATACTCATCAGATTCTTTCTCCGGATGGTCTTCAAACAAATGGTCTTCTTTTTCCATACCTTCACTGTAAGTAATACATTTTTCTTCCATAATACATATGTTTGCGATCCAGTCAATTTCGAATCCACCAATCGTGTGGATGACGAAAACACATCCGTGATTCCTCCTTATCTATCAGGTCTTACTGGAGAATCCTCAACTCTTGTGAAACTTTCCTTCAACATCACACTAACTCAATGGCAAACCTCAAGGAATTACGAGGAAACAAACCAATAAGCAAAGAGACACACCCACACCTTCAATCATTCATATATGGACCGCGAATCACACCGTCAACTCATCTCTATACAATAAGAAATGTTGTAGTAGCCCTTAGACCCTCGAACCAGCAGTCGGTGAAAGACCCTCAAACTGCGAATCACATAGTCGCCGAAACAGTTGCCGGTCATCGAAAAAGTCGCCGAAACAGTTGCCGATCGCCGAAAAAGTTGCCAAAAAAGGAAAAGTCCCCAGAAAAGCGATAGAAGGTGCTATCGGTGCTAAACAAGGACAATCGACGCTAGAAAGTGAGAGAACAGAGGCCGTCGATGCTGGAAATAGGTAGAACATGGGTCGTCAGCGCCGAAAAGAGAGCAGAGGTCGCCGGCGCTGGAAAGAGGGAGAAACAGGGTCGCCGGTGCTGGAGGGAGGCTGTCGAGGGCTGTCGAAGGGTTGTCGGTGGTCAATGAAGAGCAAAAGTGGTCAGTGGTGGTGTTTGGTTGGTCGTCGGTGGCTAAGGAAGGGTCGTCGGCCTGGTTTGGTGGTTGGCGTTGGTCGTCGGTGACTAGGGAAGGGTCGTCGGCCTGGTTTGGTGGTCAGCGAGTACAGTGGCTAGGGTTTCGACGAGTACAGAGGTTGACGGCACTGATTTAGGGTTATGTGGCTGGTGACTGGCTGGTGTTGGTGGTGGTCGCGAGGGGCTGGCGGGTGCTAAGGGTGGTCGCGATCGGCACTGTTGAGGGTGGAAGGAAGATCGACGTGGGTGCCTATAAGTTGGCTGGAAGCTGTTGGCACTGTTAGACGCTAAGGTTAGAGTTAGGGTTAGGGTTAGGGTTAGGATTAGGATTTCATGGAGGCTAGGATTTCATGGTGACTCTCATACCATGTTATTAGACACAAAATAATGAGAAGCTATACCCTAATGGGTAGGCGAGCTCTTATTTATAATAAACTTAGAAAATACTATTACAATCATACACCTACACACGCTGAATAATAATAACATAATAATATAATAATAATAAGCTACTAACATGATGTAGTCCCATTTTGCTTAGGATCACAAGCATAGTCAGTCCCGCAATAATTGCAAGTGATCCTAGGTTTATTTCCTAGCTCTCACTTCATTTTAGTAAAGTGATTCCAAATTATGGATTTTTTTCTTCCACCAACCCCAGTAGATTTATTAGAGGATTTTGTTCTCACCTCCGGTTCGCTAACAGTAGTAGTATCATCTTCAACATTGCCAAGGCCAATATTTTCATTTCTTCCAATACCATCATCCATCAAAAAGAAAACAAAAAATATAATATTTTAGAAACAAAAGAACAGCAATATTAAGCTTAAAATTAGTATTATGATGATAGCAAATAAACAATAAATAGAGGGAAAAATGACGTCGACGTGCTGACGACAACATGTTTTAGAAACAAAAGAGCAACAACAGGTTTTAACTTTTAACAATGGGAGATGCTTCACCTCAGACGATGTCGACGACGTGAACGGCGACGACGAGCGACGACGTGAACGATGGAAACTCAAACACCCAAAAGACGGGGGAATAACACACTTAGTCTCACACAGATTGTTGACGGCTAGGGTTTCACTCTTAGAAAATAAAGGAAGTGGCTACTCACTTCGTTAATTGTTGTGCCGCATGAACTTTGGTGTGTATTCGCTGTATTGGGCTTATTGGCGATCGGCGGATTGGGTGTACTACTTCTACAAAACAGAAGTGTGATATATATTAATTTCATATTTGGAATTATATTCGGTCAATTTTGGTCGGTAGAAACACTCCAACTGCCACCAAACCAAACATCAAAACTTTTAAAAATTCAAAACCGAACCAATCGATATTTTAATAAAAATCAACCAAAAGTGCCTCGGTTGGTCGGTTCGGCCGACCGATTCAGTTATTTCAAAATCACTATCACCCCTACTCATCGCCAATGTTGTCGTCGACACCGTTCACATCATTGGCTCGCCGGCATCGTCCGCGGTGAAGCATCTCCCATTGTTAAAAGTTAAACCCTACAACTATTCTTTTGTTTCTAAAGCATGTCGACTCGACGGCAACATTTTTTTCTTCTATTTATTGTTTACTTGCTATTATTATAACACTAATTTTTAAGCTTAATATTGCTGTTCTTTTGTTTCTAAAATATTATATTTTTTTGTTTTCTTTTTGTTAGATGGCTGATGGTATTGGAAGAAATAAAAATATTGACCTTGGCAATGTTGAAGATTATACCACTACTGTTAGCAAGCCAGAGGTGAGAACAAAATCCTCTAATAAATCTACCGGGGTTGGTGGAAGAAAAAGATCCATAGTTTGGGATCACTTTACTAAAATGAAGTGTGAGCCAAGAAATAAACCTAGGACCGCTTGCAATTATTGCGGGACTGACTACGCTGGTGATCCTGAGCAAAATGGGACTACATCCATATTGGCTCATCTTGAACAACAATGAAAAAAATACCCCCTTAGCTCAAAGAATTGAGATAAAACACAAACAACCTTAGGTTTCAAACCAAAGAATGAATTTGAAGAGGGAGAGAGGGGAAGCCTTGTCTCTTGGACTTTAGTGTAGAGGCATGTAGAAAAGCCCTTGCATAAATGATAATATTAGATGAGCTACATTACAGATTTGTGGAGGGTCAAGTTTTAAGAAGTTTATTCGCGTTGTGCAACCTAAATGGCTAAAAGTGCCACCTTGCATTACAGTTGCCAAAATTTGTTTACTCCTTTATGAGAATGAAAAAATGTTTTAAAGAAAGCATTATGCTCAAGAGGTCAAACTCGAATTTGTCTTACCACAGATACTTGGGCATCCTTGCGAAATCTAAACTGTCATATTGCACATTATACTGATGCTAATTGGAAACTTTAAAAGAAAATTCTTAATTTTTATTTAGTTACCAATCACAAGGGTGAGACTCTTGGGAAGGCCATTGAATCATGTTTGCTTGATTGGGAAGTGAACAATCACCGTTGATAATGCAAGTTCAAATAATTGTGCAATTCAATACTTGAAGCAAAAGATGAAGAATAGGAAGGGAATTGTCTTAGAACATCAGTATTTGCATATGAGGTGTTGTGTACACATTCTAAATCTTGTTGTTTGTGATGGATTGAAGGAAATCGATTATTCAATTGCTATGGTGCAAAATGCAGCAAAATATATTAGATCCTCACCATCTAAAATGGAAAAATTTTAGTTGTGTACTGAGAAGTAAGGTTTTGAGTACAAGGGCCAAATCCAATTAGATGTCCCAACTAGATGGAACTCCACGTACTTCATGTCGGAGAGGGAAAATCAATTCCATATAGCTTTTGACCAGTTAGCAGAAGAAGATACAAATTTTATCATCATAGAGGATGATGGCGATGACAAATTTATGATTGGGGAGCCTCTGTTTTCTAAAAATTAGGATAAAATTAGGCTATGTGTTCGGTTTCTTAAGCTTTTTTAAAATACAACCTTACGATTTTCAGGTTCATTGTTTGACTTTAAATGCTTTTTTTATGAAGATTATGTTAATTCGAAGCTCAATTATTAGTTTGTGTAGAAATGGCAATGAAGTTTTGAAATCAATGACGAAGAGCATGAGATCTGAGTTTAACAAGTATTGGGGAAAACTTGAGAAGATAAACTTCTTGTTGTTCGTTACAGTTATTCTTGATCCTTGATACAAAATGAAGTATGTTAAATGGTGTTTTGGAAGATCATATAATGTTAGTGAGGTGGATGAGTTCATAAATAAATTAAAACACTCGGCACAGCCGAGGAAACTTACGCGCAGCGAGTAGAGTTTTATCCCTAGGAGAGTTTAACAGTATTCAAATCCACCTTGAATAGAGATTTAATAACAAATTAAATAATTACAAAATAATATAAAATAAAAATAATTAATAACTTTATTTTTGCTTCGCAGAGTTTCATCCCCCGGAGAGTTTAACAAGGTTCATCCCCCCTTGAAAAAATATTTAATAATAAATTAAATAATTACAAAATAAAAAATAAATAAAAATAATTAATAACTTTATTTATGCCTCGCAGAGTTTCATCCCCCGAAAGGTTTAACAGGGCTTCACTCCCCATGAATAGATATTTAATAAACTTAAATAAAATTAAAAAATTAAAAAAAATAGTAACGGGAATCCTGTATTAAGAATTTTCAACCTGGGAAAATGAAAATCACATGGGACAAACAGCCCACTATTCCCATGTGTTAGATCATGAAAGTCTACCGAGAATCCATGAGGATCAATAGTAAATCCTCATTAAAAATTTTGAAAATTTGAATTTCAAACCCCCGCCAGTATACTATATTTGAAATTATACATTAAATTGCAAGTGAGATGTTCAAAAATTTAACAGTATTCAAATTTAACCACTCACATTTAACAAAATTAATAGATATTTTCATTAATAAATTCAAATATTACATTGTGATCTGCCCACTTTTTGAATAGTGGTTCACTACTAATATCATTGTAATATGACATATCATCGTTACATAAAATAATACAAGGAATACCTCCGGGACACCTTGTTTTTTTATGATATTTTTAATTAACAATAGTGTTTTTGTGCCCTCAAGATTTTCTTTTTACATGATAAATAGTTAAAGAGTAAATCATCAATAATATTATATAATGCAAGTGGATTATATGTAGAAAAATTCACTGTGCTACAGAAGTAATTATGTAGTCCTAAACTCCTTGCCCATGAAGTCTTCCCTGATTTAGACGGTCCGTCAACAATTAAACTTAGGGGGCGGTCTGGCTTTATCTCCGATTGTGGCTCGTTGAAGAATAAGTGGAGTAAGTTTCTAGTTACGCATAGGACATTGTTGTCAGCTCAAACCCTAATGTTCTGTGGGATATTAGAGAAACACATATTTTGGTATGTAGACCTCCGGTGGCTCTTGCCATTCTTGGTTAGCTGCGTATTCCAAGTTTCGTAATTGTGTGGACCATATAAATGGCTGTTGAGATTTCACCCTAAATAAGAAGTCAGATTTTGAAGTCGATTCAGCCAAGATATTAGTGCAGATGGTGTCCCTATTATTCTTTGGACTGCGTCTGGATGCCTTGAGGACTCCTTTGTCAATGAAGTTTCCTCCATTTGCGATGTAGTCGGCTACGTGGGCATCTGAACGTGATACTTGAATGTTTGGATGGAAATTGAGACCCACCACATGTGGGTCTTGGATATCGCAGTGTGTAGAAGTAGTGATGTTGAACCTCTTCTCTGTTTGCAGAAGTATGTGGAGATGAGGCTCATCGTCTTGGCGGAGTTCTGTAGCAACTCTTATGTAGGTAAGGTTGTATGGTTGGAAGAGGGACCAGATGTGATCTAGTACAAATTGTGCAATTAAATTGCACTGTAGATAGGTTAGAAGGGTGATTTCCCTTGAACTTTAAAAGAATGTGGAGGTCTGGCAATATTTATGAAAGTAACCCACTACAGTGGATTCTTGGCTTTACTGATAGAACTTAGATGAGAAGAATGAGAAGAGAGAAGAGACATTTATAAAAAACCCTGAAAGGGTACAGCTGTCTTTAGGGGCAAAACAATATAATATTACTTGTTTTACCCCCACGAGCCGTCAGGCTCGCGGTTGGATCCCACGTCCACGTGGGTGACATCATAAAGTAGGTGGGCCGTACATGGTACAGGATATGTTGTCGGGTATTATATTTCAATTTTATATAGTAGATGACAGCTGTCACCTACAATATTTAAAAGAAAATAGTAAAAAGTACACTACAGTGTTAAGCGAGAATCTTCCTCTCACCTTTATTTTGAATTTTAAATTGGAATCCGAGATAACAGGGATATTATATCCCGCCATATAAATATATTACATTATAAATTAAATAATTATAAAAAATAAATAAATTTAAATTAAAATATTCACCTGGGAAGTACAATAATTATGTATTGGAATTGGAGGTAAAAAAACTTTCAGCGGAAGTTTCATATCATAAATAGTAAAAAGAATTTGGGAAGTTTGAAAATATTCTCCTCGAAGAGGAATAAAAATCCTATTTAGACATCTTTTCTTTTTCCAAGTGGTATTTCTAATATAGATGGCATCCAATGTTGTATATTCCCAACTATTATCCACGTGATTCTGCAGTTAAAATAAAAAGAAAACATTGCTTTAATAAAGCAAATATTATAGATGTGACTGATAAATTAAAAAAATCCCCCTCAATTGACGTTATCCCTTAATAGTAGATTTTGATCACTATAAATGGAGTCTCGTAAATTGTCATTGTCCTATAACAATGGATTCTCGATTTAGAGAGATTCTCCCACATCTGCCTACTAATCTCCGTTGTGAAATAAAAAAATTTTATTTCCAACATTATGTGGAGTCTTCCAACGACTACTTTTTTCGGAATGAAGAAATGTTGGGAGAAATTGTTCGGGATGCTGCACGTGGTCACTGAAGTGGGATGCCCATCGTCTTGGAGTCTTCTTTCGCCGTCTATTGAAGAGGGGATTATGAGCGCGTGATGTTAAAAGGGGAGCTGCCCTATAGGGTTATGGAGGACATTGCCTTCGCTGCAGATTACCACCCCCGCGATGATGGAGGGTACTATTCAGACTCCGTACATAATTGCATGGAGGTCGTACGAGATGCCATGCGTCGAGGAGCCTTTTTTGCCTATGACATAGTCATTCTCCCAGAAGAATGCATTGTTCAGTTAACTACGGAGACCCTCGCTGTTAATGATATCGTAGTTGGTCCACGAGAGATATTTGGGTTCCCACAGAAAAAACCCAATGCATTAATGATCCACTAAATAAATGCAATGAATTTCCTTTCCGTTTCATCTTAGTATGTTATTTTACATCACCGTCACCTGATAACGTTACCCCCTCATCAATTGAAGTATTGTATCATTTCCTTTCAACGGCAATGGATTGGCCAGAGTAAATGTCAATATTTATTCTGGATATGTTCATATATTTAATAAATTAAATATATAGAGAAAAAAAAAATTAACATATTCATTTATACTTCGTAAAGTTTCATCCGCCAGAAGGTTTAACAGGGTTCATCCCCCCTTGAATTGATATTTAATAATAAATTAAATATTTTTTAAAAAAAATAAATAAATAAAAAATTTATTTATGCCGCATAATCGTTTACGGATAACGAATAAATTAATTGATCGTGTCGCAGAGCGAGCAACACTCGGCCCAGCCGAGGGAACTTACACGCAGCGGGTAGAGTTTTATCCCCCTTAGGGTAGAGTTTTATCCCCCTGAGGGTAGAGATTTAATAACAAATTAAATAATTACAAAATAAAATAAAATAAAAAATAATTAATAACTTTATTTATGCCTCGCAGAGTTTCATCCCCCTGAGGGTTTAACAAGGTTCATCCCCCCTTGAAAAGATATTTAATAATAAATTATATAATTACAAAATAAAAAATAATTAATAATTTTATTTATGTCTCGCAGAGTTTCATCCTCCGGAAGGTTTAACAGGGTTTCACTCCCCATGAATAAATATCAATTCAAGGGGGGATGAACCCTATTAAATCCTCCGGGAGATGAAACTCTGCGAAGCATAAATGAATATGTTAAAAAAAAATTTCTCTATATATTTAATTTATTAAATATATGAACATATCCAGAATAAATATTGACATTTACTCTAGCCAATCCATTGCCGTTGAGAGGAAAGGATACAATACTTCAATTGATGAGAGGGTAACGTTATCAGGCGACGGTAATGTAAAATAGCATACTAAGATGAAACGAAAAGGAAATTCATTGCATTTATTTAGTGAATCATTGATACATTGGATTCTTTCTGTAGGACCCAAAATATCCCTCGTGAACCAACCACGACATCATTAACAGCGAGGGTCTCCATGGTTAACTGAACAATGCATCCTTCTGGGAGAATGACTATGTCATAGGCTGAAAAGGCTCCTCGACGCATGTCATCTCGTACGACCTCCATGCAATCATGTACTGAGTCTGAATAGTACCCTCCATCATCACGAGGGTGGTAATCTGCAGCGAAGGCAATGTCCTCCATGATCCTATGGGGCAGCTCCCCTTTTAGCACCACGCGCTCACAATCCCCTCTTTTCAACAGACGACGAAAGAAGACTCCAAGACGATGGGCATCCCACTTCAGTGACCACGTGTACATTCCACGTGCAGCACCTCGAACAATTTCTCCCAACATTTCTTTCTTCCGAAAAAAGTAGTCGTTGGAAGACTCCACATAATGTTGGAAATAATTTTTTTTATTTCACAACGGAGGTCAGTAGGCAGATGTGGAAAAATCTCTCCAAATCGAGGATCCATTGTTATAGGACAATGACAATCTACGAGACTCCATTTATAGTGATCAAAATCTACTATTAAAGAATCACGTCAATTGGAGGAAATTTTTTTAATTTATCAGTCACATCTATAATATTTGCTTTATTAAAGCAATATTTTCTTTTTATTTTAACTGCAGAATCATGTGGTTAATAGTTGAGAATATACAACATCGGATGCCATCTATATCAGAAATACTACTTGGAAAAAGAAAAGATGCCTAAATAGAATTTTTATTCCTCTTCGAGGAGAATATTTGTTTGTCTCTCAATTTAGGAAGTATTTGGAGGAAGAGGATAGTATGAGTAACAAATTAGAGTTGGAAAGATTTTTAGCTGAGCTGTGAAGATGATAAGTTAGATTTTGATGTCTATTCTTGATGGAAGACAAACTCCACCAAATATCGCATTCTTTCACAAATAGCACATGATTCTCGAACTATTCTAGTTTCCACGGTTGCTCCTGAATTTGCCTTTAGCACGGAAGGGCGTATTCTTGATTCCTTTTGGAGTTCAATGTCTCCACAAATGGTGGAAACCCTAATATGCACACAAACCTAGTTGCGGCATTCATCAACTCCAATTTCCCTTCGAGATGCTATGGATGAGGTGGAAGAATATGAAATACTTAAATTGGGTAATTTCATTCATATACATCTTGCAAATATTTGCTGCTTATTTTTTTTTTTGTGTTAATATATTTAATGTCTTTTATTTTTTATATTTTGTAGAAGTTGTAGAGGAAAGATCATTAAAATCTCAACCTGTGATACTATATTAATTTGTATCGAAAGTAAGCTCAATTAATTTGTGATAGTAAGATGAATCTTAAATAGCCAACTCTTGATTGGTTTTTTAATATTGACAGGAAATTGGAGTTGAATATTGATTGTATTTTTTGGATTTGCTGCTTGGAAAGGGTTAGAGGGCAATTCAAGTTCATTAAGTGCAATTTTTGGATTTGCAGGATGCAGAAAATTCTGCTGGTTGCTTGTTGCTGATTTTCTCTAATTTTAATTTGCTGGATTTGCTGAATAGGTTGCTGAATTTGATGTCTAGATTGCTGAATTTGATGATATATGTTTTCAACAGTTCATTAGTAGATTGAGGAGAGAGATTTTGAATAGTTAATTAACAAATTGCTGAATTTGATGATACATTGCTAGCTAAATTTTTTGTATTCTTAATTTGTTCAATTTGTTGCAACCCTTTTAGTCTTGCCAATTTAGCAGAGAGAGGAGATGAGATCATAAATTAAATTTGTAGGAGATAGCTATTAAATTGTTGAGTTTTGAATGCCCCTGATCCAGTGTCCTGATAAGCTATTAAATTATTACCTAAATCCAAGTAGGTTTTGGAGTTTTGCACAATCTCTCATTCAATCATTTGTAACCGGTGAATACTGATTACTGAATTGGGAGTTTTCACTTTTCATTCACGCCAGGCTATTTTTTATATATGACAATCATGACATGCAAGCAATTAGAGAAGCCCCAACTTCTCTCAAGGGTTAGGCGGTGGGGGGAAAAAATATTTTGAAATCACCGAGTAATGCAACCAGACTGCAAGAAATATAACTCGATTGGTGTGATTGAGCTTTTAACTTCAGTCGGTTCGGTTTCAAAAAATCAAAACCAAAACATTCGTTTTAATGCACCATATTAATTAAAAACCGAACCAATTACACCCTAACAAGACTCGTGTTCATATTATTTTTAAAAATGACAAATATTAAACCCAAAAAAAAAACCTTGATCTATTTTCAACAGCCGTCACATCGACTTCTGTTCAGATTGTAGGTAATTTGACCTCCAAGGAGATTACTGCTTCGACCCCATAAATAAGAGAGAAGGGTGTCTCCCCCATGGACCTCCTTGGCGATGTTCGGTAGGTCCAAAGGACCGACGACGCTTCTTCGACCCACCTGCCTTTGGCAGCTTCTAGCCTCTTCTTTATCCCCATCAAAGATGGTGTTGTTCGTGGCATCTGCTTTTCCATTGCTCTGCAGATAAGCTGGAGTGGAGAAGTAGTTCTTAATGCCCATTCCCAAACAAAAGTTCTTGAACACTGCACTGCCAAATTGGGTGTCGTCCGATATGATAACTCGGGGGATCCCAAAGCAAGTAATAAGGTTCTTCCATGTTAACCTCTTGACATACATATCTCTAACATTGGCTAGTGGTTCGTCCTCGACCCACCTAGTGAAGTAGTTAGTGGCTACCAGTAAGAGTTTCTTGTTTCCCGTGGCCCAAGAAAAGGGTCCAACTATATTGAGTCCCCATTGGGCGAAGGCCTAGGGACTTGTCAGTGGTGACAAGTCTTCGGTGGGAACACGTATGTTGGGGCCGAACTTCTGACACTTCTCATATTTCTGTACATACTATTATGCATCCTTCTACATGTATGGCCACTAGTACCCTTGGGATATTGCTCAGTGTGCTAGTGACCTTCTCTTGGTATGGCTTCTAGACACCCTCTCATGTATTTCGAATAGGGGTCTTGAACCTTGTTCGGATGCACGCAATACAGATATGACCCATTAAAAAACTTTTTGTACAAATCTCCCGAACTTGAAACCCAAAACATTGTGGCTTTGCTCCGTAGCATCCGCGCTTCCTTTTGGTCGGCAGGCAGGTATCATTTGTCAAGTATGCCTCAACAGGGTCCATCCACCCCGGCCCCAACTCCGAGCAAAGGACTTGTGGCTCCTCAATCAAGGTTGTACTAGGCTGTTGCAAAACTTCCACACAAATTGTTCGGGCTCCCATAAGGCTCACAGCTGACGTCAAACAAGCCAAGGCATCAGCTCTTGAAGCTAGTTGGGCTATTTCAATGCATGAAATGCCCCTGCGAGTTCATGTGCCTTCTTCGCGTATGCCAACATCCTTTCATTTTTGGTTGCATACTCTCCCTTGAACTGATTTACCACCAACTGGGAGTCACTGTAGATTTTCACCGTATGAGCTCCCAGTTCTTTGACATCTTGTAATCCGGCAAGGATGGCTTCGTACTCGACTTCGTTATTCGTGGCCCGAAAGTTTAGTTGTATCGCTCTTTCTATGAGAATTCCCTCTATACCGTAAAGGACAACGCTTGATTTTGTCCCTGTTGCACGACGGTCCATCAACATACAACTTTCATGGCTCCTCTAGGCCTACAATCATGTCCTTTACTCCCGTTGCGCTTTCTTCGGGAGCCATTAGCTCCGCAGTCTGTCCCCTGCTTGAGCACATGGCAGATCTTCGGCGCACCTTGAACTGAACTCTGTAATGAAGTCGGCCAAAATCTGACCTTTGATCGCAGTTCTTGGGCTGAAAGTAATATCATGTTTCCCGAGCTCCACAGCCCATCTCGCAACTCTTCCCAAAAAATATGCTTTTCATAGCATGGCTTGAAGCGGATACTCCGTGAACACTCTTATCGGGTGTACCCGAAAATAGTGAACCAATTTCCTGAACCAAGTTTACTTCTCAAGGATGGGTCCAACAAGTCTTACCTTGGGGAGGTTCTTTCGTCACAAACAAAACAAAAAAAAAAGGCGCTCTCAACACTACCCTAAAGATTGAGTCCAGCATAATATAAATGGGATTCTGGATTCCCATATTCAGTTGTCATCCTGTTACTATAATTAATGGATTCTGAGAAATAGATCCAAGGTTTTTCTAAATTAGTAGAAAAGGAACATATTGTATGCCAATTAGACACATAAATGCAACAAGTGCCAACAAAAAGGATAAATTGATTCAAGATAAAGTCTAAACCTTTATGAATTGTCGCTGGTAGGTATTGTTTAAGAGTTTGAATAGGACTTTGGATTACAAGGAAGTTTTAGTTTCTATTTTAAAAAATTGGAAAATCCAATTGCTGATTTAATTACACCAAATGACAATGCCAGAAAGGACTTCAGAAGGAAGGAAGTTGCACATATTTGGAAGAAAATTAATTTGTAAAGTAGTATCAGATATTGCACCCCTTTCTACTTTAGAAGTTTGGTGGATGCATTTCCAGGGCATAACACATGAAATTGGATTTTTCTATTTCAGTCCATAGACTTTGTACGCATGCTTATAATTGTGAGAGGAATTAAGAGAGAGCCAAATGAAATGTTTTACATTTGATTTATGCCATTTAAACTTTTAAGGACTACAGTCAAACTATGCACATGTTGAACGTGGAGAAAAGTGAAGAGTTAAGAACATAAAAAAAAATTCCACTGGTACTGTTCCCCATGCTGCACCACATCAGAAGACAAAGATTATTGCATGTTTAAGGAATACTTGTCAATGCAGGTTCACTTATCAAAATCTGTATTTATCACTGCAGGTTCAAGTTTAAAACCAAGAAATTTGTTAATTCTTATTTCTTATAGCAAACATTAGCAACTTAATATCCAGATCCAAACTCTTGTGATTTATATAGGTAGAGATGCAACCTTACTTTTAAATCACTGTAGGAATTGTCTTTTACAGAGAGGAGCTAGAGTGCAAAAGAGGAAGACCTGGTTTTAAATATTATTTTTCTTCAAACATTTTGTTCCCAGCTTTAGTGTCGCAATATATATTGTAGTTTGGTTAGAGTTTTGTACATCAAAAATATTGTTCTAAAGCTTAGAAAATAAGGCTTAATTTGGTTTGCCTTGCCTTAGGCCTGTCCATTTAACAAGTGTTTTCAGCTGAAGTTTTAAGATCATACAAATTACTCATCATACTGCTTCAGAGAAGTTCTTTTACATAATTAACCCCCCTCCTCCTATGCATACAAGTCCCTATTTTGAAAATTTATATAAAACTGTCCTATCGGTAAATATCAAGATCGGTTCAAGAGATTTAATCAACTCTAGAAATTATAGTAAGTCTGTCCAAATTATATCAGAATATGGATGGATGCAGCTAGAACCTAATCAACTCATTTACAATATTTTACCATAACACCTTTCGCTAATCTTGTCATACGTTGAGTCGTTAACTATCAATTCACTCTATTTAAAAAGAGCAACAACTGGGCTGGTTTTCTTAGAATTGTAGTTAGTTTGGGTAAACAATGCTCACCAAGACCTGATAGAAGGCAATTCAAAATAACTAGCAAATTCCCTTATACTACAGTAAAAATAAATGATGTACAAAAATGCAGAGGATGTAGAAAGTGGTATTGGAAGCTAAATCAAACCTAATCCTTCTAATTAAAGCATGTCAAGAAATCTAACTTAGGCTATAGCTCTATCTATAAGCTTCAACCCGTTTCATTATGCTCGTCCTAATTTATTGAATTTTGATATATCCATTTATGCAGTCTTTGATTCATCTCTTGCGTACTTCCTAATTTGGAAGTACAATATTGTCAATACATAAACCAACAAAAAGAGCTTACAATATTATGATCATTTTGTAAGGTGAAAAATTATGGATCTCATCAGTGGTGTTTTGCTGCACATAGAAGACTAAAACACGTTATACAAATTTAATTTCTAGAGCATTTCCGCAAGAATCATTAAATTGATACGTTGGCCTTAAAACATACCTCGCAAAATGCAATCCTATGTGATCGTCGTGGTGGAACTTTGCTAGGATTGAGCTCATGATTATGCTCCTTGACAAAACCATATATAACCCACTTTCCTCCATCTTTTGCAGCTATCCTCAACATTGCATTGCATCCCTCTCTGGTAGCCGGCCGTGATGGACAATTTCTGTTTTCCCCGTTTGCATATTTATCTGCACGGAAACCTTCTTTTGAACAAACAAACTCCCGGCCAATTATTGAGCTATCTTTAAGTGAACGACGTGTGCGATTATTCCGTATGGTAAAGCCCAGACGTCGTCCATACATCTCATAGAATTCCCTAGCATCCTCTGCTGACTCAAACTCCATGCCCACATATGGTTCTAAAGGTTCCAAGATTATCGGTAAATTTTCAATAGATGGTTTTATAATACGATTGTTCCCATTTGGATTATCTGATAGGCCCTCTTCTGCTGTTTCATGACTATCAAATGTTTCAGTTAACCAACGCCTGTAGATTCTTTTTGAATTAAACCCTTGGCCAGAAGTGCTTGCCATTATGAACCTAGCAGAAGATAGAAATTACATTGCATCAATCAACACCATGAGCACAATGAGGAAGAAGCAGCGTGTGTTTATTCTCCCTGCATTATCATTCAAAAGAACCAATATATACCATCTCTAGTCGTGCATTCCAACACGAAATACCGCCAAAATTAATAACTGCAGCAATAACAAAACTCATGAATTTAACTGACAGCAAGAGCACAAAAGTTCAAAATTTTGATTAAAATGTGCAGCTCAAGAATAAACTCTTACGATTCTACAGTAGTGAAATTGAAGATGGTTTAACTAATACCAGGGAGAAAGGCTTGTCTTTGATACACCCAAAACAGATTGATAATATGACGGGAAGAAAAACTCTGGTCCCAGTCTATGTTGCCTTCAATTGAAGATTTCAATTCTTTTGCATCATGATACGAGTCAGAAATTATAGGGCAGATGCCCCAGATTTATAGACAAAGAAAAACCGACAATAGCATGTTAACTGTCATTAGACAAAGTTTGAGGTCTCTATGAGACTACGAGAACGATTTTTAATATATATTATATGAATAATAAACTGAAATGGCAATACTTCTGACCATCAACATATTACAGCCGTAATAACCACTTATCCATCACAACATAAGGCATGATGAACCCATCATATATTGCCCTGAAATAATATGACTAAAGGCACACAGAAGAAAAACCATAAATTTGTGAAGTAAAAAATAGATTAAAGGAATGTTATTCAAATCTTGGAAGCCCAATAAATTATAGTAATCATGAGAAAATCAGATGACTACTCTCTATCACACCCAATAGCACTAATATGCTTTGGCACTCCACAAGAAGGAAAACAAGTATTTTAGTCGCACCTCTGCAAACATGCAGTATGTTCATGAATGAAAGGACTCCACAGCACTTCACATCTGTAGAGCTCATATCTAAAAACATTAGTTGATCTTAGTGGCAAAACAGCCACAACTTTACTTATCTATATAGATAATGTATGGTTAAATGCTTAACAAGGATAAATATATGAGACTTTATTGTAAAATTAAGTTAAGATATAGAAGGGAAATCAACTTACTTTATAAGTGGAACTATATTGGAAAGAGCATTAAAAGAGATGCTATTTTACGCAAACAGCATGCCTTGAAAGTTTGAGAAACTTGGAAGAAAAAGGGAAAACCAGATTCCATGGTGAATATGGTTATTTGTAGGATCAAGTTTAGAACTTTATTTGATGATTAATTATTCTAAGTTTAAAAATCGCCTAACCAATCAAAGCACAATTCTCGGGGTACTTTGGGCAACACCCGAACTACCCCGAAACTTCTCTCCCTGTTTCATTAATTATCCAACCCTTAACCTTACAATGTAATGTTAACAT
>JAOTRH010000027.1:6323883-6344401 GCA_034768845.1 Heliamphora exappendiculata
ATTATACTAATTTTTTATGAGATTTAATTTTAATATCAATTGCACCCAAACTGTTAAAATTTTAGTTAAAATTTAACAAAAATCGCTCATCCCACCCAAAAATTACTATTTTCACCCCCAAATCACCCTTCAAACCACATTTTTCCCCAAAACCACACTTTCTACCTCAAAATCACCCTTCCGTTGAAATTTGGGGTGAAAATGGTGATTTTGGAAGGAAAAATGTGATTTGAATGGTAGTTTTGAGGTGGGAGGGACGGTTTCTGTTAAATTTCAACAAAAAATTTAACAGTTTTGGTGCAATTGATATTAAAATTAAATTATATGGGAGCTTAATGTAATTTCAGAGACCACATGGGAGGTCCATGTAATAAGTTTAAATTTCATGAGAGATAAATGTAATTATTCCTAAAAATTAAATTTTTTATTTATAATTATAAATAATTATACTTACCTCTCATGAGATTTAAACTTATTACAAGAATCTCTTCGTGGTCTCTAAAATTATACTATCTTTTCTTCTGTTTTAATTGTCGGTATCAGATGCCATGTTCCGTTAGCTGCCATTAGTTAACTGCTAAATAAAAAAAAAATTTACTAATATTTTATTTTTTATCTCCAAATTACCCCTCTTCCTATCTTTTCATTTTTGTTTCCATTTTTCATTTTTTTGCTCTCTCTCTCTCTCTCTCTCTCTATATATATATATATATATATATATATATATATTATTGTATTATCCCTAATTTTTTGTAAAACTCTCGCTAGATTCACTGATTCAACAACAATAATCATCCATCAAATGATGGGTTATGGCTACCACTTCCAGCAACATGTGAAGCCTTTCATAGGCTACCCATTTGCCCCCAATTTCAAGAATTGCAAAGTTTAGTTTCTACGAGTGCCTTGCAAAGTTTAGTTCCCAACTCACAGAGGCAGGAGAGATTACACACACACACACACACACACACACACACACACACAGAGAGATACACTGGTAATCTTCTATACACTGGTAATTTTTTATTTTCTCCCCAAATCCCCCACGGTGTTAGCATCTTCTATTCTAACGTCGTCCTCTTTCTCTCAGTATGTATGTGTGTATACGTAAATCTATAATTGTATACATTCAACTAATAAGTGATTCTATTATGATTGTGCAATTTTGGAATTGGGTCTCTTTCTCGCGAGATTCCTCAACGAAGGGGATGCTGAACGAACCAGAGGAAAATATAATTTTCCAACCAAAACCTTAAATAGACGGGATGATGAACTCAACGAAAAGCCAAGAATCGACGCAGAGTTAGTTCCACTACTCTCTCCATTCAGTTGTTTTTTACAGTTGGGAGAGAGACAGAGAGGGGATGATGGCGTTGTGGTGGTGGTGGTAATACACATGAGAGATGGCCGTTCGGCGCTGGGTGGTGTCACCGGAGGGAAGGTGGCGTTGGCGTCGGTGGACAGAGACCGGCGGTGGAATTCGGTGGCGACGGTTGGTGGTGCTGTGGAGTTGATAGCGGCGTGAAGGGAGGTGGCGGGTGGCGGCGACCGAGTCTGACAGGAGAAAAAAATTAGAATAGAAATAATAATGTGTATAATTAGGACAAAAAAAATTACAGCAAATGATGAAGAAAAAAAAATAATGTAAATACAAGAGTAAAATAGTAAAAATTTATGTGCCAATAACAACGTTTGTTAGATAAATCTTTTAAGGAAGAAGAGTATAATTTTAAAAATAAAAAAAAAAATTATAATAAATTTAAATTTTAGAAGATGTAATTATAATTATCTCCTATAATTAATTGTTATTGTTACTTGGGTTTACAAGTAACAACAGCCAAACCCCACCTCGCGTTAGCTTCAAGGAACGAGCTTTCTTTATTATTCATCAAGAAAAATGTCTAAGTGTAATTTCTTTTTATATAGAAATCTGTATTTTCTTTTTGAAGGACTCATCTTAGGTATATAATAACTCATCTTTATTAAGTGATTACTGATTAAGAATTAAAAAATAATTAATATTATATAAGTTGTGATTATTTATTTGTTAAAATACTATATGGCATCGCTTACATATTTATCATAGGTAAAAAAACTCTATTATATGTATATACAAAATACAAAATAAAATATTTTTTATATAAAAATTACATATTTTTATATTTTTGTGTTTAATTCTTGTCTAAATATGTGCAAGTGTTGATTCATCAATATTTGTATATTAGTGGCACTATTTAGGATAAATTTGGAGACTTTTGTTTGTTTCATTTTTTTGAGTTATTTTATTATTTGACTAAAATTATATTTTAAAATTGTTTTGATGATGAGATAAATTGAAAAAATAAAAAATTTAATTAAAAAATCAAAAAAAAATTTACTAAAAATAAAAATAAGTATGAAAAAATTCAGCTTATTGTTTTATTTTGTCTTATTTTTGTTTTTTTAAATTTTTTAATATTTTAATTAAATTTTTTTATTTTTTTGACTCAACTCGACAAGAAAAATAAAAAAATATAATAACTTAACAAAATAATTAAAAAATTACTAAAATTAAAAATAAATAAATAAACAATTATATACATATTTCCGGTAAACGACTAAACGTGTACCAGTGGAAATTTTATGCTCCAAACCATACGTTTAGGGGAAGAGATCCGCTGGAGAGAGAACCGTGACGAGGCTTCTCTTCTTATGAGACAATTATATGCAGAGAAGAGGTCAAACTAAAAAAACAATTGCACCATCGCAAATTGGGTAGCGGTTGATGAAGATTTTTCTTTCTATTTTTCTGATATTTCATGGAGGATGTTCGATCAGTTTTCTCGTACGTTGACTAATTTTCGAAGCACCAATCCCATTGTTCACAAGCGAGTTTCAATCGAAGTTCAAAAAAAAATATCCAGCCAAAGGTTTCGATTCCTTCTCCAATCCTTTATTCAAGAACAATTTACAATTCTCTAAAATCTCCATTGGTTATAGGCAGTTAGTCTATTCGCGGCACAAGTTAGGAAAAAAAAAATCGAGAACGATTTTCTTCAAAACCTCCATTGATTATAGACAGTTTAGTCCATTGGTGTCACGAGCTCAAAAGATAATTCAGAAAAACCGAAACAATACCTTACTCCTAAATGTCCAATCAACTGCTGCATATCAACACATTTTGACGAGAATCAGCTAATTTTCTTTAATTGGCAATTTGACATTTCTCGCCTTGAACCACAAAGCAAAGGTAGCACGCTAAGCGAAGAGCTCTGAACAAAAAGACAAAATCCCATATAGGCCGTCCTTACAAGAATTAATGGTAGTTATGAGGTTTTGATTTCGAGATCTTGAAAGAATCAAGCCTGCAAGTCCCAAGTCTGACCACCCAATCAATCCCTTGGATTCAGTGAACTAAAGATAGGATGAATCACCAGAGAAGAGTAAGCGAAACTCATCGGTGCGGTGGCCCCTTTCTGATTCGCCCCGAACAAAATGGTCAATTCATGTTGAATTGCACTGATACAGGTGACAGGGAAAATGCAATGGACTTGAAGAAGAACAACTTGACTAATTTACGGCAGGGAGAAAGTTCCGATTCCAATGGAAAGCTTGATGGTTTGAGTTATGACAACGAGGGCTTGGGCTTCTTCACATTGAGTGAGCAATTGGAACTGGAGTATCTGTCTGATCAGCTTGACATTGCTATAATTGAGAATGGAGAAAATCCCAGGCTTGATGTGAGTGAGTTTCATGTTGAAAAAGTCTTCTAACACAGATTTTAGTTGTTTCTTACCGGTAAGATGATGTGCTGTTTAAAATACATCACATCATCTTACCAATAAAATACACTAATCTGTGACTGAATCTGTGATTTAAATCTGTGCTTGTAGTCGAACTGATGTTCATGTTTTGTTGCTCCTGATTCTTCAAATTTTTTTCTTTACAATACTGATCTCTTGATAAGATTTTAAGATTTGATTGTTTTGATCTATTGAGGTTTTGTATGATGTAGACTTTGAGGCATAGGCTGGCTTGCTGTAGTGTCATCTTGTGATTTATGAGCTTGTGTTTTGAAACAAAAGAACATATTTCTATTTGCCTAGCCATGTGTTAGAGATCTTCTTTTGAACAGGAAAATTTGGTAGCAATTCATGTACTCCTGTTGTATTGTTTCTTCTTCCTGTTCTTCATTTTCAGTTTTCTTCAGTCAATAATGGTGGGTGACAGAGAATAATGTTATCATGTGCCTTTCTTCCAAGACTTCCTATTAACATAATTAACATGATTATTAGACAAATAAAATCACTTGTGCATAATTTTCCCCATCCGGTGGCAACTCCATCAATTTTTGTCACTGGTGGCAATAATGACTTAATTTCTATTAATTCTATAGTATATGATAACACCATCGCATATTTTCAATAAACTTCTAAGTGTAAAATGGAAGCTCCAGTTGATGTCTTCAAAAGGTGAGTCTTCTGTCTTCAAAATGTGGGATATGACAGATGAAAAAAGTGAAGATAGGCTGTTGAACAATGAAAACTTGGAAAAAGTAATCTCATTAGAGATTGGGAGCTACTGCACACTATTTTTTACTTGGTACAGTAATCAGTGCATTGAAAACTTGTACGCTATGCTTATAAACCTGTATTGTTGGGTGTATAAATTATGTGCATTTAGCACCTCCCCTAAGAATTTGTCTAACTTTCTTTTTAAGGGCAATTTGAATATTTTATTACTCTTAGACTGGGTTCTTTTTCGCTGTGTAGTGGTGGCACATGAGTCAATTTTCAGTAAAATTAAAAAATTAGACATAGTCTTATTTTTTCTTCCAATCCAGTGGATTCAGTTGACTCCACAGCCTCAGCCTTGGCTGTGGAGTCGCCCCTGCCCCCATCAAGTAGTATTAATCAGAAAGTGAACATTTTCTGGGTTCAAATATGGATTTCAAAGAGGGCACCTGCTAAATAGGTTTTTTTTTCTTTTGGCTCACATGTAAATTGTCAAAAACATTTATTTTAGACAAATAAAGATGCAGTAAATCTTTAACTGGACTGAAGTTTGCACCAATGCGCTAACTTGGTTTTGGAGCAGGGGAATTAATTAAACAGTCAAGTTGTTCCACATGACGCATTCACCTAGTAAAGGTTAGGACTTGGAGAGTAGTATGGGAAAACTATCTTGGTAAAGACTAGGAGACTAGTACGGAAAAACTATCCGATGAGTTGACAAATTGTTTGAAACTGCATGCTTGCTTTAGTAAGTTTGTGAGCCCTAGACTATACATTTTTTGTTAACAGCGCTCTATGTTTATGCATGGTATGCAGGAAATATATGAAGCACCTCAAGTTTTATCAAACCCTGCCATTGGCTTGGAGTACAATAATAGAAGCAATCATTCTTCAATGCCACACACGCATGATGATAAGACTTTTTCAGCACACCGCATTCAGGAGGCTTCGGCCACACATAAGCCAAGAATAAGATGGACGCCCAAGCTGCACGAGCATTTCTTAGATGCAGTCAACAAACTTGATGGGCCTATGAGTGAGAAATCCTTTTTTTCTAATAATGAGAACTGCAATAAATGCCAAATGTTGGGAGTTTACACTCCTATTTTTATGAGTGAAGGCCAAAAAAGTGGAGTAAGAATGCCTATTCCCTAAATGTTTCCTCGTCTGAAAACTAATAGATTCATTTTGAAATACAGAGGCCACTCCTAAAGCGATATTGAGGCTTATGAATGTTAAAGGTTTGAGCATCTACCACGTGAAGAGTCACTTGCAGGTGCTTTCAAGACTGAAGCTGATGATTAGTTTTTGTTGCAAAAAAAGATTTTTTCCTCTTGAAAATGATAGTTTTATGGTTTCAAAGCTGTTGATTAGTTCACGTGGTGATAAAGAATCTTTCCTCTATAAATGATAGTTTTATGGCTCTGTGATTTGCAGAAATATCGACTTGCCATGAATGTACAAGAGTTGCAAGGTGACATTTTACTATGCGAAAATAATTTATGCTTGTTCTTATCAGCTGTCACTAGTAGATCTGCCCCTTTTTTATGTCAATTTAGTTAATGGATAGTTGTCACTAGTAGATCTGCCCCTCCTTTTTTGTCAATTTAGTTAATGGATTGAAATCGTTTACTAATGTTATTTATCAAGGAAATTGACACACAACTTGAAGTTAGAAATAAAGTTGTAACTAGCAAAAAAATGTGAATAGAAAGATATATCAATACTACAATGCTAAAAATCTGGAACAAAACATATGTAGAGTAGATGAGAAAGCTTATCATTCTCTTTCCTTCTCTGTTTCTGCCTATTAACCATTTCCTCCTCTCCTTGCAATTTCTCTCAAATCAATACGATTCCTTTTTCATCCTTGGAAGATATTAATCTTGCCCAATTGTGATAGTTGAATGGTGCTTCTGAGCCATTGCATCTCTTAGTTTTGCTTGATGACACAATGTTCATTCAATTGTTTTATCCTTTCTCCATTAATCCGATTGAACAATTGGACATGCTTCGATGTCATATGAGGATATGCATCTAAGGACCTTTTGAAGAAAACCAAATTGATGTAGGAATTCATATTATTTCCTTTAGTATTTATTACTCTCCCCAACATCCAATCGAGATTCCATCCAAATCCACCAATCGTTAGGCGACATGTTATTTTCTACAAACACCCCACCACTAAATGATGAACTTTGCCAATTTTCTCCAATGCGACCGGGAGAGAACACACGATCAAGCATTCCTTCTCCTTTGTCTAGTCGAGAAGGGAGAGAACCCTGGAAACTGAAGCATTCCTTCTCCTTTTAGGGCCTATACGAAAAAGAATCCAATACTTCTTGGTCATGAACTGTGACTCTTTTTATTACATCACAGAGAAGTCCATTCTTGTCATGATCGATCCACGTCATACCATAGTGCCCAGAGAAGTATTAACGTCTAGTACAAATTGGGCAGTAATTGGTACACTTTATTTCATTAGGATGGAACGACTATTGGCTATGAATCAAGTACGCAATTTGTTTTATTTTCTTGAAAATATTACAGTCACATATGGTACAGGCGGACGTTCCTATGCATATCCAATACCACAGTACTAACTACTAATGATATAGTTCTTAACCAACTATAGTGAATTAATCACCAAGCACTTGTATTTATCTAACTGCACACATCTCCTAAATTCTTTTTACTGTATCTACTTTTGTAACTATTGTGTGGATCACTTCCATTGGGTTCCCCTAGCATTTAACTGACAATGAGGGTTCATTTTTTGGGAGATTTTGACTTGGAGACAATTCTATAGCCAAGACACCTAATGCCTAATTTCAGTGGTGAAAAAACATGAAATAATCCTGTTAAAACCAAAAACTTTATTCTGTGGTTATAAGTATAATCCTATTAATCCTGTAAGTGGAATCCAATTTAAACACAGCAGAATATTGCTTGAGCCTTGGTTCCCCCACTTTTATTATGTTTGTTATGTTGAAAACTCTGCATTTTGCTGGTAGTTAAAATTTGCTTCTGGAAATGGTCTTATTTGCTTCTTTAATTGCTGTAGTTGTCGATCTTAGCATCTTGTAGTTTCAAAATCAGCATTCATTCTTCATAATGGTCATCTTTTTTTATGGTCTAGAAAAGACATCTCCGAGCTGTGAGGAGAGGAGAGCGAAAGTGTTAGCTTTCAACGGTAGCGATGCACACTTAAGGTGAATCTCATCAGAATGGAGGCCTTCATTTTATTGAGATACTTGATTCGTACGCTCCCTGGAAGTGCGAACTTATTATCTTTCTTGTGGCAGGGGTACGGTAGTCACTGAGGCTCTGTGTCTGCAAATTGAACTTCAGAAACAGCTACATGAACAGCTGAAGGTACATTATTGGATTGAGTTTTGCTGCTTGCACAGATGTCGGGCGCATCCCTCTCACATGAATGGGTCTCACACAGTGAGAGGGATGTGTTCGGATTTGCATTTGGCATCTATGCACTTAGCATTTCTGTATTGGGTTTCCATATAATAATGGCACTTCATTGTGCTTCTTTGATTTTAACAAATTTAACTTCTGATTCATTTATTGATTTTTAATTCGTGAAGATACAAAAGGCCCTTCAACTGCGCATAGAGAAGCACGGAGAGTATCTGCAAAAGATTTTGGAACAGAAAGCGGGCAATGTGCTGGCTCCGGCCCGTCCATGAGCTGCCAATACCATCCTTGACAAACTCCAAGTCAGAATCTGATCTAATTGCTGCCCTCTCTCCCCGTCTAATCATATCATGTACATGTCTGCTCATCAGAACAAAGCATCAAGTCCCAAATCACAGAATTCTGAGCGGTCAAGAAAATATTCAACTGCCGATCGAGTTAATTATTTAGAGAACTGAGTGCTTTACAACCACACCAGATCAAGATCCAACAATCTCTAACGTGCATGAATGTATGTTAATTTTTTTATATTTTATTTTCGATCCTCTCTTTAGCAGTAGATGATTTTAATCAATCCTGGTTCTTGTATAAATCATGTACAAAATAGGACCTTTCCAGGAAAAGTGTACAATTTAGGAACAAACTCAAATTTGTTTTAACTTCAGCACTACACTACTACTCTTTTTCTCTCTTCTCTCTCTCTCTTTTTTTCCTTAGATAAGATGACGGGATGGCCAAGTAAAAAGACTAAACCTAGCAAGGGGAAAAAGTAGATGCTATCTATTCTTTTGTTTGGTTATTCGAGAGAGAAAAGATAGTGGTTATTTTATTTCTCTTTTTTGTTTTGATAATAATTTGTGGATGGAATCCCCCATGAAGAGTTAGAGTGGCAGTTCCTGTTCCTTCCTGTTCCTTTTTTCTCCTGAGATGGAAGGTATTCTCTATTACAAGAAGTGTGACACGACTAATACACACGACTAATACGTGCCTAGTTTGCCATATTCTACCAATTCTTGTAGAATAAGAGAAACGCACAGACAAATCAATGAAGGAAAATGAAATGTTTAATATTTATTTACTTTAATAACCGTAATATGTTAATTTGAATTCGTTAGTACTTGTACATAATTTTTCTAAAAAAACTAGGATGATAATTGGTATTGCAAAAATTATATTAAACATAACTTTTTCTCGTTTTTCCCAATTTTGGTGGGAGATAATCTAGAAAAAGTGAAGCCTCTCTTCCCTCACAACCACTTCATCTACTTTCCTCTCCCCTTCTTAAAAAGTAATCAAAACAAAATTATAACTAATTTCTCCTTTCCAAATTCTTCACATTTCCCTCAAACACGTCAATTCAAACGAGGGCCACCAAGCATCAAGAGGATTTCTCCCCGTACAAAAGAAACATATGTACTACATATTTACTTTGCAATTAACAAAACAGTGGTAATGCAATTGGTCGGGTTTGGGCAAATAAGTTACCAATAAAATTATTCAAAATTCAAAATGAATGGTTCCAAGTGTTTATTATTACCCACACAGCATTTCAAAACATGGCATAAAACGGGCATCAGCGCACACAAAAACATGACCAGGGACAGTCTAGAGCTAAACTCATCCTCCTAAAAATTTTACTTGGAATAAGGTTCAAGTCTTAGTACCAACTTACTTGAGTCAACAAACATAATATCACTAGCTCCTCAACCTTCAAAACATTTGTCAAAGCACGCAAATAACATTTGTAGACACACAATTAAGCCCGCTGCTTCTCATTATGTTTCTTCTTGAGCGACACGCTTAAAGCTGCTTTAGCATTCGTCCACTCTCTCATGGAAGAAGCACTCCTCATGAAAGAGCAAGTTTCACCAATTGTAAAGTTTCTAACAGATGGTTGCACGGGTGCTGCATAGTTTTTCTTCAGAGCAGCAATGTCATCCGTTTCTCCTAAAGTCGGCAGACTTTTTTGCAGTTGAAGCTGCTCGGGAGCAGTAAGGATAGCCTCACTGCCGACACCCGAAGCTTTAGAACCATCTTCAGAAGACGACGCATCGGTACCTGATTTGACCAGCCTGGAGCGATCACTAACCATTGAATTCAATGCATCCGTGCTATTGGGCTCCTCCGCCTGCTCTTGTTTTCTAAAAGCCGTACCAGGCAGAAGTTGGGAAATGCTGAATGAACTGCTGTTTGTCTCGCCAACCAGTTGGGCCCAGGAGGACTTTTGCAGCCACGAAGCACCCCGAGCCACTCTCAGTTGATCTGTGACAGCAAGTTCCTTCGGTTCTTTCAAACAGTTGGATTGGGATTCCAAGTTCCTATTCTTTACCGGTTTCTGGTTTTGGTGCTGGGTGAAGTAGGGAACATTATTAACACCATCAGACTCCGGTTCTTGTTTATTAAGAGCAGTGCTTTGCATAAAATGTGAGATGGAGAATGAATCGTTACGGCGTTCACCAGCTAGATCTCTCCATGCAGACTTCTGTGACCATGAAAGTTTGGTATTTGTTTGCTGGAGACGTGATTCTAATTCTTCGGCTTGCGAAGAAGACTCGTGTACATAGGTCTTTTTTGCACTTCCCTTCCTCCCAGTGTCATCCCCATCAGTCTCTTCAGTGAGAAGTGATTTTCGCTTCTTGTCAGAAAGTACAATCTTCTCCACTCTCTGACTTTTGAGCACATTCTTAGATGGCTTATCTTTATAAGCTTGTAACTCATCAACAATTGCCATCTGTAACGAAGGCAACGTGAGGAGAGAATGTTAGGCTCTAAATAACAAATGGAAAAATGCTAAGTACTCAAAAATTACACATAAAACTACACACAAATTGAAATGAATAGTCCAGATCAAACTATTTTATGAGCAATAAATACCTCATTTGCCAAAATTGTTTTCTGTCCCCAACTCCCCAACAAAGCGGTTCTGTTTTTCCCCCCTGCCACCATATTTGTTACGAGGCTGTCTTCATCAGTTGTATGATCTGTTTCATTCTCATCAACTAGCACATTATCAACTGATTTAGAGGCACTGTCTCCCTCCTCAGCAGATCCAGCCCCGTTGCGTGCAGCCTCCAAAGTAAATTCCCTATCAAAGAGCTTGTTCATCACTGACTTCATCATATTAAGCTCTTTCTCATATGTATCTTCTTCTTTGGCAGTGTGAGAAGGATCCAAATGCTCCTCACAGTCACAAAAATGGATCGGGAGAGGGGGAACTTCTATGCGTTGGAAACTGTATTTGTGCTTTCCAGTTCCGCTGAAGGGCAATGACTTAACCTACACAAGAAATCCTACTAGTTTTGAGCACAGGTAGGTATATAGAACAGCCAAGTGCATGCACTGATAACCAGTGTACTAAATAAAGATCTAAAATATAATTTTCATGCAAGTCAGAATTGCAAATCTAGCAAAGTAAATGATAATGATCAAATGCAAAGACACGATGAGAGTGTACAATCAGAGAGAGAGAAAGAGAGAGTCATCTACCTTTCTCAATTTGGGGAAAAAAAATCTGACCTCCATCTTTTCTGGGTTCAAGACATTGTTCAGCTTTTCAGGACACGAGGTTTTAGTCGCAGGATTAGTAGGTGAACTATCAGCAAACTTAGCATCTTCTGCCTGTTCCCGTCTCAAGCGAAGAAGAAAATGTTCTTTGGCCTTCTCAAGTCTCAGCCTACCTCCCTTCCACATGCACCCATTATACTGTAGAGTTACAAATCAGATGATAAGCAGAAACGCATCTGAACATGACACATAAAATGAAATACTCAAACATTCAATTAACTGGACGAAATCAATAGATAAAAACTGACATCAGCATACAAATTGTTTGCTCTACCATCTTTTTAAAAATTGTATGTTTCTAATTTTGATACTTCCCTTCAGTACTTTGGAGCCATGTGAAGTGTATAAGAAGCAAACAATGAACTCTAGTTTAAAAGGGACCTGTTCTACATCTTATAACAAGACTCTGTGCCCACCTTGAGCTTTGCACTTTGATGTGTGTTCAAGATCAGCTAAGATCTTGCCCCTCAAGCAAGGATCAAATTTTGTTTCAGTGGATTATTTCGGTCAGCACGGAAATGATTTGAAAACATGAAGGAAACATAGAACAAAATTGGAAACATAATAATAATAATAATAATAATAATAATAATAATAGAAGTAAGAACTACAGTACACTTTTATGTATTCTTAAGGCTAAAAATTAACAATTGAACATGTATAAGAAGTGCATCTTCATTTTAGAGCAGTAGACTACAGAAAACTACTCTTGAATTGGATTGATACTAGTACCAAATACTTGAACTGTTAAAACAATATCAAATATTCCATTGCTACACAAAACCATGCTTTGCGAAGAAGGAAACAAAAATATGAAAATGAAGAATTCTAGTAGTATTAGGGATTAAAAGGACAGAAAAAATTATTGGTAATAACCTCTATCAAAAAGAGTACTTTTGCAATAATAAAGAAGGAAAAAAAGTGATCTAACCATATCTATTCTCATTTCCAAATTCTTACATTTTCTAAATATAAAAAAAAATTGTTTTATTGTTCTCAAATCTCTCTATTTCTCTCTCAACAAAAGCAGGTAAATAGAAATGAACATTATTGGATATTCCTTACAGGTGTTGAAACAACTCAATGTTCTAATATGTTTCATAGTGTTTCGATTCGATTTGTTCTCGTGGAAACACTGGAAGTTCGATATTCAACTAATGTTTTGATTTAGTTTCTTAGAAAACGGAAATATTTCCACCATTTCACTCGAAACAAAATGCACAAGCCAGTTTCCTTATATATTAAACCTTATCCTCATATTAAGAAGATAGCTACATTTGAAAATGAGAAGATTATGTTATTTCTTATAAAATTTTAATCTCCATCGGATTGAAAAGGGTAGTATATCTGTGAGTTTGATAATCTTTATCGCCCATGTCTTGTAAGTTGTAACACAATTTTCATACAAATGGTGAAATAATTATCCTCCTACAGAAAATCTTCCTGAGATTAAGGGGAAATTAGATAAATATAAAAGTTCCTATTCAAAACTACCAAATATGGATCTCTTTCAGTCGCTGACATGAAGTTTAAAGTTGCTATGATCCTAAAACAACAATTTTTAGAGACTTTTGGCCTAATGGATAAAATTATGAAAACCCAAAACTCCAGTGTATTACTCTAGAAGGAGATCATGATGACGACCTCAAAGCAAAAGAAGCTGGAAGAAGCTGACGGTGATGACAATAATGACATGGAGGTTAATCCGAGATTTTGACAAATCCTCAAGGATCGGGTTAATGGCAACCAACCCCACAATAATAAGGGAAAGAAGCATATTTGAAAAAGATGACTTAAAATTTCTTTGGCAAAGACTTGAAGGATGAAAACGACTTAAGTCTAAGACCGCAAGAATCTCTTTCTATAAGAGAAAGCAACTTAAAGTTCCTAGGAATCTATTTCAAAAAACCAACAATAATATTTTGGTAACTTAGAGAAGAAAAGGATGGTTCGAGTGTAAGACATCCGGCACACGATACTCTTTCATCCTAATTCAATGGCGCAAGCAATGATGTTTTATTTATCTTTCATTGTAAAATTTGATACTTTGACATGCAGGACTCTAAAAAACCCATTCTAGATTCTTTTTCTTCTCAAACTCGTTCCGCAATAGACCCTCATAAAATCCAATAGCTTCCTACTTTGTAGCATTGAGATGTTTTTTATTCTGTTTACTGCACTACAGTCGGCTACTCGCGAACTCACATAAAATCTTTCTAAGAACAAAAAGAGCAAGTGGAACAGCAGGGGTTTCTGCATGTTCAAAAGATAGGAGAAAAGCAACTGATGGGTCTTCAAGGACCGGTCGACGCAGAGGTTCACAACCAACCAACTAGTCCAGCACAAATCTCACAAAGGTCTTCCATGTCATACTCAGCTGGGTAACCTCGCAACCTCGCAACCGCGCTCACTCAGATAGTCTTCCAACCATACTCCAAGTGTCGTCTTACAAGATCCCATCATAAGGTTATCGAGGAAAAGGTGAGGCCCATGAGTTCTTTTCGAAACAATTTGGAAGAAATGTTCTTGAGGGGACCCTCCATCACTTTGCTGGAGACCTGGAATAGCAGGGTGGGAGTCCTTCCATACAAGAATTTTGTCCTAACTTCACTGAGGAGCAATTCTGTCGGTCGAGGGACTCCTAAGATTTAAAAAAGTCTTGAATTTTGATCCCCGGGAAAGCCATTTAATCATGGATTTCTGATTATGGAAAACTTCCTCAACTGCACGCCTGCACTCAATACTATGCATGCCATAAGAACCTCTTTTCCTGTAATTGAATATCTGGTTGAAGAGTAAAGTAAAGCAGGCCTCTTAAAGCTTATCAAGCTTTTGCTTTAATATAACTCTTGGATTTATGCTCTTGTAGTTGAGGTGATTCTATTTTCACAATTCTGGGTTCAGTCTTTTCAGTTTCAAACTAATTTTTAACATAGAAGAACCTTCATCTTATACCCAAAAACTTATAAAAAAATTGAACTCCTTGTTGTGCATCCAAAAGTTGAAGAACTTGAAAGGTTTTTTGATTTTTGAACATCAGCTTTGTGGTAATTATAATTGGGCAGTAGTTAGAAACCCCTTGTATTGCTTCAAATTATGGATAAGGAGACCCTTGTTGCAGACTGTTGGTCTTTGGGTCAAGGTGTTGGGGTCTGGACTTCGTATTCAAAAGGTCGTTGCAAGACGGGAAGTCAATTCAACAGTCGAGTTACTTGGGTTGCTCTCCAGTTCTCGGTTAAGCTAGAGGGTGAGGATGCTATGGTGTGGCTTGCTGCTTCTAGTGGTTGCTTTTTAGTGCCGTCTTTCTACAAGGATCTCATTGGCATTGGCATTTCCTCCTTCCCATGGAAAGGAGTGCATTGTGCCAATGTTCCTCCTAAACTAGTGTTCTTTGTTTGGATTGTTGTTAAGGAGGCCATCCTGATAACCTGAAGAAAAGGGGCCAATTTTTGTTGAATTGGTGTTGCTTGTGCAAGAAGGCTAGGGAGTCGGTAAACTACTTGTTGCTTCGTTGTCCTCTGACAGCTTAGTTTTGAGACTTGTTTCTATCTTCTTTCGGGATGCTTTGGGCCACGCCTAGATCGATAAAAGAGCTTTTTCGCACAGGAGCTGTCCGAGGAGAGGCAAGTGGCTGCGTATTTCAAGTTACGCAGTTGTGTGAACCATATATATGGTTGTTGGGCTTGCACTCTATGTAAGAAGTCCGCTTTAGAAGTAGATTCAGCCAAGATAGTTGTCCAAATAGCATCCCTATTTTTTCTTGGACTCCGCTTGGTTGCCTTGAGTACACCCTTCTCAATGAAATTCCCATCCTTTGCTATGTAGCCTGCCACGTGAACATCAGCACATGGAACCTGTATGTTTGGATGGAAAGACCTATTCAGCACTTGTAGGTCCTTGATATCGCAGTGTTGAGCACCCCAAATATCCCTCGTGGACCAACCACGACATCACTCACGTACAGTATCTCCGTGGTTAACTGCACGATGCATTCTTCGGGAATAATGACTATGTCGTAGGCTGAGGAGACTCCTCAACGGATAACATCTCGTATGACCGCCATGCAATCATGTACCGAGTCTGTATGGTACCCTCCATTTTCACGTGGATAGTTATCTGCAGCGAAGGCAATGTCCTCCATTACTCTATGGGGCAGATCCCCTTTTAGCACAACGCGCTCATTGTCTCATCTCTCCAACAGACGACGGAAGAAAACTCCAAGACGATGGGCATCCCACGTGCAGCATCTCGAACAATTTCTTCTAGCATTTTTTCCTTATGAAAAAAGAAGTATTCGTGAAAAGGCTCCACATAATGTTAGAAATAAATTTTTTTTATTTCACAATGGAGGTCAGTAGGCAGATGTGGGAAAATCTCTCCAAATCGAGGATCCATGGTTATAGGACAATGACAATCTACGAGACTCTATTTATAGTTATCAAAATCTACTATTAAGGGGTCACGCCGATTAAAAATTATTTTTTTAATTTAGGTCGCATCTATAATATTTGCTTTAATAAAGCAATATATTCCTTTTATTTTAACTGCAGAATCACATGAAAAATAGTGAGGAATATACAGCATTAGATGCCACCTATATCAGAAATACCACTTGGCTACGAGACTGTATTTATAGTGATCAAAATCTACTATTAAGGGGTCACGTTAATTGAAATTTTTTTTTTTAATTTAGGTCACATCTATAATATTTGCTTTAATAAAACAATATATTCCTTTTATTTTAACTGCAGAATCACATGAAAAATAGTGAAGAATATACATCATTAGATACTATCTATATTAGAAATACCACTTGAAAAAAGAAAAGATGCCTAAATAGGAATTATTCCTCTTCGAGAAGAATATATTCAATCTCCCCAAATTCTTTTACTATTTATGATATGAAGCTTCCGTTGAAAGTTTTTTACCTCTAAATGTGGGATATAATTATTGTACTTCCCAGGTGAATATTTTTATTTTATTTTATTTATTTTTAAAAAAAAATTAATTTGTTATTAAATATATTTATATGGCGGGATATAATATCCCTGTTACCTCATATCTAAATTTCAAATTCAAAATAAAGGTGGGAGAAAGATTCTCCACTTTACACTGTAGTGTACTTTTTACTATTTGCTTTTAAATTTTGTCGGTGACAACTGTCCTCCACCACATATATCTGAGATATATTACCCGACAACATAATCTATATCATGTACGACCCACTTACTTTATGAATAGTTAATCACAAATTTGAATTTCAAAATTCTGTTTTCCCGCCTGTAGGATATATTTAGCACAAACAAATTTACATAAAATGAGATATTCAGGAATTTAACTATCACATTTAATCACTCACATTTAACAAAGTTAAAAGATATTTTCATTAATAAATTCAAATATTACATTGTGATCTGCCCACTTTTTGAATAGTGGGTCAAGACTAATATCGTTGTAATATTACATATCATCGTCGCATAAAACAATACAAGAATACCCCTGGGACACCTTATTTTTTAACGATATTTTTCATTAACAATATAATCTTTTTGTGCCCCCCAAGAGTTCCTTTTTACATGGTAAAAATTTAAAGGGTAAATCATCTACAATATTATATAATGCAAGTGAATTATATGTACAAAAATTCACTGAGCTACAGAAGTAATTATGTAGTCCTAAACTTCTTGCCCATGAAGTCTTCCCTGATTTAGACGGTCCTTCAAGAATTAAGCTTAGGGGCGGTCCGGCTTCATCTCCGGTTCCTGAAATTGTTAACGCGTCAGGATCTGCAGTTTCTAGAATTATCTTATTTTTAATATGCTCAATAGTTTTTTGGTGCATATTATAGATCTTCAAGGGCTAGGATTTCTGGATCTTCTTCAAACCTTTGAAACACCTTCCTCTTGTTACTACTAGCTAAAACTAACTCTCCATACTCCCACGGACCTGCAACCCTACTCTCCTCCTTCGTAGCATAGGCAATTGCAGTTTCAGGGTTCTTCGCCTTCATGGGCTCCAAGTGTGGATTACTCCCAATCATCGTCTTCACAGAGAGACGTGAGCACCTCGTCTTCATCTGCACAACCCCTTGGAGGTGGTCCTGTCCAACCCTCTCATGTTGCCAACAAGCGTACTGCGTCGACAACGACCAATTGATTTTCGGCAAATCTCCGGTGAAGTTCAGGTTGAAAACCCACCACGTAGACCTCACTCTTGCCATTTTCTCTCTCCTCACTGTTATCCTACCACAAGCCAGAGGCGGGTAATACTGGGACCGCCTCAGGCAAAATCCTTATATACCCACAAAAGGATAACAGTTCACTCTGTACAACCTACCAAATGAGCTATAAGGACCCAAACGACGACATTTCATTAATGGCATTTTGGTAAATAGACAGATAACTTTTTTTAAAAAAATTTATTTAATTTATTATTAAATATCTATTCAAGGGCAGAATCAACCATGTTAAACGCGGGTGACGTCATAAAGTAGGTGGGCCGTACATTGTACAGATTATGTTGTCAGGTAATATATCTCACTTGTATGTAGTGGAGGACAGCTGTCACCGATAAAATTTAAAAACAAATAGTAAAAAGTATACTACAGTGTAAAGTGGGGAATCTTCTCCCCACCTTTATTTTGAATTTGAAATTTGAATCCGACTTAACAGGGACTATTATATCCCGCCATATAAATATATTAAATAATAAATTAATAAATAAAATAAATTTAAAATATTTACATGGGAAGTACAATAATTATATCCCCCACTTTGAGGTAAAAAACTTTCAACGGAAGTTTCATATTATTAATAGTAAAAGAATTTGGAGAGATTGAAAATATTCTTCCCGAAGAGAATAATTCTTATTTAGGCATCTTTTCTTTTTTCAAGTGGTATTTCTGATATAGATGGCATCTAATTATGTATATTCCTCACTATTAATCATGTGATTTGGCAGTTAAAATAAAAAGAATATATTACTTTAATAAAACAAATATTATAAATGTGACCTAAATTAAAAAAATAATTTTCAATTGACGTGACCCCTTAATAATAAATTTTGATTACTATAAATTTAGGAACAATTTCATGAACCAGAGATGAAGCCGGACAGCCCCCTAAGCTAAATTCTTGAAGGACCGTCTAAATCAAGGAAGATTTCATGGGCAAGAAGTTTAGGATTAAATAATTACTTCTGTAGTTCAGTGGATTTTTTTACATATAATCCACTTGCATTATATAATATTGTAGATGATTTACCCTTTAAACTTTTACCATGTAAAAATGAACTTTTGGGGACACAAAAAGACTATATTGTTCATGAAAAATATCGTAAAAAAATAAGGTGTCTCGGGGGTATTCCTTGTATTGTTTTATATAACGATATTAGTTTTGACCCACTATTCAAAAAGTGGGCAGATCACAATGTAATCTTAAGATTTATTAATGAAAATATCTTTTAACTTTGTTAAATTTAAGTAGTTAAATGTGATAGTTACATTTCTGAACATCTCATTTTTCTTTAAATTTGTCCGTGCTAAATATATCCTACGGGCGGGAGATTTGAATTTCATATTTCAAATTTGGGATTTACTATTTATGATTTGACACCCCACTTCCGTGAGAGAAATGTGAAGGTTTGAATTTCATTACTATTTATGATTTGACTCCACACATTTAAAAATTCTGACATGAGTTATATTTAGGAATGGAACTTGTTTTGTGAAGATCTTTTTTTTTATTTCTTTTTTTATAAATTATTTAATATATTATTAAATATCTATTTAGGGAAGGAATTAACCATGTTAAACCCTCCGGGGGATGAAACTCTGCGATGTATAAATAAAGATGTTAAAAATTTTTTTTAATTATTTAATTTGTTATTAAATATAAATTCATGGGGGGTGTGAACCCTGTTAAACCCTCTGGAGAGTGAAACTCTGCGAGGCATAAATAAAATTGTTAATTAATTTTATTTTTTTTATTTAATTTGTTATTAAATATCTATTCAAGAAAGTGATGAACCCTGTTAAACCCTCCGGGGGATGAAACTCTGCGAGATATAAATTAATATGTTAAATTTTTTTTCTAAACATTTAATAACTTAAATGTGATTGATGTTTACTCTGACCAACCCATTGGGGTTGAGATACACATGATACAATAGGGAATATTGGATGAAAATTAGTGGGTATGGGGTGTTAATGTTATTATGCGACGGTGGGATAAAATAATATACTAAGATGAGAACGGAAAGAAAAATTCATTGCATTTATTTAGTGGATCATTGATAAATTGGGTTCTTTCTGTGGGACCCCAAATATCCCTCGTGGACCAACTACGACATCACTCACGTACAGTATCTCCGTAGTTAACTGTACGATGCATTCTTTTGGGAAAATGACTATGTCATAGGTTGAGAAAACTCCTTGACGAATAGCATCTCGTACGACCGCCATGCAATCATGTACTGAGTCTGCATAGTACCCTTCATCATCACGTGGGTAATTATCTGCAGCGAAGGCAATGTCCTCCATTATCCTATGGGACAGCTCCCCTTTTAGCACCACGCGCTCACAGTTTCCTCTCTCCAACAGGCGACGGAAGAAGACTCCAAGACGATGGGCATCCCACTTCAGTGCCCACGTGTACATTCCACGTGCAACACCTCAAACAATTTCTCCCAGCATTTCTTCCTTCCGGAAAAAAAAGTATTCATGGAAAGACTCCACATAATGTTGAAAATAATTTTTTTTATTTCACAACGGAGGTCAGTAAGAATATGTAAAAAAATCTCTCCAAATCGATGATCCATGGTTATGGGACAATGACAATCTACGAGACTCTATTTATAGTGATCAAAATCTACTATTAAAAGGTCACGTCAATTGAAAATTACTTTTTTAATTTAGGTCACATCTATAATATTTGCTTTATTAAAGCAATATATTCTTTTTATTTTAACTGCAGAATCACATGGTTAATAGTGAGAATATACAACATTGGATGCCATCAATATCATAAATATAA
>JAOTRH010000027.1:6344501-6358247 GCA_034768845.1 Heliamphora exappendiculata
TATTCACTTATTATATTTATGTATTATAAATATTAATTTATAACATGATTTATAAATTAATATTAATATATAATAAGTAAACTAATTTATAAAGGTATAATAAACTAATAAACTTAATAAACTAATAATAAACTAATAAACTAATATTAAACTATAAATTTATAATTTATAAATTAAGTAATTAACAAACTAATAAACTTATAATGCTATAAATTTATAATAAATTATAAATTCATAATAAATTAATAAATAAACTTATAATAAACTATACTGTATAAATTTAATAATTAATAATCTTATACAGCAACTCAAAAAAAAAATTTTAAAAAGAAGTAAAAAGCCAGCAAGAAGCCCACCCAAAATTCGAACTCGAGGCCCAAAAACTAAGCCCAAATTCTATACCCTTTAAATTTGGGACAATCTCTCCCCCAAAATGCCTTACCGGACCTGAACTTTTTGAAGAGGCCGTAGGATCAAGACTGGCTTGGACTGTCCGATCCACCGCGTGACTCGGGCGGGCCAAAATTAATTTAACCATGCTGGTAGATAATAAATATTGTAATTGATTGTAATATTTAAAACTGATAATTTTATAATCTTATATCAGTATTAGGATCCTTACTTAGAAATATAAGTTTTTAAACCTTTTTTCCAGCAAAAATAACTTTAGTTTTGTAGTCAAAAAGTATATATTTTTTCAAAACAAAACAATTATTACTAAAGGTTTGATTGGCAATTAGTTTAAAGTTAATTTTTTATTTGTCATACTTTTAACCAAAATATTAAAGTTGGTTCAAAGTACTTTGTTTAGTAACTTAACTTTTAAGCTAGTTTTTTTTAAAGTTGATTTTTTAGATAAAAAATTAATTTGTTTGCTTTTTGTTTAAAGTTGACAATTTTACTCTTTTATATGTATATTTAATATTAACAATTATATATAATTGATAGTGGTAGTAATAAGTTATGAATAAGTAATATTTTTGTAATTTAAAAGTGATGAGAGTTTTAAAAAAATAATTCAAGAGTTTGTATTTTGATTTGACATTTTAAATTTTTTTTATTGTCAAATAAACAACTTTAGCATTTTAATATTTTTAATTAAAAAATTAAAAAATTAAAATTGCCAATCAACGCGTAAATATATGAAGCCAGAAATATAACCCTGTGGAACAGGTCAAATTACCCATCAAAATTCTACGTAATTTTTGGGAAATATTTCAAAGTGCATTTGGAATTATCAATTCTCAATTTAGGCCTAGTTTGTCAATTGGTTTTAAGTTAGTTTTTTTGTTTAAAATTATTTTAAGCTAAATAAACAAAAAAAAATTATTTGGTAAATGATAGAGGTGATTTTAACTCAAAAGACAATAAATCAAAAAATATAACTTTAAAGTGGTTTCAAGGCAAAAAGTAAAAACTTGGCTTAAAAAAGTTATAATTTTTTAAAATTTACTCTTGAATACTTTTATATTTAATATAGATGTTGTTTGATAAGTTTTGACGAGTAGATTTTAAAAATATAATTTTTTTTAAAAAAATAAATGTGTATAATAAAAAGTTTGATATTTTCAAAAATAATATTAAAAATTTTGTAAAAAGTAAAAGGACTAAAAACTTTTGGATTGCCAAACGAAAATTTTTAACTTTTTAAACTTTAAGCAAAAAGACAAAAAAATCGGGCCTAAAGCCAGCCAATCGATGCCTTAGTAAGAACAAAAAATATTTTATTTTAAAATAATACCTCCTCTCTTCAATATTATATATTAGAACCGCTAGTAATATTAAAAAATAATAATTTTATATCCTTATAACAGTATTTATGCGATCTTCATAAAAAGAATTTAAATTAAAAAAGTTGACCTTTTCTAAAAATTTATTCTTTTTAATACACTTTTACTGTTATGCCATAGTACAGATTTTTTTATTGAATTAATACATTTATATTTTTTTTGTAGTCAAGAATTAAAGTTTTTGCTTTCAAATTTAGGTCAATTAAGGCGGATAGTATTTTCAAGCTTTGTTCTTGATATACCGAAATTATAGAAGATGAATCAAAGAGCAACTGAATTGCAATTGTGGGCTCAAAATGAACTTAATTAAGAGAAAAAAAAAATGTAAATGACCTCGCTTCAACTATCAAATTATTGATTTAATTAATAATAAAAAATAAGAAAAATTAATTAAATTAATTCAGGTGCTATTTAAAGGACTTGTTTTGATTTTAGTGGTAACTATTTTTTGAATATTCTATAAGATTTTATTTTTAAAATTTATTAATTGTTTGGACATATGTACCCCCGAAATTGACGAAAAAAAACTCCCGAAAGCCTACCAAGCCATGACGATCTGTGTCTCTGAGGTTTTTCTCTCTTTTTAAGATCTTCATCCACCTTGATTGGAAATTGCCGCCGTAGACGTCGGTGGAATCTTCCAAACCTTCTTCTTCTTCATTTTTGCCAAACCTTCGGATCATTTTCTTTTTCTTCGATGGACTCAAGATTGAAAATGGCGAATTTGCTGTTTTCACATTTTGCCAGCAAACGATACAAGGAGGTGGCAATAGACGTCAGTGAAGATGTGAAATGTGGCTACGAGGAGGTGGAAGTGGCGGCGCCACTGGTGCTTTGAGACAATTGTTCCCATTTTGAATCAATTTTAAGAAGAAGAAGAAGAAGAAGTCATGGAATCGTATAAGATCTTCACTACAGAATAACCTTTTGTCTATTTATTTTTCTTCACTATGGAAGGTATGCATGTGTTCAGTATGATGGCAAATCTCCAATTATATTTTCTTATTTTATTTCATAATGTCTCATTTATTGTCACGTGAGATACCTTTTTTTTGAAAAAAAATAAGACATTTTATGTTGAAAAATGAGAATTCTTATTTTGAAAATGAGATATTTATTATTTGTTATGAAATGTCTCATTTTAAAATTAAGACATTTGTTTTGAAATGTTTCATTTATATAAAATATTTTATTTTCTTCGATTTTTTTGTATTTTCATAACACAATCATCTCCGTATCAAACTCTCTCCCATGTTGGCAGAAGCAATCTGGTGACGGTGGCGGTAGAAAATGGTGGCAATGGGGAGTGATAGTAATCTGACGACATAGTAAATGGTGGAGGTGGAAGAGAGAGTGGCGGCGGCAATGGTACCGAGGTTGGTAGGGATGAGGTAGGTGGAGGTGGAAGAGAGGGTAGCGGCAGCAATAGTACCGAGGTTGGTAGGAGTGAGGTTGGTGGAGGTGAAAAAACTATTCATGGAGCATAAAATGATATATTATGAATTTTTTTGATATAAAAATAATATAAAAATTTTACCGAAACATAATTTTTGGTTGAAACTTATTAAAAAATAAGTCTTTTAAATAGGACTTAAGCCAAAATTTTCCTTTAAAATATACATAATTTTAGAATATGTAAGTTTATGGAAAAGAATTATTAATATTATATTTTTTAAAATATTAAAATTTCACATTTTATAATATATAATTTTTACAATATTTGTCATATTTAAGTAAAAATATAATTTTATAAAATATGTAATTTAGGCCTCGTCTGGTAATTGGCTTAAAGTTGGTTTTAAGCTGCCTTTTTGCCTTTTTGCTTAAAACACAAAAGGTTAAAAAGTTTTATTTTTTTAACTAAGAGGTTTTTAGTATTTTTTGTTTTTTATATATTTTTTAAATACTTTTTTAGAAATATTATAATTTTTATTATACACATATATTTTTTATTAAAAAATATATATTTTTAATAAAAAAATATATGTGTATAATATATATTTTTTAAGATCTACTCATCAAAATCTATCAAACAAGATCTATATTAAATATAAAATTATCTCAAAAATAAATTTTTAAAAATTATTAAAATTTTATACAAAATTTTTTGTCTTTTAATTTAAAATTATGTTAAATTTTTAACTTAAAAAGTCACCTATATCCCTTCCAAATAAACTTTTTAATATTTTAATTTAAATATAATTTAAAATAAAAAAACTGACTTAAAATCAATTTTCCAAACAAACTCTTAATTATACATTTAATCCTATAAATCAAACCCACCCTAAGTAAAATTAAAAATTCTTTTGGATAATATTTTAGATTTATCCTATCCTATCTTGTTTCTCTCTCTAACTATGTAATTAATAATCTTCCAAAAAAGTCCTAATTCCCACGTACTTCTCTCCAAAACTAACTACCTCCCTCTATATAAACCCCTGCAACTCCTCTGTTATACTCTCTCTCTCCCCCTCTCCTTTCGATTTTCCTTCTCTCTCTCTGTAGTACTCAGAATACTGTGTAATCATGGCGATGGAAAATGGGGATCAAGGGCTGATCGTGAGCTTCGGTGAGATGCTGATCGACTTCGTGCCGACGGTGTCCGGAGTGTCACTGGCGGAGGCGCCGGGGTTTCTGAACGCGCCGGGAGGAGCGCCGGCGAACGTGGCGATCGCCGTCGCGAGGATCGGCGGGCGAGCGGCGTTCGTCGGAAAGCTCGGCGACGACGAGTTTGGACACATGCTGGCCGGTATCTTGAAGAAGAACGGCGTCGGCGTCGACGGCGTCCTGTTCGACCAGGGGGCGCGGACGGCGCTGGCCTTCGTCACGCTCCGCGCCGACGGAGAACGCGAGTTCATGTTTTACCGGAACCCTAGCGCCGACATGCTCTTGACTCCCGACGAACTCAACCTCGACCTCATTAGATCCGTACGTACTCTGTCATTAATTCTCTCCCTCTCCTTGGAGTTTATACTTTCTCTCCCTAGAAATTTCTCCTCAAATCTCTCTTGCTAACTATTTCTCTCTCTCTCTCTAAAGATTCAGCAAATCTTTATCTCTAGTTTGATTTTTAGATTATTTATATTAATAGATAAATGGAAAATACCCATTTAATATAATCTTTAAAATAGAGTTAGGTGAATTTTTAGATACTAAACATATATTTATTTAGCTTTTCGATATAAAAAATGCCCTTAATTTTATGTTCTATATTATATAATTGAAAAATTATAACAGTTTATAATTTTAAAATTGAATTATTTTATTATTTTTTAAATTCATTTTAATTTTTAAATACACAATTGTATACATATATGTGTCAACTGGTTAGTATTAGATAAATAATGAAATTAAATTGTATTAATTAAATGATACAGTTGAATTATATTAATTATACCATAAAACTAGATTGTATTAAGTATATAATGGGATTAGATTACATTAGTTATACTGTAGAGTTAGATTAAATTAATTACTATTTAATCATGAAATATATTATTTTTACCTATTGTATGATTCATTCAACTCGTATAACTTATTCAGTACACAAATACAAAAAAAATAATTAGGTAAACAAATAAAAAGATTGAGTTGCATTAATTTTTAATCAAAACATTAATAAAAGAATTGTATGACATTACTTTTCAATTATATAAACAAATAAAAAATTAAATTGTACTAAAAATCTTAATGATCTATGGTGGGTCCACATGCACAATTAAAATAACAGTAATGCTACTATTAAATATAAATAAAATTTTTGTAAAACTTATTTTGTTAATATTTGTAATTGTATTATATTATTTAATAAATTAATTTAATTATATAATTTAAATTTTGACCATCTATTTAAATGAGAATTCACAACATTCGTATGTTCAAATTTAGTTTTTTTGTAATTTTTATAATTGAAAACATACATAAACATTTTCCTTATAAATAGAAGTATACTTTTTTGTTCCAATGATTTCGCCGTTCACGGAAAAGTATTCAAGATCGGCGGTTCCTGTACGTAGAACAATATTTATGATGACGTGTTGGTTGACTAAGTCGAGCCACATGAAAGATAGCCGCTTCCTTAGCACGTGCTTTTTTGACGGGCCTGCCAGTCAATTCAAACGGTAAATCTGGAATTTATCATTTTTTATATTTACAGGTGTGCGCAAATTAAAAACATTTTCCGATAAAAAGTTATTAAATCTTAAAATTATTTTCTTAAAAATAAAAACTTATTACAATTTTTAGGAAAAATCACATTTAGCAAGTTAAACAAAAAAACTAATAAAAAATATCAACAATCATTTAATAATAATAATTACATAATTAAATATATTTAATAATAATTAAATATGTGCATGTGGTAGAGATTTATCATACGTAGAAATGCGATAATTAATACATATTATATGTGAATTAAGTTGATAACAAGTTAAAAAAATATAAATTTGTGTCCAATTTATTATTTTTTTATTTTTTTCACTCAATTCAATTTACTCACTTATACAACCCGTGCGAATTAGATTGGGTTTGACCCGTTTGAATTGAGTTTGACAAATTAGATTGGGTTTGATCCGTTTGAATTGAGTTGACAGGTTAAAACAAATTGACAAATTATTTATGAATCCCTAATTTTATCGGATGAAAGTATATTTTATGCTGCGAGTCATTTTTCCAAATGCATGGGACCAATATTTGCAAGAGTTTTATTATTTTGGCTATTTTTGTGACAAGTTTTATTATAAAAATATAATAATTTAAATTTATTTAATAATTAAAAAATAAATAATAAATAATTCACACTTTTATAGTATATATTTGTAATTATTTATTTATTAAAAATATTACGTTTATTGAGCATTGAAGAAGCGAACCAAATTAATACAACTTGCATACAAAGAGACGGTAGTTGACTAAGGCCTAGTTTGTTTTTGTGGATTAATAATCTGTTCGAACTATTAATTTAAAATATAATTCAATTCGATATTTGTTTATATAAAAATGTCTTCGAATTAGTTATTTGAATGAATTGTTAATCTATCAAATAAAGAATAATTTAGTGATGGATGGTGTGGGATTAGGAAAGATTAGATTAAGAAGTGAATTTAAATTTTTTTTAAAATAATAAAATATATTAAAATTAATAACATAAAATTTAACTTATTACTTTATTTAAATTAATTTTAAAATAAATTAACTTAATACAAATGTGATATTGAACATTAACTACTATAATCTTATCCAACGTTATTCAATCCCACCTAAATCAAATGAGTTTATCTAGTTCATTATTTAATTATACTCAATTCAAATACAAAAAAATTAATTCCACCTCATTACTAATCACATTTCACTACTAATCCCATCTAATCTATACCAGTTATCAAACAAGCCCTAACAGTCCGTTTGGCTATTTAGATTTTTTAATTTTTTGGTTAAAAACGCAAAAAATTAATATATGCTCTGTTTGGAAAAAAACAAAAATGCAAAAAACTAAAAAAAATTCAAAGTCAAATTAAAACACTAATTGTCAGAATATTCTATTCAAACTCCCATTATTTTTAAAATACATTAATACATTTATTCATTACTTATTTACTATTACTATTATCACCTACATATAATTGTCCAATTTGAAGAAAATAAAAATAGCATTTTACCCAAACAAATAACTTCAAAAAAATTAGTTTAAAAATTAATTTATCAAATAATATACTTTAAAAATCAAATCTAGCTTTTTAGCTAAAAATATAAAAAAAATAAAAAAATTAATTTTTAAGTTAGTTGTCCATCAGAACCTAAGAAGCACAGTGCACTGCACGAACACTTTTACAAAAGAGTCGCATGTTGCATAGGTGTGTCGGATATCGTATTCTTTAAACATTCTTAAAAACGTATTTAATACTTCTTAAATGTATCTTAATAAAATAAAATATAATACTAAATGTTTTTTCGGCACTTTTCACGAATTATGTTTTGAAATATTTATAAGATAAATTTATAATCTAAAATTCTTTTTAGTGATATATTGCACGTATATATTTTAGTAAATTTAAATAAATTATTCATAAATTGGAATATAATATTTTATATAAAAATAATACTTTTTTAATGTGCTCTAGGCTTATTTAATACATTATAATGCAGCTGTATCAAAGTTTTTAACTTCTTTATTTTGTTAGGTACCTAATAAAGGTGGATCATAATTATTCCACTCTGAATACATTTTGTTACATTATTAAATATGAACATTATTTAAGCAATACTATATAGTGCTATAATTTTACTGCAATCATTAAATTTTTGTAAAATTATTGTTAAGAGAAATACTGTTTAAATAAGAAGATGGGAGGAAGGGAGGGAGATTTATATTTTGAAAAAACAAACTGAATCGGTTGTACAAAAATAAATTAGTGTTTTAAATTTTGAAATAAAAAATATTGAATAACGAGAGAGTACAAAATTTTTAAATATATAAAAATCTTATAACAGTTTTTTAAAAAAGAAAATTTGTGAATTGACACTAAATGAGGCGTTTATTTTATACTTACAATATAGGAGTAATTATTTAGAATAATGTAACAAGTGTTAAGTTTTTGTGGTGCTATGATGTAATATAATAATGACAAATTTTATAGTAGAAAAAGACTGATTTGTTTTTATTGAATAATTATGAGATAAAAAGTGATTTATCTTATATAAATTGTGATTATTTATTTATAAAAAATACATATTATATAATATCGCCTACATAATTTTTTAAAAATACCTAATAATTTGTCACAAGATAGATGGTGGTTTACTTATGGGGCTATTATGTGTTGTTTTTTAGGCTAAAATATTTCATTACGGATCGATAAGCTTGATCGTGGAGCCATGCAGATCAGCGCATCTAAAGGCAATGGAGGAGGCAAAGGCCGGCGGCGCGCTGCTCTCTTACGACCCGAACCTCCGCCTGCCACTGTGGGCGTCGGCGGAAGAGGCGCGGAGGCAGATCATGAGCATCTGGGACAAAGCGGACGTGATCAAGGTCAGCGACGTGGAGCTGGAATTCCTCACCGGAAGCGATAAGATCGACGACCACACGGCATTGTCTCTGTGGCACCCCAATTTGACGCTTCTCCTCGTCACCCTCGGCGAAAAGGGTTGTAGATATTACACCAAGGTTACTCGCCTATTGCCTATTTCATGGTTACTCGCCTATTGCCTATTTCATGCTCTCTTTCATCCAATCCTGTTTCTACTATTTAAAAAGAAAAAATGATACTTGAACAGATGATGAATAACTTATCCGTCGGAAACGGCTATGACGAATTTTATTTTATCTGATAATTTGTTAATTTTCTGGTGTTTGTGATATAGAATTTCCATGGAAGTGTGGATGGATTTCATGTGAAAACAGTGGATACAACCGGTGCTGGTGACTCATTTGTTGGTGCTCTCCTCTGCAAGATTGTCAACGACCGATCTATCCTTGAGGTAAGTACTCGCCGGGACGGATATCTTCGAGCCTGTACCATTGATTTGTAGAGAGATTTATTGAGATAAAAGCAAGAAAAATTAAAGAAATAGATCTTTCTTTTGCTTTATTGTAGTTTTACACTGGCCAATAACTGGGGTTTAAAGAGACTTTTTTTAAAATATAAATTAGTTATTAAAATGTATCCCGTCATAAATAAGACATTTTCCGCTCCCTTAAAAAACATAATTCTGCAAATCAAATAACCAAATACAGTCTAAAAGTTTTAAATTATAAATAAGCCATAAAAAATTTTTAAAAAAAACCCTCAGACATATCAAAACCTGCTAACAAAAATGTCAAACCAGAGTTGCCTAAATTAATATTTTAAAAAGTAGTTTACACACACACATACACGTATATATCGATATCGATCAGGATCAATTGATACTTAATAAATATAGGTGTTGAAGATTCAAAATTAAAATACATATTAATTAAATATGAACAGTCGATTTTTAAAATCATAAATGAACAAAAGATGTTGAGAAAGGTCCGTCGGTGTAGAGTGAGGCGGCAATGGAGGGAAGGAAGAGGAGAAGAATGGACCTGAGAGAGAAAAGAGGAGAGGAGAGTGGAGAAGAGCACTGCGATCTCAATAAAAATTTTAAAATATTAAAAAAAAAAGAGGTGAGAATGACAATAGTAGAAAAAGAAAACTTGGCGGAAGTTAATGTCTCTCTGAAAAAAATAGAGAACATATATATTTTTTAAAAACTTTGGATTTATCTTAGCCATTTTTGTCAAAATGAGTATCTAAGAAAGAGGACACCTTTTTAAAAAGTTTGAGCTTCCTTATTATATAAATTTTTCTTTGCGATCTGAACACTATTTTAATCTGAACTGTGCCGTATGTATACACGACGGATGACCGACCAATTAGAGACAAAACAGAAGGATTAAGATTTTGAGTAATCAGAGTTTATAGATCTTAAAAGTCAATAAACTCTGACTATTCATAATTTTAATTCTTGTGTCTTACCTGTACTTGATCGGTTATTCATCGTATGTACAAGTATATTTTTTTTTAATCTTAGTTTGGGTTGCCATTAACCTATATTAATGGAAAAATGTTGTTAAGGCATTGAATGGTAAGTATAATGACTAATTGCAGGATGAAGCAAAGTTGAGGGAAGCATTAAAATTTGCAAATGCATGTGGAGCCATCACAACCACCAAGAAAGGAGCCATTCCTGCTCTTCCTACTGAATCTGAAGTTCTCACTCTTCTTAAAGGGAAATAGATCACTGATTATTGTTTTTTATTTCTTGCCCTTCCATTTTTCTTTTTTTTTTTCCTCTTTCTTGGGGGTTGCTGTAGTTGAATCAAAATAGTTTAGCTTTCCTAATTTTTTATTTTCTCTTCTATGATAATGAAAGATTTGCTTTCAAGGCATTAATAAATAATAATTTCCCCCTGGATTTACCAACTGGTTGTTGTCCAATCTCCCTTGATTTCTTGTTCTCAATTGTGTAATACACTGATCTATTTCTTTAATTTTACTATTCATTTTTTAGTAAATTCTTTCACATTGGATATGAATAATCAATATGCCAGATTTTATTTTATTTTGTAGATTTTTTTAATCTTTTTATATTTTTTTGATTACTCTCCACGAAACAAATGGAAAAAAGTAAAAAAAAAAAACTACAAAATAGATGGGAAAAAAACATGAATAACGAAAAATAAGCTAAATTTACCATTTTTATCTTTAAAAAATAATAATGTAGGTATAATTATATGGATTTGGACAGCCACAAATGCTCCTGCTATGGTTGTTTTTAATTTTAGGAAAGTGCTTTGTACACATAATTAATTACAGAAATCACAAAAAATTGATCCTGATCATCTATTATACTAAAATTGATAAGTGTTGTAAATTTCAATACAAATGAATAGTCAAAATTTAATTTATGTGGTTAAATTGAAATTGATTGTTTGTGTATGTAGTATTACTGTTTTCTTAATGAAAAAATTGAATTATTTTATCTTTCCATGAATTAGTAGCGGAGGGAAATTTCTCATCCATGGAGCGTCTCATTTGGCAAACCGCATTGCAAAGCGGGTCTTTGCCCTCCCTAGCACCACTGGGCGTACCGCGAACACTAGAGGCAGTTCTGTGCATGTTACGCCCCAAATTTCGGGCCACTCAAAATACCCATAAACAACACCTAACTCGATATTTCACTCTCAAAATAAAAACATACATGCATTAAATATAATTGTCAACAGATTTACAAAATATGGTTCCAATACCAAAAACACGTAAAGCATTACATGGTCCCAAAGAGATAAAAAAAAAGACTATGGGTATTTTACTCCAACTGGTTCATCCGAATCAACCTGCGTGATCGTAAGTACCCGAAAAACATTTTCAAATCCCGCACCGTGAGTCAAAACTCAGCAGAAATTAGACAAACATATAATAAAAGTTAAGCATGCTAATGCGAAAAGATATGAATATTTCGACTCACATGAGCCTCAAAAATAGTTTTATAAAAAATTCACGATGATTCACACACCACACATACAACACCTGCAACCCACACAACACATGCAACTCATATAACGCAACACATGCAACTTCAGAACCACTTTTTCATCCTTCAGATACCCCCACACAGATGCATCGTCAGGACCACTTTTATGTCCCTCAGATTCCCACACACACACATGCATTGTTAACCAAAGTTAACATTCACTAGACCACTTTTCCATCCATCATTAACCATAGTTAATGTTTACCGGACCACTTTTTCACCCATCTCACTCCACACACACATGCATAAATAAAATTAGAGTTTTAATACACAAAATCGCATACAAACACTGCATTTCACATAATGACATCACATGCCACACAACTCGTCACCCACAAACCCAGGAGACTAATAGTCAATGAAACGAAACCCAACCCCGAAAGCTAGCTCTAAACCTCCCAAAACATAGTTTTCACAAAATACTATTTTTTTCCAAAACTCACCCTTTTTTGGAAAAGAATCAAGGACCCAAACACGTCACGCACACAACAATGTATAAGCACCATGTTTAACAAAACCACGTCATCCCTAAAGACGACAACAAAACGACAATAAACCCCTAAGACCACAACACGACCTACCAAAATAAAAAAACAACCCCAACATGACATCAATCGACTAGACACTCCCATCTAGTCGACTAAAAAAGGCTACTGGAATTTCAAAAAATTCTCCCAAAACACAAGTCAATCAATTGAATCCCCCAATTCAGTCGACTGAATCACCTCACTACGATCTAGTCGACTGGATCACCCGATCCAGTCGACTGAATCACAACGAAAATAAAACCCTAACTACGGGAACAGCTTTTCAATCCCAAAATAAAAGCAACCAAACTCCCTTTTGACACCCTCGAATATACACAAACCCAGAACTACAAGGAAACACCTCAAAGAACATCTCAAAATGCCTTTTTATCCAACTGAGAACAACCAAGAACGATTTAGGAGCAAAACCCGACTTTTGAAACATAAATCAACTTTTCATGCATTTTTAAATAGTAAAACACAGAATTTCACGTAGCACTCCTTTAAGACGTGAAAGTCTAGGATTCTACCTCGTTAAGTCAAAAACTCAAAGCTTGAAACGCCAACCAAAAATGAACTTCGTTGAAACGAGATTTCGTCCGAATGAACACGTAACCCACGGCGAGGATACTAAGGATTCGCTATTTGACTGCCAAAAACCAAGCCCTGGGACCCCCGAAAACTAAAGAGAATGCAGATGTTCCAAGTGAAACTTAACTAAGAAGATTCAAAAATCTCCTAAAATATCTAAGGTTTAGATATTTATAGGCCTCGTCCCAAAAAATATATATATATATTTTTAAAAAAATTTCGCACCACAACGCTTAGTGGTCCCGGAATTCAACCCAACATGTTTTTCTAAACCCAAACATACATAAAAACGCATATAAACATGCAATTATAAAAACAATAAATAACGCGTCAAAAAATACCGCAAAAAGAAAACCGACCAAGGTCTCACAGTGCAAGACTGCCCTCGGTCTTGGCTTCACCGCTGATGAATTCGGATGGTAGAATTCCCACCAAAAAGTTGTGATCCAAGAACAAACTCCTCCATCCTCCTCCCAACTTTTGCCCATATTCTGTCGGAATTTGCCTAAAGAATTGGTTGTTTCCCATATTGATTGCCGTTAAATTCCCGTAAGTGACAAAACTCACGGGCAACTGGTATTGGGAGAATTTTCAACGCCGACATAAAATACATGCTCGGGGATCCAGAAAATATATCTTTATTAAGCTTTCAACAAATTACATAAATCTGAAATTACAGAGAATGAAATAACAAAAATAATAAATTTAGAATTTGCAAACCGAGTCCTGCAATCGCAGTTTCCTTAAGAATGATTCGCCGCCTACCGAGGGTGTTGTAGGGA
>JAOTRH010000027.1:6369903-6383127 GCA_034768845.1 Heliamphora exappendiculata
TTTAGTTTGTTTTGAGTCTTTTTTTTTTCTTGAGTAGTTGAGTTTTTTTTTCAGTTTTTTTGTCGTTAAAAAATAAAAATTAAAATTAAAATGTGTGTGGGACTTTATTAAAGGTTGAGTACCTTTTTCTATGCATTGTTTCTTTTAACTGAAATATCACATTTTAGGCTTTGAGATTATTTACCGCACTATTTTTGGATAATCTAGTTCATAGTGGATAGAATACTTTCAGAGATGAGTTTATTCTGTATACCACTTGAATATTGATAGATGCAAGAATCTTTCGCAATTTGGTTTATTTATCTATGAGTCTCTTTTATTGTTCAATTTTCTAAAGACTTCACAAAATGAGCACATAGTGGCGACCCATTTGATCTACATGTTTACTCTCTTTTCTTATTTTGGTACTAGATGTTTGGCTTGAGAAAATAGCTACCTATGCGGAGCTTGTCTTTTCGTACGTACTAGTGTGTAAGCACCTTGTTTTTGTGTCAAATTTTTTTTAGAAAATGGCTACCTATGCAAACCTTGCTTTTTTGTTCGTATTAGTGTGAAAGTCACCGTTGAAAGCATAAAATAAAAAAAAAAAGAAGAAAATTTTTCGTCTTTTGTTGAGAGGGAGTTTATTTTCTAAAGTGACTTGGGTCAAAACTTATTTGACTTTGTGAATTACTTGATTTTTAATAAATAAATGTGACTCAGTCATATAGATCTCATGCAGGATTTAATCTTAGAATATAAAACTGTTTCAAGTCACACACACACTGCTTCATATAGAATCTACTCTGATTGTTTTCTTTCATAAATGAATATAGGGTATCTTAAATTCTGTGTGGATTTAATTAACTTGCCTAGACTTTATGATTTTAAGTGAAAGACAATATGCATGAGGCCTGGTACTTATTCTTTAATTCTGTTTCCTACTCAAAATTTTTTTTTGTGTGTTTGTTTGTCAATTCGTGACAAAAAAAGAGAGATAATAGCGGTCTTATCTTAGGCTTAGTTAGATTTTTTTTTTGTTGAGGGGGAGTCGTTTTTTTTAGGGGGAGTTTATATGTTCTTTTTGTTTGTGTTGAGTCAGTATTTTTTATCGAATTTGTGTTGAGTTAGTATTTTATATTGAATTGTTGCCGTGTCCTTGGTTTCATGCTTGGATAATTTGGATTGTCGATTTTGTCACAGAATTACCAAAGGGGGAGATTGTTACGAATTTTGGCCTTTGTCTAATTCGTTTTTAGTTTGGCAAATCTGTGACAAATGTGTATTCAATTTATTTATTTAATTCATTGATATTTTGACACTTATTCTTTTGGAGTTATGATTTTAATATTGCAGGGCTACGCAAATGGAGCAAAAAATATCATAAAATAGCCTACGGTATCAGACCGCCCAACAGACTGCTCGAGCGATCTATCGAGCGGTCATTTACACCTCTCGGTATTTCATATTCTGCAACAAAATAACTGCAGTACAGGCTTTATCGCTTGAGCAGTGAATAGACTGATCGAGCGGTCCTCGGCGAGGCAGATTTTAATTGGAGTAGTAGCTAGGGTTTTGGTAGACTCTTATAAATAGGAAGCTAGGTTTTCTTGTTATGTGAGCCTCCTTATTATTATTTTTGATAAAGCCCTAGCCGCCACGAGAGCTTTTGAAACTAGTCTACATACGCGAAAATTAGTCTACAACAGCTTGATGATTCTTTAGCTTTCGCACGTTCAAGCCAATCATCAAGTCAAACAAAATTTCAACAATCAGTTTGAATTTATGGAGTTGCTTGAGAGGATTCTCAAGTGTTGAAGTCTGGTAGAGGAGTCCGTCAACAGTGAAGTCCAGTAGTGGGTTCCAGCGGTGGTCAAGCACAGGAGTTGGTGCACGTGAATTCGGCAAAAACAGCCTTACTACCATTGGTTGTGGGTGCAACGTCGGTAAACGGTGTTTTTCAAAATTCATGGATTCCTCCTTTGAAGCTTGCTACTATTAGGAATGGCAATGGGGCGGGGCAGGATCGGAGATTAGTTCTTCTATTCCCGTCTCCTATTGGATCGGGGTGAGAACGGAGAAAAATATCAAAAAAATAGTAGAGAACGGGACAGGTACGGAGATATTTCGGGTATAATTTTTAAGGTTTAAGAGAATAATATTAATAAAAGTTATAAATAATATAATAAATAAAAAATAATAGTTGATGAATTAATATAACTAAATATACAAAATATAAGAAATAAAAAAAAAATAGAGATAAATATAATATTTTAATATTTTGAACTTGTTATATTTATAAAATTATGTTTTATACATATATTAATATTTAAAAAAATATTTATTTTATGTAATCAGAGACGGAGCGGGAAAAACGGGGCGATGAGAGCGAATACCATTTCCACTCCGTTTGTTATTGGGGGCAAAAAAAATTTTACAAAACAAAGCGAGAACAAAGCGAGGTCGGGTCGGGCTGAGAGAAATTGTCATCCCTAACTACTATCATGGTTATTTGTAGCAATACAGTTAACAAAATGAATGAATTGACACTTTAAACTAAGTTAGCTAAACTATTGGTGATAAAAAAAAAAAACTAATTAGTTTTGTTAATTGAATTAAAACTGTGCTAAAATTAGCCTTAACCATGCTATTGGAGATGCATGTTTGTTGAGGGGATATCTGGGATAGGGATTGGATATAATATCCTGGCAGCTAATATATCCATTGTTTGGTGCTTTAAAAAACTTCGGATATAATAGCTTTTGGCAATGTTTGTTTTGAGGGTAAAAATTATAGAATATTTAGTTTTTTTTCACTAATAATCTTAGAATAGTAATTTTAAGGTATTGTTAATTCCTCTTTTTATTTATTCGCATGTTTAGTTATTTAATAGGATACTAAAAATTATCATATTTAATCTTTTGTTTGTAAATTAAAAAATAAATTTTATACATAAATAAAAATAATATGCTACACAATTGTACCAAAATCAACATGAATCAAACTAAAAAAGTAAATAGTTTTTAAAATAGAAAAAATATAAAAATATATAGTTTTTAAAAAAACAAGAAAAATAAATAGTTTTTAAAATAAAAGAAAAAAATAATTAAAAATAAATAAGCGGTTTAAAAAAAATATATATATAAAGAATATAAAAACAAAACAGTTAAAAAATAATAAAAAAGTAAAACGTGTTTTTTTTAATAAAAGCAAAGAAAGAGTTTCTTAAAAACAAAAAAAATAAAGTTTTTAAAATAATATATATATAGAAAACAGTTTTTAACATAATTAAAAAAACAGTCTTTAAAATAAGAAATAATAAAAAAAAATTTCTTAAAAAAAATAATAAACAGTTTTGTTAAAAAAAACAACAAACAGTTTTTTTTAAAAATAAATGATAAACTGTTTTTTATAAATAAAAAACAATTTTTTTCTAAAACTAATAATAAAGATATTTTTCTAATAAAAAATATATAATATTATTCTAAAAAAATAATAATAATAATTTTTTAACATTTGAGTATGAATTTTTTAATTTCGAATTGTCAATCATACTCCTCCCTCTGAGATAGAATTATTTCATATTTATGAAATTAAAAAATCGTCTTGAATAACGTATTCAGACTCATTAATTGCAACCAATTATGAGATACATAATTATCAATTTAATCCTAAGTTTTTTTTTTTCAAAACAAACATGTCCTTTGAGTCTTATATCCTTGGACTACAAATACCAGGAGGTGGGGTTTTACATATCCCCTCTTGCCCTTCTATATGGCAATTCTGTTGCAGCTCATGTTATGTTATATATCTATTGTTCATGGCTTGTGCAATGCTTATGATTCTTTATTTCCAGTATCCATGCTACTGCAATAGGTTAGGTTTGTAATGGAAGCTGTCTAGCAAAGGTGAAGATTGGCTTGCAGATGATGTACTGAGGAGGAGGCTTGAGGGTAATTTGGAAATTATCAAATTTGGATGAAGGCAAATATAGAAAATCAATTTTTATTCTTGAAAAAATTATACACCATTCATTTATATCCAGTAACAAATATGGTATAAAAAATTTCTTAGTAATACATATTTAAAGTTATATCAGTTGTATTTTATATTTATTTATACATTCGAAAGTATTTTATATATTTTAATTTATCTCCGAATAAATAAACAAAGACGGAGACCGAGGGTAAGAGCCTACTGCTTTTCTTCTGTTTTGTCAGAATAATACAAAAGCAAGAATAATACAAGAGCAGCATTGCTATAACTTTTCCCATTTTTATGACTTACAAGCATCATTTTTTTTTTTTTGGTGGCTAGCTAATATTGGGTTAACTGCTCAACCCCAAGGCTAGCCCTTGTTGGGCTTTCAGACTCAGATTATATCAAAATAAAACCCTAGACAAAAAAATTAAAATATTAAATTAATCAAAATGGCAGTGCAAAATAGTAAAAGAAGAGTTAAAAAAACATAACCTACAACATCAATGAGAGGTACAAAAACCTAATATTAAATATGAGACTCTAAGATACAATCCATAAATCTCATAATTATCTACATATTGCATGATCAGTAGAAGATGTGAGTGCAAAGTATATATATCCAATTGCCCAAAATGTATAGAAAACAATAGTAATTTATAGTTTTCAAAACTGATAAAAAAATAAAAATGTTGGTCTATTTATAGATCTCAAGATAAGTCTTCGCAAAAGGACACATCCCTTGATTTTAAAAAACATGTCTTTCAATTTAAAAAGGAAAGTCACACCTTTTGGCATAAATTATTTAATGAAAAGATACATATCTTGATTTAAAAAATTAAAGATTACACCTCCTTATTTTAAAATTTTGAAACTTAGTTCGAACAACCCTTTGCTGACTAAACCACACATCAAAATGAAACAACTGGTTTCACATAATCAAATGAGTGATGCTCCATCATCAAAAAAAAAAAAAAAAAAGAAGAAGAAGAAGAAGAAGAAGAAGAAGAAAATACTAACTGGTCAATGAAGAACACAACACAAGCTTACTAAGATATACACTAAACAAAGAGAATTTATAAATCAATCATACATTAAAGCAGCAGTTATAGGAATGCAGTTTTATTGAGTATGTATCAAGTGCTACTCATGTTTCACAAAATTAACTTATTGATGAACCCCAAATAAAGCAAAAGACAAAAAAGCCCCTGAAGTGATTCCTTACTTCTACCCTGGATTGATATTAACTCCTGAACTGCAGAATAGCTCATTACTTGTATTGCATTACATCTACAAATACCTAAAATAACCATCTATGAATGTGAGGACATATCATTCATGATCCATAAGCATCAATCTTGGTGTTTGCCAGAGTTTCTTTCAAATAGCTTAATTTTAGTCTTTTCTAAATTTTTTCCATGTGTTCAAATTTCTTTAATTTTTCAATTCCTCTCATCACGAGGAATCTACAAAGTAATTTTTTTACTATTATTGAAATAAGTTCACTAAAGACAAAAAAACTGTATTTCGGTTGAAAACAGCTTTTTGGTCTTTTTTGAACTTCTTCTTGTTTCTTGGCCTAAATATTTTATTTTATTTTGATTCATCATGACGATAGTAATCAAAAAGGTAAAAAAAGTACTAAAGTCGAAAAAAAAATCACTAGAAATGGAAAAAAGCTACTTGAAAGAGTTGACAAACACCGCGAATAAGTGCAAGTTCAACACAGATCAGGAACAATGAAATACTTGCCGTCCTTGTCTGAGATTTCAATTCTAGGTTTCTTGTGGGGCATGTTGAATTTGGGGGTTCTGTATGAAGTGAGATTGCTTAACTGTGACACTGGAAGCTGAGGTACTTCAGCTGGAGCTAATGCCTCCTGAGGAACTTGCTCCCCAAAGAGACCAATGTCTGTGAACCATTCTAGCTCTCCAAATTCAAGTTGTTCTTTCTGCATAAATAAGCATATTATAATCTAATATGAGTTGTGTTTAAAACAAAAACCAAACCAATCAAACAAGTCATGTATTTAACCGATTAGTCCACGTATTATCATCTCTGAGTCTTCTTTTCTTATCATTTATATCTGAAGTTATGAGAACACAATTTTTTGCAAACACGTAATGGATAAAGACATATAGGCCTACGTTATATGGACCCAAGTATGTGTAGTGTCGGATTTATCAAATCCTCATCTCAAAGACACCGGGACACAACAAAATATTCAAATTCCTCAATATATTTCTTTTATTTTCTATAATGAATAATGTTTTCAAGGTTCTATTGAGTATTTTATGCATAATATGAAAGTTTATTTATAATTTTATGGTAAATTCGATGACTAAATATCCTTTCTAAGTCAATGTCTAACTAAATTGTTGGACACGTATCGTATTTTCGACATAGGTACTTTGTACATTTAGAAAAGTCCACGTAACGTAAATATAGAGTTCATGTGATTAGAGAACCCCTACCTTGTCAGAAGATTCAAAATCTGAGAACCGCAATAAATCATCAGCTTCCCATGATGGTGAAGCAAAGTTAGAGGCTTGTTGTGTAGGCATTTTCGTGGGAACTTGTTGTGCATTATGATTGGGCGGCATTGGCTCTTGGTAGCTCTTCCCACTGTCCTTATTTGTGCAACTTGAGCTGAGAGCAACTCGTATTCCGGTGGCAAGAAAGCGCTGGTGGTTTGCAGCGAGGCTACCAGCAGAATGGATTGGCTCATCACAATCCTGACAGAAGAGAGCCCTGTCTTCCACACAAAAAATGAAAGCTGCCTTCTCCTGCACGGTGTAGAAAATGACAAGAACTGTGAGCAGTACATGCTAGTGTTGGGATCTAAACGCCAATTCCCGAACACAAACGAAAACACAATCATGCACACACCAAAGAAAAAATCACGCAATAATTTACGTAATTTGACACAATCTGCCTATGTTCACAGGTGCGAGAGATAATCCATTATATAGGTAGAGTGTACAATTCCGACAAAAAAAATACTCCAAAACTAGACACTCAAAATCCGAGCCCAGAAACAAATCCTGTTTCCCCGCTCAACGGTTACTTCCGTACTTCTGGTATTTTTCTCTCCCTATATCTCTACCCTCTTTTGATTTAATTATCCACAAACCTACTAAAATAATAAAACTCATATTTATACGCAAAAACTCTAAAACCCTAGCCACCATAAAAATATGAATCTCTAAAACCCCAACGGCCATATAATTATGAAATTCTGATTATATAGGCCCGCAGAATGCAAGACACATACCAAACAACTAAAAACCCCACAAGAAGGCATTATTTCTCAATCAACAAAAGTAGAAGTGACCGATTATAATGGAAACCACCAAATTCTTAACTTTCATTAGTGTCTTATAATTTGTTTTTGTTCCCATTACATGAACATTGCTCTTCCATTTTTTCCATAATTACAAAAAATATGTCAGTAATTATGCTTTCTTATCTTCTCTGTTTCCTTTTACAAAAGGAAACATAATAGTGTAATAGTTTATACTGCTAGTGCTAAAGAAGAAATACGACGGGTCATCTTAAGCATTTCTTCAATTAGTTGCAAATTCCTCAAATTTATCCTGAATGATTCATAATGCGAAAACAAGTTTTATCAAAGTTCTGGTGTCAAATAATTTTAGTGAAAACTCGATATCAATCAAATTGATCCACAGCACTAATTGACAAATAATCAATGACACTACATTTTCCTCGCATTATCTGATTTGCCAAGAGCACCTTAATGCAGGCAGCACCAAATTTATTTAATGGCAAGTGATCATTACTATTTAGCAGGTCCTAACACAAACTTTCTCATCAGTTCCCTGCCCTGCCCTGCCCTGCATCTTGAGCTGCACCATAAATATTAAGCTTCATTGGACGGTGTTTTTGCGCATCTTATCCTTTTCCTAAACCATAGCATAACCTTTACATGGTCATGTTTTACTACTTTCTGCCCATAATTTAGTTTTTAGATTCATGCTTCGACTTCCACCTTTTGCAACATAGATTAGTCCCCTTCAATGGTGATGAATCAGTTGACACTTGACACTTTATCAGGGATATAGTGGCATATTAACCCCATCTTCTTACTCTGTTAACATTATAATGCAAAACAAAAAAAGGTACCGGTGGCCTTCCAAGTCACACGACAACAGTTCTACCATTACGCCAAAACTCCCCACTGCAAACAAACAATTTGGCTTATTGGTTGTTTTGCCCAATTGCATGACAATATACCATGGTCATGCTCTTCTCCAATTTTGATGCACTTTTTGGTTGGAGTTATTAATCAGTGGTGTTTGTCAAAACTTCTTTCAAATAGTTTTTTTCCCTTTCGTTTTTGTGAGTTTTTTTAACTTTAGTCCAAACCTTTTTACCATTTAGATCACTCTTGTCACAAGGAATCAAGAAAAATTTAAAAATCTAGACCAATTTTTAAAAAAAAAACAAAACAAAAAAGACTAAGAGAAAGCTATTTTCAATCAAAATACAGCCTTCTGTCATCTTTAGTGAACTTTCATCATACATTAGTAAAAAAGAATTTACTTTTTAGATTTCTCATGGCAAGAGGAATAGGAAAAGCAAAGAATTTGAACAAATATATGAAAGTAATGTCTCTTAAGCAACATGAAAAAATGATTTGGGCTCATCAATGGCAACAATATCCAAGAATATCCTTGTTGTTTGATAGATCTTTTGAGCATTTGAATTTTTTATCAGACTATTTCCCTAGTGAATCCGCGCAGATCAAAATAAACTACTGGCCACAGCCAATAAAGATGGATTTTCAGCAGTTCAAGGGCGGTGATGAGAGGTTGGCTTAAGATATCAAGTACACAAGAAATGTCAGATTGTGTTTCTTTTCCTTTTTTTTTTTTGATTGAATCAGATTGTATTCTGTGTGCAAGCATTTCTTGTGCAAGCAAAGGAACAGAAATGGGGTTTATAGATCATCTCACAAACACATCAGACTTAAGAATCTTAATGGAGTGAAAGGAAAGATGCCTAATTGGATGCACACAACAACCATAGTTTGATTCTAGTAAATTATTGGCAATGATATAAATTTGTTACACCCTCATAGATAGCAAATTGTCCCAAAAGTTTAAACTCTTTGAAAATGAGTCTAACCATATGTATCAAATTAACACTTCTTCTCATGTGCAATTTCGTCTCGCATTTGAAGAGACAATCATACAGAGTTGAACAAAGCACATGTACACAAATATAACCGGAGTACCAAAATTTGTAAATTGTACCCAGGATCACCTTAAACCTGATACGCTAATTATTCTAAAAACTTCAAATGTTAAGAAATATGTCCAATGGTTTTTTCCAGAATCAGACAATCCGTACTCTGAGGGATAATTGCCTTCAGAATATGACTTTGGTCATTGGCCCAAACGCAGGAAAAGAGAGATCATAAAGGTGAACTCAACTCCTAGTCAACTCTATTTCAAGGAGTAGTGGCCCTTCATTTCCTCCCAATATTCTTAGCTCCCAAACAAACTATTGCAGATTAACATGCTCAATTTTGGAATATTTTGGATAGTGTGATTTGAAAGAAAAAAATAAATAAATTGTGACATGACTCTAATTTTTTAATTACTTGTTTGGATAATTAAAGAAGAGAGAAATAAAAAAAATGAATTAAGTACTTTTACACTTAAATGCTCTTATTTCGTAATATCAATATTAGTCTTCTAAAAACACGTGTATTAAATACTTTGACTTTAAAATAGGACCAGTTTACTTAAAGTTGTGTAACACACTTTATTTTCTTTTCTCTTATGACTCCTATTTATCCAAATAGAATAGCAAGAAAACACACTGTAAATAATGGGAAATAACAAGATCTAAACAATCCAACCCCAGAACAGTACAGACCAATCAATGAATTAAAAAACTAAGGCCTTGTTTGGGAACCTGGCTTAAAGCCAGGCTTTTTTCTCAAAGCCACTTTTAAGTACCAAAAGTCAAAAATTCGTTTGAAAGAGATGTGGTGATTTTTCGCCACCCTGAAAAGCCAATTTGTGACCATAGAATTTCCCCAAATACCCTACATCCATCCATCCATCCATCCATCCATCTCCTTTTTTTTTTTTTTGAGACAGACCCTTGAGCCATCTAAATAATAATAGACTTAAAAGTTTAATTAAAGTATCCTTAGGTAAAAAATGTTCTCAGAATTTTAATGTTCATGGATTGGTTGTTTGGTAAAAATTTTTTTCTTAGTTTTTAATTTATAGGTATAGTACATAACAAATACGGTAAAATTACAAATTATTAAAAAAAAAAAAAAAGCAAAAAGTTTAAAAAGTGAGAGTTGCTAACCCAAACATTTTGACTTTTTCGAGTTTAAGTAAAAAGCTAAAAAAATCCAATTTAAAGCCAGTTGCCAAATAAAATCTAGTTTTAGTTTGAAAGAAGTAGAAGTCAAGATGAAAAAGGCTATAAAAAATAAAATATGCGCCCAAATTTCCAATAACAAACCAATCACAGATTGTGAAATAAAAATTTAGACTCTTTATAATTGAGACTTTTAATACTAAGAGTTTATTGATAATAAACCGATTGAACACAGATGAACTCTTAATACTAAGAGTCTCAATTTTTATTGAGTTTGATCGGTCATCGAAAATCTGTGCACGTAACACAAGTGAAAATGCTATTTACACATTACTACCTAATATGGACAGACAGACACACAAATTGATATTCTTCTCGATAAGTGTTTCAACTCTTATGTTTGTTTGTGTTCAATCGTGATTGGTGATCTATCTACTTAGCACAATTGAGAGGAGATAAGGAGCTGAATTACTTGGCATATGTCACATGGGGGGAGTTTTTTGGAGAGGCATTGGAGGAGCAGCCTCTCGTGCTTGCTCGCCAGCTTGTTTGCCGCATGAACTTCTAGGTCACAATCTCCGCACAGCGCCGCCTCATCGGCGCAACAAATCACGGTCGCCGGAGCTTTCTCGCACACATCACACTGGATCTTCATCTTCCTTGTATCGATCTTCACTTACCCTTTTTCTCTCCTTTGTTTTGTTTGTTTTTTTTTTCAATTTTCTTTCAGTAATCTCGGCAGTTCAGGATGAATTTCGTATAGCAAATTAAGATAAAGAGAGAGATATAGAGATGATTTTGAAGATCCGGGAGATACCCAGATTGAGGAATACTATGATTAAAAAAAGAGGCACTAAAACTAAAAAAAAGGGAGAGAATGGTGAGGATTAAAATAAATTTCTGAAGATGTAACCCACAAAGAAATAGTTTTGCAATCTGTGAAGTTTTTTTCCGGGAAAATCTTGCCAAATACTGGAGAGGAAATCTTAAGTAAGACAAAGTTATGGCGATTAAGGACAAAACATGTTTGGCAAAAGAGAGAGGGAGACAGAGAGTGGGGTCCACTCCCATGTGCACCATTTTCAAGCACTAAGGAGTAGTGGCCGCCTTTATCTTAGGAGGGACAATCACATATTAATTATATAATAATGGTGTTTAATTTTGTTAAAATTAAAAATTTATAAATTATAATTTATAATAAAAATTATAAATATTTAGTAAATATGTTAATTTATAATTAAAATAAAAAAATAATTATAATTTATAGTTAAAATTATACGTATTTAAAAAAATATAATTTATTATTAAAATTAATAATAAAAAGTTAAAAAATACTGTTAATAATTTTTTCAAATACCCCAACATTATTTATATGATATTTTTATTAATTAAGATGATAAAAAATACTTTAAATAGAATAATAGTGCCTAACTTTGTTGGATATATAATTATTGTGATTTAACAGTAAAAAAAAATGAGTAAAAACTTTGAAGATGAACGACTATCCCTATTTTGAAAAAAATAATATATATAATATTAAAATTATTTTAACTTAAAAAAATAAACTAAGAACAAGTGGGAGATTTTAAAATTGAAATAAAATAAATATAATTAACAAATAATAATATCTGCCAGTTGTAATTCATCTAAAAAGGTCAAAGCATGCAAGTAAACAACTCAAATATAGTTATATTAAATTTAAATTTGATTAGGTTCTTAAATTTTGGCAAAAACTCAAGGGCCTAAACGACAACTTTCTTTGCATGTCTCCAAATAAGGGTATGTTTGGGTTAGTTTTTAAAGTTGAATATTTTGTAAAAACATTGACTTTTAAATTACAGTACTTTGATTTTTAAAAAAATTAGTTAATTTGTTTTTCATTTTTTAATTCAAAAAAAAATCAATACATATTTTAAACACTTTAACTTTTTTTTCAAACAAAATTACTATAGTATATTTACATAAAAAATTCAACTCTACTCACAAAAATAAAAAAAAATCGTGTCGATATCTCAAATACTATAACTTAAAAACTAAAAGTAAAAACATTTTAAATATTTTAATTAAAAAAAAAAAAAAAATATTTCAAACAATTTAACTTTTTTTTTTCCTAAAAAGTTCAACCTTTTAAAAGCATAATTTTTCAAACATTCCAAACAGACACTAAATCCTACATATTTTTTTGATCGCTACATATAAATGTACTGAATGCGTTTATATGTGTTTAAAGGACTTTTACAATACATAAAATACTCTAACCCTTTGTTTGTATAGAAAGTTTTAGGGGGAAAAGTGAAAGGTTTGGAATGAAAAAAAGTAGTTATAGTGATGTTTGGATTATTTTAAGAAAGGGAGGGAGAGTAGATGAAAGGTTAATGAGGGAAAAAAATAGTTTACTTTGAGAGAATTTTATTCTCCTCCAAAATTAGGAGAATATTGAGGGAAAATGAGGTAATAAATATACTTAATTTTTACAATATCAAAATTACATCCCTAAAAATGCCAAACATACTAGCTTTTTCGTAAATTTTTTTTTATTGGAATTTGATTTTCCAAACAACTCTTTTAAAAAAATTCCAGCTTTATAAAGATGGCGGTGTGCTCTTTGGTAGCATTGATTTTAAATAAATTTATGGCTCGCACTCATAATTTTATAGTTTTTATTAAATATATTACTTATATGAAACTTTTAAATTAAATAAATATTGATAGTAATTTAATCAAACTAGTACTTGCGTTCATGCGATGCGTGTATAATATTAATTGTGGTACAAAAATACTAAAAGAAAAACCTATATAATAAAAATAATTACAAAATAAATTATAAAAATAAAATATTTTAACTACGGATTATGAGAGTTCAATAATAATGAGATTTTAAAATAAAAATAATAATAAAAA
>JAOTRH010000027.1:6383164-6411440 GCA_034768845.1 Heliamphora exappendiculata
TTTAATGCTCCATCTACCTCCAACGGTCAAAAATCTCAAGAACCTATATAAGGAGATGTCTCTCAGCGAATAAGAGAAAAAACGGGCAAAAACAAACAGAAGAACAAATTCACATACAAGCTCAATCGATCAAATCCATCACAGAGGGGGTAAAGACCCTTCTCGGCTTTTGTTGCTGTTGGCCATTGTCTGACTGCTAAAAGTTATTCATTGGATGGGTAGAAAGATTCAAAAGGTTCACCGTGCCCGAGCGAGCAGCGGATTGATTCTGGTTGGTTATAGGGAAGGTCCTTCTTGGTGGTTTCTAGCTTGGCTCGGCTTTTTCAATATCCCCAGACTGGATTGCATACTCTATCTGGACCCTAGCGTCAAATAATTTTTCGAATGTGGAAAGTGGCTGCATGATCAAGTAACGCTTCAACGGAGACTGTAGATTTTTACTACCATCCTTACTTGCTCCTTTTCAAAAGGTCAGTTTGTCATATAAGCGGCCTTATCCCTCCAGCGGGTCAAGAAACCAACAAAAGACTCCCTATTTTTCTAGCGAGTGGTCTCTAACTCACGAGTAGTTACATCAAACTGAACATTATAACTGTACTAACTGACAAATGTTGTAGGTATGTCCTCTCAAGTTCTGGTCTTTGCTACATCAAGGGAGAAGAACTATTTCGGAGCTGCCCCAGAAAGAGATCGATGGAAGTGCTGGGCTTTCAACTGGTCATCAATTCCCATTGGCGATAAGGTACCGACATACATTCGAAGATGAATTCTAGAATCTCTAGTTCCATCAAACTTTTTCATGTCAGGCATTTTAAACTTTTTTGATAGCTTAGCGTCGGGGAATAGACATAACCCTCCCACATCTAGCTTTTATTCTTCGATTTCTTTTGCCTTTCTAAGGACCTTCTCCATCCGGTTGATTTTCTTAACTAATGCGGATTCTTTGGACTGAGCTGTATTTTCCTCCTTAACCATCACCTGTCGAGGGTTCCGTGGTGGTGGTGGAACGACTTGTGGTCCATCGAGGATTTGATTGTCATCCCAAAGGTCCTCTCCATTCTCGTTTGTCTCATTCGGTTGTCCATTCGCAATAGGGATATAGGCCCAAATTGCCCGAATTTGTGCCTGACATTACACTTGGGTTTGTTGCTCTACGGCTCTCTGTATATCGATAATTTCCCTCATTAGGGCTACCAGATTCATCTCATTTTTTGCCATTCCAGCTGACTCAGTCGGCTGTTTAGATATCCTACAAAGTCTTCCTAACACTGATCTTTTTCAGACACGTGTTGACCGTACTTTCCTCGGCCCAATGGTAATCCCGCAGAGAAACCTGAATTCCCAAAGCAGAATGACCCATATTAGATACTCCTCAGATAAAATTCTGACAACAGACATCACATATCTTGGATACCCAAAATAGCAAATCATGGATAGATAAACAATGCCTCTGGCGGGCTCATGCTGGTAGCATAACAATAGGACAATCTGGGATGACGGCTAAGGAGAAGATTTAACCAACTTCTAGAGGGAGGGTTTATCTAAATAGATAGCACTCTAGTGGGGGGAAGCAATTCTAACCTTTAAAAGATCGATCCAATCTAGTTTTCTAGAGAAAAATGGGCAGCACCCCGGCAGGATAACAAGACTAGCTCACATGGGTATGGCAAGGGTTTGAAAGAAGCGAGCCTAAACAGAAGTGGAGAAAACCAACGACCCAGGAAAAACCCACAAGAGAGAGAAACTACACTAGAGGCTTTAGAATGAAACACGAGCATAACCCCGAGAAGATAACTATGGTGAGAAGACCGAATGTGGTGAAAAACTAAACCCGGGTAAGAACCTGAAAGAAAAGCTAGCCTAAGAAAATGATAATGGAAAACTCGGGCCAAATTCGGAGAAAAAACTAGCCTAAACCTGATCTAAACAATCCTAACAATATACAAACAAAACATACAATGAAGAAAAACACATAATCCTGTTAGGGTTAGCAACACCTAATTAGGGGTTCTAAGTTCACTATATGCAAGAGACCAATTTTGGCCAATTTAAAATGGTACCTTCTGAATAGAGCCGGATATATACCTCCAATGCAGAATATGGTCAAACAATACGCCTGAACTCTTTTACTGCACCTATGATAGCGTACAGTCAGCAAGGGTTGCCCGTCTTCTCAACAATCCCCGAAACGGATTAACGTTCAGGGCATCAGGTCGACCAAGCAGGGGGGATTTAAAGAACAATGCATATGCATGTGAAAATGCAAATAAAATTTTTTATTAAGAACCAATGATATTTTCAAGTCTAGCCCTCTTATTTGATTTTATAAACCAGTCCCCAGCAGAGTCGCTAGAAAATATTGTGACTTTGGGATTTTGGGGTCATTTTGAAAAGTGTTCAAAAATAAAAAATTCAAAGAAGGTTTAGAAAAAATTTTTAACACCTTGAAAATCAAATTTTGAAAAATCCCTTTTGTCGAACATAAAGTCGCCACATAGTTTTTGAGAAAAACTAAGAAAAACAAAATTAGCTACTGATCTTTAAAACGTTAACCAGAGAAAGAGGGTTCAGGGGCTAAGATACGAATCGAAGAAGGTGTTAGGCACCCCATTCGCCCAACCATAAGGTTGGCATCTACTAATCATCATTGGTTTTTTAATAAATTTCTCAGATGCATGCAAATAGAAAAAATAGGGGTGAAGAGAAAACATTCAGAATCAATTATAGAAAATACATAAAATATGTACATAACACTCCAAAATAAATAAGTGTCAAAAGAAAAATCATAAATCCTATGGGATGCAATTTTTATCTAAAGGATACATGAAACATACCCACATGCAATATGGTTCAAACAATCTAAGCTAGCATGATCCAAGTGAAAGAGCAAAAATATGCTAAATTGCTAAAATTACCTAAGCATAGATTGCTAATAAAAAAAAAGTTATACAAACATTTAAATATGAGAATTAACTTAAAAGATTTTTTGTGATTTTTGGGTTTAATACTATGAAAGAAAATAATGTTAACATTAAAAAGAAAAGGACAACAAGAAAAGAAAAATAAAGATAATAATAATAAGACAAAAAAGAAAAAAAATGCAAGAAGATTAAAACAAGTAATTAAGAAAGAATAAAAGAAACTTTATAATAAAAGAAGAGAAATATTAATATTAAAGAAAAAGAAAAGTTATATTGAACATTTTAAGCTAATAAAGAAAATTAAAAAAAATGAAACATTAGCATTAAAGAAAATAAATGGGATATTAAAAAGAAAAATAAAGGTATACTACAAGAAAAAGGAAAAGAAAAAGAAAGAAAATGCTAAGAAAAAAAATTACATCACTATTAAATAAATAAAAAAGAAAATATAAAATAAAGACTAATAAAGGAACATTAAACTAATATTATAAAAAGAAAGAAAAAAAAAAAAAAGAAAATAAATGTTAGAAAGATAAAAGAAATTAAAAATAACTATTTAACTTAAATGTGAAATGTAGTATTAATTAGTACATTCACATAAATGTAAGTACATTATTACAATAATTAACAACATTATTAAGTTGTAATTGCTAAAACATGTTAGCACTAATTGATGAATGAATGCTAAATAAAAAAATAAAAAAATAAGTGTGTTAAGTGTAAATGTGTGAATTAAACAAATAATTAGGAATATTAAACTAAATAGAACAAATTAAGTAAGAAACAAGGCTTACTTTTCGAATGAGAGAAATGTGCGAATTAAAATTGAATTTAACCCGATTACTCCAAAAGAGAATGAATGGATCTATAAAGATTGGGGGTCCAAACAATATACCTAAATTGCCGGAGAATCCTCAAGTTGGGGAATGCGCTTCAATAATCCAATCCTCGGGTGGTGATCCAAGCAAGGCTTCAATGTAGGTGTTAGAGGTTTGGGACTCGATATTTCGGCAGGGCTTTAGCGCCATGGCTCGAAATTGCTCGGCATCTCGGCAGAACTTCACTCTCAAAACTTCACACTCAAATTTTGTTCTCGAAAATGTACCAGAGGTTCGTATTTATAGAATTCTTCAACCAATGAGATGTTGACACGCTTTTAGACACGTCAGGCTATTCGGAGTTGGCGGTCGCCATGTTGGAGTTAGCGGTCGGCATGTTGGAAAATGTTCTACAAGGTTCTATTGGCGGTCGCCATTATGATCATGGTGGTCGCCACTTTTGGTAATGACTTGGGCAACAAGTTATTGACGGTTTGGTACAACTTCATTAGTTTTGAAGGTTTCTGATAGTTTTTTATGGTCGGGTTCGATTACCGAGCTTGGATCACTTTTCGAGGATTGAACTGAAGCACTATTTCAGCTGTTTTCATCATCGAATTCACCTAAGATTGGTGGGGTCAAATTGGGATATGTACAACATTAGCTTCAAATCCTCAACTCATGATGAAAAATTCGATGAAAATTCCTCAAGTGATGAGAACGAAGATATTACCCTTATCACAAAGATGTTTAAATAGTTTCTTAGAAATAAGAAATAAGGAAGAAAAAAGTTCTTTAAAAAGGAAGGACACCGAGACGAACCTACCAAATTCAAAGGCAACTCTAGCAAATTCAAATACGACTATAAGAAAGAGAAAATCATTTGCTACAAGTGCAAGAAGTCTAGACATGTCAAAGCTGAATGTGCTTTACTCAAGAAGCAATTCAAAAAGGGCTTCAAGAAGGATATGACAACCGCGTGGGGAGAAAGTAATGACAGTAGCTCTGAAGACGAAAAAGAAGAGAACAAGGTTGCAAATCTATGCCTCATGGCTAAAGAAGATGATGAGGTAACCTATAACTCTTTCTCTTTAGATGAGTTACAAAATACATTTGAAGATTTACATGATGAATTGAGAAAAATGGGTGCAAAGAACTATATTTTAAAGATGTTGGTTCTATCCTCCTCTAGTAAAATTGAAATTTTGAAAAGTGAAAAAGTTACTTTATCAAAACAAGTCTTTGTTTTGAAGGATGAAAACAAAGTTTTCATTGAGAAGGTTGAAGACCTTACAAAATTCGTTTATAAGTTCACTCAAGGATAGAACAACTTAGACAAACTTCTCAGCATGTAAAAGTATGTTTTTGACTAAGCCGAGATTGGGTATAGATCAAAGAAGAAACAAAAGTTCTTAAACAATATTTTTATCAAAGCATCTTCAAATCATAAAAATGATACCTATTTTCATTGCTATGAACATGGACACACTGTCACATATTGTCCACATAAAGAATCTACAAATCTATCTGTCAAGAAGGTTTGGGTTCCTAAGGGAACACATCCTCAAGGAACTAACTCCAAATGACCCAAAAAAAATTGGGTACCAAAAATCAAAAATTAATTCTTCTTGCAGGTATGTTTCATGTCCTCATTCAAGAAGAGAATATGGTACCTTAATAGCCCTTGCTCAAGACAAATGACAGACGATCAATCTATGTTTGCATCCTTCAAACCAAAGGATCGTGGATTTGTAACATTCGGTGACAATAGCAAAGGAAAAATCATAAAAATTGATTGTATTGGTAAAATTCCTTCCTCTTCTATTGAAAATATTTTACTTGTTGATGGTTTAAAACATAACCTTCCTAGCATAAGCCAATTTTGTGACAAAGGCCACAAAGTTGTCTTTGATCATGCTAAGTGTGTTATTGAAGATTTAACCAATAACAAAATTATTTTTTGAAGGTCATAGGCATAAAAATATTTACACATTACTCTAAATGATCTTTTTAAAAAAAATACCAAGTGCTTAACTGCCTTAAGTGATAATAATTGGTTGTGCTATAGAAAGCTTGGACATGCATACATGAACCTGATTTTCAAACTCTTGAAAAAAGAATTGGTAATTGGGTTACCTCAAATCAAATTTGAAAAATACAAAGTGTGTGATGCATGTCAACAAGGCAAATAATTTAGAAGTACTTTTCATTTCAAAAATGAGATTTCAACTTTTAGGCCCTTATAACAATTGCACATGAACATATTTGGTCCGACAAGGACTTTAAGTATTTGAGGAAAGAAACATGTCTTTGTTATTGTTGACGAATTCTCTAGATATACTTGGATGCTATTCTTAACTCATAAGGATGAAGTTTTTGCCTCTTTTGTAAAACTATCTCAGAGAGTTCAAAATGAAAAAAGTTTTCAAATCATAAGTATCTGAAGTGATCGTGGTCGAGAATTTAAAAACAAAAAATTTGAAAAGTTTTGTGATGAAAATGGGATTAACCATAATTTTTCTGCTCTTAGAACCCCTCAACAAAATAGAGTTGTTGAGAGAAAGAATAGAGCATTGGAAAAAATAACTAAAACCATGCTCTGTGAAAACAACCTACCCCGATACTTTTAGGCCGAGGCTGTCCATACTGCTTGTTTTATCATAAACAGAGCTATGATACGAGCTTCTCTAAAAAAAAATTCATATGAGCTATGGAATGAAAAAAAATCTAACATCAGCTATTTTTGCACCTTTGGGTGCAAATGTTTTATCTTGAACAACAATAAAAAACTTTTGGATAATTTCGACGCAAAATCTGATGAAAATATTTTCTTAGAATATTCCTTATCTAGCAAAGTTTATAGAATTTTTAACAAAAGAACCCTAGTTGTTGAAGAATCTATACATGTTATTTTTTATGAACCTAACCTTGGTTCTTCAAAGGATTTTTGTGAAGATAACTTAGTTAACATAGAAAAATGTATTAAAGATATCTTCATCAAAGAAAAGGAAGAACCAAATCAAGAGGAAGCTTCAAATCCTCAACAAATTGAAGTCTAACAGGCTGCTGGATCTTCAAATCCTGAAAATTCAGATTTACCTAAGGAATGGAGGTAAGTTCATGGTCACCAAAAAGATCTTATCATTGGTGATTCATCGCAAGGTATCAAAACTCGATCTTTTCTACATAATATTTGTGGTAATCTTGCATTTTTCCCTAGACTGAACCAAAACATTTTGAAGAAGCAAAAAACGATGAGTTTTGGACCTTGGCTATGCAAGAAAAGATTAATCAATTTGAAAAAAAATGAAGTTTGGACTTTAGTCTCAAGACCTAAGGAACATTTTATCATCGGTACAAAATAGATTTTTAGAAACAAAATAGATAAGAATAGAGTAGTTCTTAGGAACAAAGTTTGATTGATAGCCCAAGGTTATAATCAAGAAGAAGGTTTTGATATTGATGAGACTTTTGCTCACGTGGCTACGCTTGAAGCTATTAGGACGCTGCTTGTTTTTGCATGCTTTAAAATTTTCAAACTCTATCAAATGGATGTCTAAAGTGCCTTTTTAAATGATTTTATCTCGAAGAAATTTTTTGTGAAACAACCTCTTGGCTTTAAAAATCTTGATTTTTCAAATCATGTTTACAAACTTATCAAGACTCTTTATGATTTAAAGGAAGCACCTAGAGCATGGTATGAAAGACTAAGCAAATTCTTGATTAAAATGAGTTTTCAAGAGAAAAATTGATACCACTATTTTCATCATGTCTCAAGGAAATGATATGCTAATTGTCCAAATTTATGTAGACGATATTATTTTTTGTTCAACTAACGAATTTTTTTGTAAGGACTTTGCTAAGTGTATACATGGAGAATACGAGATAAACATGATCGGTGAACTCAACTATTTTTTTGAACTTCAAATCAAACAAACTCAAGAAGGATCTGCATCAATCAAAGCTAAGTACACACGGGACATATTGAAGAGGTTTGACATATTGAAAGCAAAATCTATGGGAACTCCGATGTGTCTTATAACAAAGCTTGACAAGGACGAAGTTTGTATAGCAATAGATGAAAAGCGATATAGAAGTATGATTAGATCTCTATTATATTTAACTGCTAGTCGTTCCGAATAGAATTAAGTTTATCAAAGAAAAACCAAAACATAGCCATTCTTCTCATCTTACTCGAGTTTTTCAATAAACCAAATAGTGTCTTTTTCAAAACCTGTTTTTACTGGAGCTTTATGAAGTTATTTTTAGCATATGTGATTTTTGGTAAAGCCTAGAATGATGTCCAAGTGCCCCAAACATAATTTTTACACTTTTACCTTAAAATAGTAGAAAAATAGTCCAATTTTCAAATTTTAGCAAATTGCAAAAAAATTCCCTCATGCCACATTTTACGCCCAGAGATATATGTTTGAGTTATTTTTCATTTAAAATTTATTTGGATTGATTTGATTGGACGATTTTTCCTAAAACTCGTTTTTATCAAATAATATTTTTTTTGATTTCTTCTGTTCAACAAATTTTTGCCCCTATTTAGAAGCAACTCACGGCTTAGCTTTCTTCATGAACAGTGTTCCTAACATGTATATCTATCACTCCATTAGATTTCATAGTAAATAAATAATGTTTAGTATTTTTAAAGTATTTTACAAACAGAACCTATAAAGCTGAATTTTTAGTGTAGTTGAATGATGATGCTTAAGTGTGTGATTAGTTGTGTTATGCTTATATCTTGATATGAATGAGACTTATTGATGCTTTTATAGTATATAAAGCATGTTTAAGAGTGGTTAGACACATTGTGTTGAAAGCATGATTAGTTGACCAAGTACATGTATAGAGAACCAAACAATGAACTACGAACGAACATTATTCTTCGAAACAAACTTGGGTTTTGACATGGGATGGGTTGTGTATTGTGTTATGGTGATGAGGAAGGATCCATCGATGTCTCGAGCCATGCTATGTGTCATAAGCCGTGCCTTATCTCGATCCGTTTTATGGCACTCAGCCGTGTACATATAGTATGGGATGGAGAGAGTAACAACAGTAAACTGCGCATTATAGCACTTAGCCGGATACACTCAGTACTGGGCGAGAAAGATGATGTGGTGGGGACAAAGTGTATGGGAACATAATGGTACCATGGTAGTGAGGCCCGTTGTGGAAACGTGGCAGTGATTATCGGAATGGGTTTTTTAACGAAACCCGAGGGAAAACTACTTTTTTTAGAACGTTGAACCTTGGAAGCTTGAATAAAAAGAACATTGTGATTTTAGGTTGAACCCCTTGCATTGGTTAGTGTGCATAATTGCTTATCTCTTGTATGTATATTGTTGTGTATTGGCGTGTTTATGGGTAAGTTAGTAGAGTTATAATTGTTTATTTGAGCTTGTAGCTCACGGCATTTAAAATAGTAGGTGAAAAAGAAATATATGAGGAGACCATCCCGACCTAGGAGGAGGAGGAGCCCTGGACTTTGCCCGACGCAAAAGAAGAAACCGTGCAGAAATTTTTGAGTTAGTTTGAAGATGTAATATTTTAATTTCAAGACTTCGAAGTACCTTTTGTAATATTAGAGATTCTCTTTTGATATATTAAAGTCTCTCTCCTTTTAGCTTATTCTCTTGAATTAAGTTAATTACTTTCAAAAAAATATATGCTATTTTTCACAAGTAATTAAGAAAAATATTCTTTTAATGATGTATCTAAAAGTCGGGATGTCATAGAGAATGTATGCCTATAGTTTTACAATGATCGGAGTTCGTTTTCTGTACAATCAAAGCATGAATTTTTTCCCTCAACTAAAATTTTCTCAACTGTGGTGTCTCTGTAATTCTTTTCCACCGAATGGGTTTAGGTGAGACTTAAGATGGTTTTATATAGGAAGCCTTCTTAATGTTATTTTCAAAAAATGGAGTTTCTAAATTTTTTTATTCATTGCCTATTTTTAAAACTTTAAAACTATTTCTAATTTCAGTGAGTGTGTGTGTATATATATATATATATATATTATATAATTAAGACTATTAATTTATTATTATTATTTATTATAAAATAATTATGAAATTCAGGATGTTACACCTAAATTTCCATAAGGTCCAAAATCCGAGCAAGGCCCAAGTTCAACAAAAAGGCCTCCTAAAGTTTCCATATAAAGCCCAAAATCAAGCGAAAGCTCAAGAATTTCTTTTTTCAAACCCAAAATCTAGTTCTTTCAACAAGCCCAAGGATGGACAAGATTAAACCCAAACTTTTTGGCCTAATTGCAAAACCCTAATTTAATTATTAATTAATATATTTTAAAAAAAAAAAAATATGACTGACCAAATGAAAAGAAGGTCCACTCCATTGATGAGAAATAGCTAAAGCACACATTTCCTTTAAAACCAACAAGTTAAGCAAAGGCCATACCACACTAAGCCTCCTTGGAATTGCTTTTAAGCTTGTTTTTTTAAGAGGTTCGACTTTTTTGAAAAAAAAAGAATAAAAAAAAGTAAAAATGTTTGAGATAATTTTTTGTAATAGTTTTTTTATTTTTTATTAAAATGTCTAAAATGTCCTTCTTTTTAACTTTTAAATTGTAGTATTTGAGATATTGGCATGACTTTTTTCTTGTAAGTAGGGTTGACTTTTTATGCAAGAGTATTATAATAATTTTGTTTAAAAAATAAATTGAGGTGTTTGAAAAATATATTGCCTTTTTTTGTTGGATGAAGAAATGAAAAAAAAGTCAATTTTTTAAAAAAATCAAATAATGCAACTTGAGAGCTGGCATTTTTTAAAAGACTAGCTTAAAAGCTAGCCCAAAGAAGCCCTTAAATCTTCTTCCTTCTTTCCTCTCAAGTCTAATTTCTACCAAAACCATAATTACCTTAAGCTTATATAAAAGAGGCCATTCTATCGCCCCTTCCCTCTCATACTCGACAACTTAGAGAATATGGTCCTCTCAAGTCTACTATCTACCAAAATCATAATTACCTTAAGCCTATATAAAAGAGGCCATTCTATCGCCCCTTCCCTCTCATACTCGACAACTTAGAGAATAAGGAGAGAGAGAGAGAGAGAGAAGAAAAAATGTAGGAAGAAGAAAAAAGATAATTACAATACTCATATTTCAAAACAACGAAGTAAAAAACACTTATAATCTGTCATACCATAAATTTAAAGTATGACCGACCGTGAACCAAAAATTATTATTTGTAGAACACGTAAATTCACCAAAAATAATAACAAACACAACACTAGAATAGTTCAAATATAATAGTTAATTAATTTTAAACTTTAAAACTCAAAAGATAATAACCCAAAAATTATTTTCTAAAATTCTAAGGTCATAAGCTGACAACCTACTAGTTGTTATAACAAAAATTAAACCAACTCAAAAATCCTAATGACTAAATTTCTTATAATTTATAATGAATAAATTATAATATTTATAATTTTAATTACTACTTTAATTATATGTTGTGAATATTTTTTTAACAAGTATACAATATAAATATTATTATTAGAGATATTTAATTATATTATTATTAATATTAATATTGAATTACAACTGTTATTTTTAGTTAGTTTTTTACTTGATATGTTAAATATGATTTTTAAAAAAAAATTAAAATAGGTTTTTATTTTTTTTAGAAACAAATTTTAAGAAAAATATTATTAAAATTTTAAAATTTTAAAATTTTTTCACCCGTTAAACTGCCAAAAAATATCACACAACTCGATGGTTTTAATAATCAGTAGATTGACAGTGAATTGAAAAAATGATTACCCACCAAACGTTGGTTGATTAAAAGTTTTTCTTTAATCTATCTCAACTTAACCCGTGCACACCCTTTATTGGTGAGCGACGAACGGAACGATAGAAAGCGATAAATGGCGCGACAACGAGTGATAAGCCGGTGTAATATGCAGCGGCTACTCAAGACTCTCGAAAACTTAGAGAGAGAGAAACTAAGAAGTGGACCACCTCTAACTAGGGTTTGTCTAAAATAAAAAATTTTAAAAATATTTATTCTCTTATAATCTTATTGAGTTATTGTGTGGGGTGAGGACTGAAGGGTACTAGGGTAGGGTAACTGTGTGTCATGTGGATCATTGACGTGTGGCATATATATTTTTATTTTACTTAGTTCAGTTCAGTTAAAAATGATTTTTCTTTTAAAAATTAAATCGAACCATTTCTCAATGTTCTTAATTTGTGTTAATCGGAATCAAATCGTTCAAAAAATTAATCAATTAAGTACAATTTTAAATTATCAGTTTCCTGTTTTTTTTAACACCCTTGCTTATTGGAAATTTATGAGAAATTTATACAATGCAAGGATATCTAGATAAAAATGTTTTATCAACTTCATGTTTAACAAATTAAAAGCAAGAAATCTTAGTCATTAATAGCTTTTAGAAGTGTTCTTCTTCCATGAAAAAAATTATTTTGAGAAAGTTTTCATCAAATTTTTATTTTTTTAAATTCATCTTGTTAAAAAAGAAAAAATTAAGAAATTTGACAGTTCAGTGATCTTAATTTTATAGACTTTTCACCTGATCAATGGTTCAAATTCCCTTAACTCTCTTCTCATCTTCCCGTCACTCCTGTATTCCTCATAAAAAAAAAGTAAATAAATTTAAGAAAAAATTACAGAAACACCCATACACTATTTACGAATATTACTTAATCCTCTTAAACTAAAAACCTGTACAAAGTGTCCATATACTATTTATTTGTATCACTTTGTTTTTTTTTTCAGTTATTTTACTTGTGTCACGAAATTCTAACAGAGAGGGACAAAGTGATACAAATAAATAGTGTAAGGTCACTTTGATTTTTAGTTGAGGGGTCAAAGTGACATTTGCGAATAGAATATGGAATGTTTATGTAAATTTAATTAAAATGTAAAAAATTCAAAAAGAAGAAAAAAAACGGAGCTGTTTTGTGAGTCTTAACTCGTTACAGAAACAAATTGAGCCTCCAACGTCGTAAAATCTCTCCTATAGGGAGCGAACTTTGCTCCAATGTCACTGGTGATGAACTGCCACTCTCTGAATTCATCGCTATCGCCCCGTTTTTCTTATTCATCTCCCACAATTCCACACTTCAACACCCCAAAATGGCGAATTCGTCGTCATTGTCATCATCATCATCATCATCATCATCATCATCGTTTTCCCATGACCTCCACAATTTCTTATTCCGTCCGTCGCCACCACCATCGTCGGCGCAGCCCCGAAAAGCCTAATCAACCTAAACCCTCGCCGGCGGCCGATCAGAAGCTCCAAATTGTCATCGACATCGAACATTTGTCAGATAAAGCCTCACTGACTGTAAGAAGGCTATTGAGCTCATCCAAATTGGGGTTCGATGAGCTCGTTCAGTCCGGCAATAAAGCTCTGGAAGACTTGCAGACTTTGATCACCATAGATGCGGATCGGCGGGTTATATTTTCGTGTCGTCGGTCCACGCTTAAATTCGTGGGCAATTTGGTTCTCTGGTGCTGTGTAATCGTATTTGCTTTGAGGGTTTTGGTGAAATTAGGGTTAGTATTTTGGGGTCGAATGAGGTTTGGTATTAACAGTGGGTTGATATGGAGGAGGGACCGGAGTCTTGGGGGAAGAGAAGTAGTTGTTGCGAGGAAAAGGAATCCACAAAGTAACTTCAGGGTTTTGAAAAATCCTCTTTCGCCAGCTCTGGAGACTGCAACGAGATCGTCAGAGGCAATGCGGAAGACTCGGGTTTGGAAGACGGAGGGGAATAAGTTGCCGAGTTGGTGGCCGGTTTTGCTTCCGCCTCCTGCTGTGACGGTTGACAACCAGAAGTATCAGAGAATGGCTAACAGATTAATTCGAGGTTGGTTATGCTAATTGTTTCCCTCCGTTTTTCATTTAAAGTTCGTTTGCCTTGCTGCCCGTTCAGTTATAAATTTTCTGCTGAAAATCTGTGTTTTGTTAACTAATTTGCTAACATTTAGTGGGAACCTCATTTGTTTTATCTAAATTCTCTGCGTAAGAATTTTATAACTTAGAAGTTGAAGCATAAGAAATTGGAATTTATATTTGTATAACTTGAATAAGTATGCATATTTATCTCTGGTTATCTTTTTCTCCATATGTAAAAGAAAAGTGCATATAGAATATTTGAACTGTCAGCCACAGAATGATATTAAATGTAGTTTAGTTAGGAACAACACTTCTATTGGTCTTGAGGAAAGAAAATTGAGGGGAGGGGAGGGGAGGGGAGGGGTTGGGCTCTTTCACCAAAATCCGTAAAGTTTGGAACTTAATTAACAAAATAGGGCTTTTAAAACTTAATTCTCAACTTAAGTAAAAGCGTGTTTAGCAAACACGTTTTAATAGAAAGCGCGTTTGCTAAACACGCTTTAAGCTTAACCTCGAAGGAAATGAAAATAACAATATCAAAACGTGTTTAGCAAACACGCTTTCTGAATTTATACATAAAGCGTGTTTAGTAAACACGTTGTCAGTATAAATTTAAGCGTAAATTAGGGATAGATCCCATTTTAAGAAGATGCTTGAGGATTAGTTCTTATTAAAAGTATGATATTCTATGAAGTCATTTTTTAAAATTTTAGATAAAAAATAGACATTTATACCATTTATTATTTGTAATTAATGTGATACGATAATAGGGTTGTTTTCATATTAGGAATTTTTTTTCAAAATCCCATTTTCTTTTCTCACGTAAACACCAGTACACCACGCAGATTGAAGAAAATGATACTTTCCATATCAGGATATTCCCATTTCCTTTTCACATCATTCAAATTCCCATTTCCTTTTCATATCAGGATATTCCCATTTTCTTTTCACATCAGGATACTTTTCATTTCCTTTTCAAAATTGCATTTCCTTTTCATATCAGGATATTCCCATTTCCTTTGCAGAAAATGATACTTGTACTACAGGTTGAAGATAGGTTGGTGTGTAATGTTTTGTTGGGTGCATTATTCTTTGTTGACTGTATCATTTTCTACTGGATTTCTAACGATGTATAATGTTCATTTGGGTGTATCATTTTTTGTTGGCAGTATCATTTTCTGCTAGATTTCATTCGAGTGTATCATTTTCTGTTGGCAGTATTATTCTCTGCTGGATTTTTATTGGGTGTATCATTTTCTGTTTGTTGTATCATTTTCTGTAAATTAAAATGCGCAGAAAATTAGGGTTTCGAAATGCGCAGAAAAAATGGCTCAATATGATACAAATCTGTGATATTACCTTTGGGAACTTTGGAGAATGACATGCTATTTGATTTTCGGCGAGTATGAAGCTGTTTGTTCTTCGAATCTACATCATGAGCCAAATCCAAATCGCAACCCATCCATGCATTTTTCTCAATATTCCTCGGCTTTTTCGCAGTCCGTGGATGGTGATTTCTTGATTTTTCGGAGATGGTTGATTTTGAGTAGATTGTTTGTTGATATTTCGGGAGCCGTTACTATGAAATTTGGACGAAAAACAAAGGCGCGAATGAACAATTCAATGGAAGGGTATAATCGGCATCCTATTTCGAAATGGGACTTATAACAAAGTTGAATTTGTTTGTAGGACTTTTTAGTAAAATGGGACTTTAGTAAAAATTATCCTAAATTTAATAAAAGCGTGTTTACTAAACACGTTTTCAAGTTTATTAATAAAGCGTGTTTGGTAAACACTTTTTATTTTAAAATTCATTTCCAAGGAAAACGTATTTGCTAAGCACGCTTTTAAGTTTATTAATAAAGTGTGTTTGGTAAATACGTTTTATGTCAAAATTTATTTTCAATGAAAGTGTGTTTATCAAACACGCTTTTAGAGTAAACTATAAAACGTGTTTGATAAGCACGCTTTTAGGCAGGATGAAATGTATGTGATGATTTCATATTTTTAACAAGTTCATCTCAAATGAGTTAAAGCACTTCGATATCAAAATCAATATTTTTTATAGCAATTAATAGTAAAAATAATTATTATAAGATCAAGAGAAATGATTAATAGAGCCTCAAATATGAGAGATGAGCACATAAATATATTTAAAATAAATTTATTTGAAATAGAGAAAAGAAAAAAAAGTTGAGTGACTGAATCCTAATTATTAAAAGATAGTTTAGCTCTCACATAATTTTTGAAAATGTGTTACAAAGAAATATTTTTAATAATATAAGCTATCCTATTATATAAATTTGAAGTATTTTTTAAAAATAATTTATTTTATGATATAAATATTTATAGATATATTTAGCGGCGGCGACGACGACGACGATCGATAAATATCATTTGATTGCCAAAATATATTTTCAAACTTAATAATATTTTCAAGGTTATTATTTTCGTAAGCCCATAAATCTTTCTAAGTGAATTGTAGTAAAAATTTCAGCAGAGTTTTCTCTGTTTTTCGACTATTCCACGGTATAACTGTTTCAATACCACATATTAAACAATCCCAACATTCAAACGCAATTATACCTTACATTCACTACAACTCGTGATTGTTGTTCATGACCCATTAACTTGACTCCAAATAATTTGCGTGAGAGACCGTTGAAAGTATTGATGCAAACATAAAAAGTGTGAAATAAAAAATAGAGAATGAATTAGGATTATTTTTCAGACAATGATAAAAAGGAGAAAAAAATAGAACTGATTTGATTCATAAGACCACAATCAAGAAAGACAAACTTTGTTACAATATGCACATACATGCATATATCAAAGCATGTGTAAATGACAACAACCAATATCTTTATTAACCTTCTTCTGTACCAAAAAAAATAAAAATGATGTCTAAAACAATAAAAATGCTGAACTATCTTCATCAACCTTCTTCTATATCAGCATTCTACAAAACCATCAGTTATTGCCCACAACCAGCAAGCAAATGGAAAATGAAAGCCCCAACCATCTTTAATCTTCTGAACCACAATGCAAGGAACACATCAATTTATCTCAATAGCCCAAGCCAAACCCTCAAAATGCAATGCCAAGCTCACAACAGCTGATGATTAACTAACTCCAGCGCACTAATATCTAGACATAACAGATCACTGGTTATCAACATGAGAATTGGGATCTAAAGACGAGTTAAGCATAACTTAATCAAAACATAACTTTAGAGCAACCAAGTTTCTTTGTTAAACATAATTTAATCAAAATATTAGAAAAAAATGCTAATGCTTCCTAGGTACTGCCTAAAAATCACTTGTTTTTTTTTCTTTTTTTCAAATACAATGCAAAACAACAAATACGAAACAGGACAGGGCAAAAATTAATTTTTAAACTACTTCTAGTTAGTTTATTCTCTACATGTAACTTAACAAATAATAAAGTGACTACAAACCAATCAAACTTCAACACTATAAAACACAATTTAAACCAAACAAAACATATGAATGTAAGAGCGGAAACATTGGTATCAAAGTTCCAATCAAAAATTTCATAAAAACAATCTATTAATGCCACATGATACTATGAAGCTACCAAATAATTTTTAATTCCTAAATCTACCTTAGTTCAATTTTGTCTAAAATATGCTAGTTCTTAAGATCAGTAAAGATCAGTTAAAAAAACTTTGACATCAATAGAAGGCCTTACACGGTAAAATTTCATAGTTGGTGATTCTATTTTATTAATTTCTTGTATTCAGGTTATGTACAAAAAAATTGTGTGCTTAGGTGCAGAGCCCATTAATTAGGTTCAGAAACATGAAAAGCCACATCCAAACGTGATAGGTTCACATTAGAATTTAATGACCGTCTCTTCAAACACTTTGATAGCAAGAAAATTGAGAATCCAATTTTTATTTAACACAAAAATAATCTACATGTAATTGAGAAACTTATACCCACATACACAGAAAATTACCATTAATAAAGGAGTAAATTGGGAGTAATCTTACTTAACCTGATAAGCAGCAACTCACCAAGGAGTGACAGTTGACTTCTTTTATCCACTCCTGGCAAACGAATAGGGAACTTATTAATAAAGGAGTAAATTGGGAGTAGTCTTACTTCACATAACAAAATCCAATTCTTAAAACATCTAACAAAAGCCAACTCAAGAACATGGCATCTCTTCCCCTTGCTTATGCGGGCTCGGTTGGTTGTTACTATTCCCATCCAAAAGATGAGTCTACAACAGAAACACTAACCTGTACTTGTGCGGAGTTTCAACTAGATTTCATCACGAATCTTCCCAGAACTTTTGCTTAGTCTACCCTGTAAAGAATGCCGAAGAGCACCTGTGTTGGGCCAAAAAAGAAGAAAATTACAAATCAACAGACCACTTCACAAAACTTACTCTAATATATTTATGTATGTATTCAACCATATACGTGCACAAGCACACACGCACATGTATGAAATTGTATTAGAATGCTTGAAATAAAATGAATTACAGTTTGGCAAGAGGCCTTACTTGCAGAAACCTGTTGGTTCCTACTGTCAATCTGCAAAATAATTGATTTGCTGCTTAAAGAAATATCCCTGGTTAAATCAATGGTTGTTGTGTTAATAGTAGCACCACCTTCACCAGTTGGTTGTCAAAGAAAAAGGCACAATAAGAGAACATAACAAAATATTTTGAAAATAATTATTTACGTACTTAAACATTAAAAAACAATATCTTATTATCACAAGTAAAACTGATCTGAAAGTAACTAAGAGAAATTACCTAGAGGCATTTACAGAAATTACCTGATCCACAATAAAGTAAAACTGACCTTTGGGACATTGGCTGCAAGGCTTTTCAGAACAGCCTCAATATATCCACGTACTTCTTGGGCCATCCACCTAAGTTCTGCCAAAGTTTCCATATTGCATGCAAAATGAAGCCTGCATATGGTGTAAATATTTACCAAGGTGTGAACAACTCAATTTGGCTCTCATTAGCCCTTGCTCAGTTTCGTTGGAACCAATATACTAATCATAATGCAAAAATGTAAGATATATAAAATTACCATAAGAATACATTTGAAGTTCAAAAAGATACATACTACATCAAATAAATATCAATGATACAAGTGTACATGGGTGGCCACATCCCGGCCACCATAGGCAAACATGTAATCAAATATTGGAGACTAAGTCCCGCATGGACGCTGTGGTGGCCTGGGCCTCTTGCTCCCGCACTGGAACACCCGGGGTCCGCCCTGTACTGTCAGTGGCATGTGAGCTAAGGATGTATCCGTGCCAGGAGGTAAATCTACATCTTGCCGGTGAGACGTCGTTTGCTGGTCCACATGTAGCTCTCCGCTACTCGGCATGACTCCGGCATGCCTGACTGCCTGACTGCCTGACCAAGAGCAGTAGTAGGTAGCTGATATGTACTCGCCTGATCCAAATGCGCAATGTGGAAGTGGCCGTCTGTGGACCCCTGCGTGAGCTGAGACTGGTGGGCCATCTGGCTAGCACCGGGTGAAAGCTGCTCGGGCACCACAACGCCACGCGCCCTACCTCTCCCACGCCCACGTTCTCTGCCACGAGCACGTGCTGGCAAAGGCGGTCGCTGGGGAACATCAGCATCCATCACTCCCTGCGTCATATCTGGAAAATCGCGGAATCGGCTAGGGCTTGAGGAGCTAGAGGGAAAGCTGGACGGAGTGCCGGTGGCAGGAGACGAAAACTGGAGCCGGAGCCCCCATTGTAGGCGTGGCAGTGGGTGTGGATGCACAGGGGCCCTCTGTGGATGGGGCAGTAGGTGTTGGCTGCGAGGTTGTCGACGAGGCCTGCAGCTGAAGGCGGTGCTCCCTATGCACTGTCAGCAATGACAGGTAGCATCGATCCCGAATACTGGCGAATGCTCATATGTTGCGTCGAGTCTGCTGTGACCTCGGAGCTATGTGTCCGCCTCATGGTAATCCTCAGCTACACACCGTGTCTGCAACATAAGAAATGAACATTTAGCGTACTAGTGGTTGGTTCATACAAATGTAAAATTGCAAGAAATTGTGTTTTCCAACTCCTCGACGATCCCTCTGGCTCCAAGGTATCCAGATGCCGACCGGTGACTGGGATTTGTCAGCAGCAACCGGGTAACACGACGATACCACATGTATGGGTCGTGGTATCCGATCGGCACGTGGGACCTAGGGACAATGACCAACCGATCTCTCCGCATTCCCTAGCCAGTCGTGTGGATCTCGTGTAGCCGCGCCCAGTCTGTGTCCATCCGTCCCCGTCGGTTCAGGGCATGCAGCCGCCGCTCTGTATCTGGATGAGCAGGAATGGACTGAAGGCGTCCGAACTGACGCAGGACGCGATCGGGTAAATGCTACTCAACCACGTCATAGCAAATGAGCTGCATCTGTGTCATCCAAATGTCCATGCCTAGTCGGCAGTAGCCAGGCAGCGTAACGATAATCTCATCTGCCGGGCCGTAGGGCATTCATGCAAACTGGGAAACAATGAGAACATCATCAGTAACGTATGCAAATGAAATGTATGTATAGGGAAACAGAATTCGAACCGATGGGAACGTAAGTAATACCTCGTTTAATGATAGGCGATTGAACTGGTCGCGGTATACTGTGACTGACGTGGGTGGGGACCTGGTCCAGGGCGAAACTGACCCGCCATTGAGCACCCCATGGACCAGCAAGGAGAACCCGATCCCCATGCTGGATGGTGGCATGGCTCGGGCCAATATCAGCTCTCCGACGGGGCGCGAGCCATGGAAATCTCTTCCACGCCCATATCTGAATAAGGAACAAATACAATTAGCCACAATGCAAAGAACCACATTTAGTTACGAAAATCCAATGACGACAATTGAGCCTAAATTAAGGCACTTGAAAATGAAGAAACATACCTAGAGTAAAATAGGCGCGCTTGCGACCTCTCGTGCGCCTGGGCGTGTAGCCCGACACAGCTGGCGGTAGAGGAATGCCAGGGTAGTTGCCCCCCAGTTGTATCGGTGTACCTCGCCTAAGTGATGCAGGAGCGGCAGGTACATGAGCCAAATTAGATTTTGTGACTTATTGGGCATTAAGAAGCCCCCGATAAGCCACAGAATGTAAGCTCGTGCACGCTGGGCAATAACATCCGCAGTGGCGTCCTTAGGAATGGCGCCGGTGAAGTGCTCCTGAAATCATGAGGTTCTAAGTCGGCTGGCGGTCTCGAAGTCCTCAACCGCTGGAGCGACCCTGAGTAGCTCAAAGCACATCTGCTGCCACTCGACGGCGCTGCGGGTTCGATCATGGTCAATGACAGGTGCACCATCAACGCGTAATCCAAGTAGGACTGAGACATCCTGCAGCGTGATGGTGCACTCTCCCATCGGCAGGTGGAATGTGTGGGTCTCCTGCCTCTACCGCTCAACCAGGGCAGTGATCAGGCAGTGGTCTAGACGTATGAAGCCAATACGGGACACCTCGTAGAAGCTTGCATGATCCTGCTGTCGAAGAACACGAGGATCAATGGGCAGGTCCCAGAATCCACTATCCCCACGGCAGCAAGTCAAGGAGGATGTGTCCTGCATGAAGAAAAGTGCGTATGAGAGCAAATAAAATTTCCTCGCAAACATAATGAAAGTTTGTATCAATGAGAGTAAGTACAATAACTAAATATATATCTCCTGCTCCCACAGCAAATCTGCTCGATGTGGTAGCTCCAATAGGCGAGCCCTCTGGACAGGCACCTCAACAGGGACCTCAGCATCCATGGCGAGTCCTACATTGAAAACCATGAAAATCATCTCCCATGCTTCATATTAGCATGCACAATACAATGTTGCTATCATATGGCCTAAAAACATCTTCATATTGGCTTTTTCCTTTGACAAATCATGGTCTATGTTTGAGTGCATCACAAAGACCATGATAGTTACACCCGTGCTATAATGAGTAAGTGGTTTAGGTCCCCCTAGGTTAATATACAGGAAATTACTATATCGGAACTTTGATAAATTGGTTTTCCTTATAAAATGTTAGCTTTTCTCGAAATTGCCTAAATCATTTCCTAGTCTCAATTACCAAAATTTTTCTGCTAAGAAGCAAACAACGAGGAATGCACGTGGCTTGATTTGGTTCGGCTTCTTACGGAACTTAGGACCAAACCAATTTCCAAATGGTTCTAATTTTTTGGACCCACATCAAATCGATCATGTAGTAATTTATATAATATTGTGATGGTTATGTGAAGAAATAATATTTTTATAACTAAATGAAATTTATGAAAGAGGCAAAAAAGGAATGCCACTCGTAGAAAAAATGGCTACCAAACAAATGCCCTATATATTTCTATGTAGATCTAAAATCTCTATAGAATGGCTGGAACAGCTGGCCTAGATGTAGGTCTTCATAGGTATACAGGGTCGCATGGCTGAAATTCAGCCGATGTCAAATCGTGATCAGCAGCTGTAATTTTATAGGCGGTCAGTATCACTAGTTATAAAGCCATGCCGACCAAGTCATTGATTTTTCTCATCACCGACAGTACGACAAAGCTTGCCCATGTGCAAACACTGTAATGAACTTCCTGTATTGAAGTTGAACATTGTAAGTATAAGTACATGGCTAACCATGAGTGCACATCTGTGTAGTCGCCGTTGGATTCTATTTTTGTTTTCAATCTCGTTTTCTCACAATGGCCACCGGTCGCGATGCCGGTGGGAGTAGCCGCAATCGTAATGAGAAGTGGTTACTACCTATGTTCCACGACAACTATTGGACAGAAAAATACTCTAGTCTTAAAGATTATTACGTCGGTTTGCGACAAGAGTGGAAGTCCAGGGTTGAAGAGTAAGAGGGGTTGGTTAATGATCTGCGTAACCTAGGAGGACCAGTTCCTCGCCGGCATTCATTGACAATGCCAAGTCGTAACAAGGATGACTATGAAATAGCAATTCGAAAGATACGAAGAGAAAACAACAGGATGTTAATGCGAAGATGTCGATACTTCATGCTTCAACTAGCAACGGAAATGGCAATTGCAAGCAATAGACCATTGACAGAGGAAGAGCGTTAAAATGTTATTTCCAACGAGTAATATCTATCTGACTCCTACTTCTCTAATGAGGAATGAAAAATGTTTCTACAATTTGTAGCTCCGTCTAAAATAAATTATTTGCATGCTCTACATGTATGTTTTTTGTTGAACTTTTTCTAGTATTTGTATTTTCTGATTTGCTTGTTGTTTCAGTTGGCAGAATAGTCGTTTATGTGAAAATGTAATTGTATTGTCTCTATATGACAATATTTGGGGCACTTACGGTCAATATGTTTGTTGGTATAGAGATGTAATATGTGGAAGCAATATCAAAGGCTTTGTGGTTAGTGGTTTGATGCTAACTAGTTTTTGAAGGTGTTTGATTGCAGAACATTTAGCTCATTGTAGGTCATTTTTGGATGGCAAGCTTTTGTTGGGTGTTGAGTGTTAGGTGAATGTCATTTCAGGTAAGGAATTCATTAAGCCAAGGTGTAACAGAATTAGTAATTGCTGGCTCTAAACAAAGTTTTTCGGCAAAGTAATTAAGAAAATTCTGTTTGAACTTTTGGACAACAACTTTTCCTTTGGTGTTGAGTGTTTGTTACGTGCCGGTTGGTAAAGCCATGAGGCAAATGGTGGTTATGAATTACAAGGTCACATACAATAGAGCACTACAGTCCCAATACCATGAAACAATAAAATGTGAAACAACATTAAAAAAAGTTACGTATAAGAAAGCTAGACCAAACAACCGGCGGATGTGGAAGAGGCACTATTGATCTCTAAAAACAAAACACTCCAACCCAAATGACATGCATTATCACAAGCATCTAATATTTTAGCAAATAAACATATCATGATCCTTATCATGTGACTTATACGTCGTTTGAAAGTTGCTTCAAAGATCCAATGAATAGATAAGGTTTGTTAACGATCCCTGACTAGAATCCCAGGAACATCATAAATAGTACCTGCTATTCCTAATTTTTCCACTTTGCATATGTGCTTTATATTCTCTAGGGCAAACCCAAATGATAAGCAACCCATTATTCTTAATTAATGTTTAAGTAAAGGGTTAGAACTTAGGACAAAGTTCCTCAGCTGAAATTATATTCCCATTGTTCAAAGTTTGAAACATGAAAAGTAAATTAAAATTATGATTCATAAGAAATAAGAGTCATACAACAATATCAAAAATTGAAACTAATTGGAGCAACACCCACATTGAAACAATGAACATCATCCTATGAAATTTGTCAGGACAAAACAAAAAACACAGCAAAACTAATCATTGTGGACAATAATGTCAAAATTGAAACTAATTGGAGCAACACCCATATATATTGAAAAGCAAACTTATTTTGGTAAAAGAGCCCATTGAAAGTGGTGAATTATTAATTTCAAAGCTTTGTTCTTGATAATTATGTTAGGGTTTTGCATAATTTGACTGCATAGATTGTGATCACAAATTATATAGGTTCGTGAAGGAGCACTTCCCTAATCCACAACTTTGAACCCAGTTGCTAAGGAAAAGGTGAAATTTATATACTACGTGAAAACAGCGGAGGGAGTTGATGACCCTGACTCCTTAGGTGGTTTGCTGCTATTTTGTTGTATTTGAGATGAAGGAGATTATTTTTGTTGCCATAATTGGAGTGGGACGGCACAGGAGTTTTCTTGATAGATCATCCTCTCTTGGAATGGAAGATTTATGCAGTCCATATAAAACAAAAAGCAGATAAAAGAAACCCAAAGTTTTCATAACCAACTGCTTTTACCTGGAATGACCCATGAGTGAATTTCTGCAAGGAACTGTGAAAGACGACTTGAGGAACTCAGCCAATAGTTTAGCTTGATTTTGACAGTAAAAATTCTCGGATTATTGGTCTGGAAAGCAACTGAAGTGCTTCCATAGTCCTAACCTAAAAGTGTTGTAATGTGGTAAAGAACTTTGTTTTTGTCATCCATAGCCCTCCATTCTATCATCCTAAAGTGCCACGTGCCCAAAATGAATCCAATGTTTCACACACATGCATGTCACTGGAAAAAGTAGTCCTATTGATTTACAAGTGGTTGCCGGTAAGAATTGATAGTATTTCCCAGAATGTTGAAAAAATCAAGTGTGACACATATATGTGTACACTTATTTGTAAAAATTTAAAAAGTATAGCAAGAAATTATTCTACGGTCAATGCTCTAATAGAATTAACCTCAGCAAGAAATTTTAGGCAAATAATTGACCTGAAGCCGAGACGAGAGATCGAGAGGATTGGAGAAGAAGATGGGGCTTGAGCCGTTGTGTTTGGAGAAGGGTTCGTCGCGTCTGAGAGAGAGAAGAAGGGTTTTAAGAGAGAGAAGAAGACTTGCGAGAAGAAGAGGTGTTGAGAAGAAGTGCGTCCGGAGAAGAAGGGCTTTTTTAAAAGTGCGTCTGGAGAAGAATGGAGAAGAAGGGTTTTTTTTTTTAAGTCTTGAACGTTAAATACGTGCTTGCAGAACACGATTTTTTAAATGAAAGCGTGTTTAATAAATACGCTTTCTGTGTAAAACTTAAAAGCGTGTTTACTAAACACGCTTTATATGTTAAACACTTGAAGCGTTGTTGCTAAATACGCTTTATGTATAAAAGTATAAGCACGCTTTATGTATAAAAGTATAAAAGCGTTGTTGCTAAGCACGCTTTATGTATAAAAGTATAAAAGCATGTTTGATAATCACGCTTTATGTATTAGGGAATAAAGTGTGTTTAGTAAACACGCTTTACGTTTAAATATTATTTTTTCAAAACTAATGCATTTGTCGAAAACGGTTGTACATAAAGCGTGCTTGCTAAACACACTTTTACGTAGGTTGGGAATTAAGTTTTAAAATCTCTAATTCGTTAATTAAGTTAAAAATCTGCCGTATTTTGGTAAAAGATCCGGAGGGGTTGGTAGCCTAAAAGTTCTAGGCGTAACATCCGTGCGATCTTCCGACAACTTGATAATTGATAGGATGATTCTGTTGGAGATAGGATGCTAGGAATCACATATATAGACCCAGGATTCAGATGAGTGAATGTGACTGATTCGTAGTCACATAAAAAGAGATGGACTTTTCACAACGTGCATGGTGAAAAGTAAATTTTATGTGATGTGCGCGTAAGCTGGGCCGGACACCCGGAGTTATAAAAAAAAACAAAAAAAAAGAAAATTTGTATGTGTTTTCTTGATTGATGGTAATGTCTACTAAACTACTTTAAATAATGGATTAAGTACACTAAATTCAATTGACAATGTGGGGCCTGGACCATGCAGCCTCCATCAAATTGGCCTGTTGAATCAAGATTACATTTTTTTTTTTGGCATGGGGGGTGGGTGGGTGCCTGGATGGGGTTTGACTCTGCCTTCATTTCAGGACCATGTTGGAACTTAAATGGTTCAGAGATCTAAGAAAAAAATAATTATACATAATTTTATAGCTTCGTTTTTTGTTGGGAGGGTGGAGGGTGGGGGATGGGGAGAGGTGCAGGTTTGACCGTCTGCTTGCACAGCAATCTAAAGAAATTTAAGTTATTCCTACCCCAACTCCTAAGCTATGATATCCCAGTTTGATGGGTCTTTGTGGTGTCAGTCTCTAGTTGTCCTTTTTTGATGCTTGTTGCTATTTGCAATTGTATCTGGATAGCACCTTTGGCTTTACTAGTAGTTGCCCCCACTTTCTTTTTTCTTTTTTCTTTTTGGGGTAAGTATTGCCTCTACTTTCCTGTCATGGCTATTCCACTTTCTTCAACATGCCTCCATGCAACTACCCTAGCGGTTGCAATTGTTCTTCTAAATTGCTTCAGTGGTTAGTGGTTACCCTCATCAATTAACTGCTTCAGTGGTTTCACTTATGCCTTATTTAGATGTGTGGCACCTGTCTTTGCCACTTGTCGTTTCCTTGGCCATTCCATCCAGCTTCACTAAATTTGTACAAAATGAGTTCATATCACAATTCAAGCTTTCATTCAACTCCATTATTCTAAAGAGGCATATTTTTATTATTCGGTAAGGATATTATGCGAGTACGGGGAGGGCTATAGTCAAAAGTTATTATCCCACTATGTAAAATTGAAAATAAATAAGTTGACAACTTCTAGTATAAATTCTAAAAGGCAATGGCATTTGGTGCTGTGCATATTGCCATAACTAACATTTGATTCAGAGAGGGCCCTTAGTCCTAAAGGAAAAAAAAACATAAACTATCAATTTTATGTTATAACAAACCCAACCAAATCAAACTAATTTTCATGTCTCAAGTAGTTCTATGTTAAGTGTGGTCAATGAGCAGTAACTAGTGAGTAGCAGTCATCATCTTCGTTTTGATTGACTAGTTGCCCTATCTTGTTTTCTCATATGTTCTCAAATTTAATGTATTTATTTTGGAGCGAGGGGAGTGTTCAAGACTAGCAATTTTTCTCTCATTGTCTTTTCTGGATCCAAATATCATTCTATTTTACATTTCTTTTTTGTTGAGAGTATAAATTGTTATATAGTTTTAGGTACAACTCAACCTCCAAAACTAATTATTGAGGTGAGAGTTTCTTCACGCTTATATGTTGCACATTACTTTTGTATCATGCGATGCAAGACATTGTTTCACACACACCCTCCCTCATGTGCAGCGTGCTTACTCGATAGCATTTGCTGTGTGCAGGCTAGGGACATGCGACCTACCCATCTCTAGTACTCCAGTTTTCTGTAATGTTTGTTAGTCGATAGAGCCAAATGGTGGTTTGATAAGGGTCGCTAGAGTCAAGCTAATGGTTGACAAGTGTCATCGGTACCAAATAAAGGTCAAAGGACGGTCATTGGAGCAAAAACAGACTGGGTTGGGTTTACCAAGCGAGCCATATCTAATTTTGGCTTGTTTTGGGTGTGGCGGTGATTGTCGGAGGTCAGATAGGGATCAACGATGGTCGCAACGTGGACGGCAATGGTTGCCAATGCCGTGCGAAGATTGTGCAATCTTTATGCTAACGTTATGCGATTGTTATCTTCGAAGGTAGGGTTTGGAGCAACGACTACTGTGGTTTTTCTTGGAGAGCCATAGCTATGCGTTAAGTCAGAAGGCTTCTATCCCTCGAGGGAGGAAACAAGGAAACAAGGAATGAGCAACTTAAATTGATCTAATTTTGTTTATGTTTTATTAGTACACAAGTATTACAAAGAATACTATTCCCATCACATTGCTTAACTAAAACAGGAAAAACCCTCTTGAAAATTCTAAAAGTTGGGTGATTCAATCAATGACGTCATTGGTGTAACTGGTGAAGGATGGAACTGGTAATTGTTTGGAGAGCCTGATCAGAAGACAAATTTGGAAAAGTGGAAGAATATGGAATGTGCAGAAAGTACAGTCCACCATGTGCGCTGCCATTGTCAATGTATTGAAAAAACGGTTACTGTGCAATTTAAGAAACTAAGAAATGCTACTAACACTAACAAACAATAAGTTGGTAGAAAATTTTAGAACATGAAGACTGTAAGAAAGGGAAATGGAAGGAGAGTTGTTACCTAGATAGGCAGCCCAAAAGGGGGGGGGGGGGGGGAATTTGGTTTTAAAAAAAATTTTAAAACAA
>JAOTRH010000027.1:6411540-6428746 GCA_034768845.1 Heliamphora exappendiculata
CTTTAGTGGTGTGAACTGTAATTCAGTATTTTATGAAAATTGCAGAAACTGCTGCGACTTTTCATAATTGCAGAAACCGCCCGTAGGTATCTGTGTTCCACTGAAAGTCTTACTCATAATTACTCCCTAGGTCCCTGCTGTAGCCCTATATATATGCGAGTAGGCTGAACCAGTTTAGATGGATTTTCATATCATTCTTCATATATTACCTTTGTCTTTCAAGAGTTAAAAAATATATCGAGGTTCTACCGGTACAAGTTCTCGGAGGATCGTAACCCACACTACGTTCGAGAATCGCATAAAAAAATACGGTAGAAGATCTGACAGGAGTTTCAACTCGAAATCAAGTCGTAGTTAAATATTAGATCTACAAGAGGTATTCTTCTAAATTAACTTTGGTTGCACAAGTTTATTTTTGATCCTTCGACGTCAAAAGTTTTATCTGAAGCCCGTTTCGGCGTTTGCCCGTCCAGTTAATATTTTACCGAAAATCGTTTTCAAAAATAATGATCTTGGCAGTCTTGCCTCCAACACTACTTTCTATCTAGAAATCAGACCTAGATGCCTCGAAATGGTCCCCTAAAATCGTTTTAAACCCTTTGTTCAAAATCGGCTCTGTTGAGTTTTGGCGGTTGACAGAACCTATTTTCTAAAATGGCCAAAAACACTAACTTGTTCTAAACAATTACCCTTATCACTAAACATGAAACTTGTAGAAGACATGCTAAAACAGAACATATCCAAAAATGGGCTCATTTGGACTTGATCTAGTACACCAAAATTGAGACCAACAAATGCTTAATTTTGATAAAATTTTAAGATAAGTGCTAAACTATTTTCACTTATGATGTTTTATTCACCCAATTGCTTTAGGTTTTGGCCTTAGCGTTAAACATAAAAGTTGTAAAAAATATTTTTATCTAAAAGGTGTTTAAAAATCATAACCTAATTCCAAGTCTAGATGTCCCAAAATCTTGTCGACCATTTTAATTTAATACTCGATTTTGGCCTTAAAAGTTGCTAAGTGTGATTTGAGTACCATTTGCTATGAGACCCGAGTTTTATATGATGATTGATTTGAATTAGTTGATTAGTATTTTTAAGTGAATGTATGATGATTTAGAACTCATGCTATCAAGTTTGAATTGTATCTAGAGAATTGTAACTTGTCCTTCACATACTTATACCTTATGCTTAGTGAGTTGTACAATGAACTTTACCATCTTAGTTGATGCCATGATATAGATAGTTGCACTTGAGATTCATATTATACATCATAGATATTGTCACTTGCATCTTGACATATTGGAGTCCATCGGTGTACATCATTGTTGGGATGGGCAGTATTGAATTGTTCTTCTTGGTTCTAAATCTAGGGTGTCCCTAGTTGCCATTTTTATAAATATTTTGGGATATATTCCCCTCGTAGCCCCTGGGTTCATCTCCGGTGCTACAAATTTGCTTTATACACCCTGGGTTCGTCCCCGGTGTTTGAAATGGTTTATCATGAATATTATTGGGCACCATAGGTTCGTTGCTAGTATTTTAGTTTTGATGATTTAGACTTTTAGTTGACGCCAAACGAGTATTCTGGTCCTTAATGTGAGATTATTTATGCATTATTACTTCGATTATTTTGGTTGGCCAAAGGATAAGGATGGATTTTAATAGTCTTCCCCCACGCCGTTGCTATTGAGTAAAACAGCTGTGGCATAAAGCCAAGCGAAGCATTTACTATTCGCAACGAGGTGAAGATAGGTTTGATGATCAGATTCCCATCAAGTCTACTCTGGTGATTCCCGATATGGAATTCTTGTTATAATCTGGGTACATGTTGGGTTGGGCTTCTGCATTGCATACACGGTATCTCATATACGCATGTTTATTGAATTATCTGCTACCCGGTCATAAATTTTTCTATCTCCTTGACTTTAAATTGTATTGGGTGTGATATGATATGCGTTGTAGAATATTTTGTGCCGTAAGGTTAGTTAGAAGGTTAGAGTGTTTTACTTCTGGGTTTTGGCTCATGGCATTCGTGCCATAGGTGAGGAGAAATTCTTGGAGGTAGTCGTCCCAGAGGGGAAAGAAGAATTCAAGGAACAGGGTGCGTTCCAGAAGAATGTGGACCCCGCTAATGCATTCTGAGGATTCGATACCTCTGTTTTTGTTCTTTTTTTCAGTTTTCCTGCACTCTTGTAATATCTTTGAAAGCCATGGTAAAACTATATACGCTATGTGTTTTTAATCAGTTTAGAACTCCTTTATGATGTAATAATTAACGTATGTAAATATGAATGAATGGCTAGAATATCCATTTATTTATATTTATGTATGTCTCGACGTGCCTAGAGGACGGGGCGTCACAGCTCGAATACTACAGTTTTGAGAATAAGACTGAGAGTGCAATTATAATTCTTTAGTGTAATGAATTATAATTTATATTTTTATGAAATTACTTCTGGATTGAAGTTGAATTTTATAATTATATTAGATAATCATGTCTAATTTACTCTACAGGTCCTTGCTGTAGCCTATTTATATGCTATTATAAAACCTAATGGGTTAATTCATATTATTCCATCAGTGATTAAGTGGCTAGAGTTTTCACGTTATCTGAAAAATCTTAAGCCTAATCAAGAAGATTTTGAAGAATACAATAAATCAAAGCCCATACTTTGTTCGTGTTTAGCATTCAGAAATACAATAGAAGGCTTGTGTCAGATATTTGACTAAAAGTTCAAAACTTGGCAGATCGTTGATTGAAAATTATTGTAGCAACTGAAATCATCCAGCCAGATTTCAAAAACTTTAAGAGTATTTATTGGGTTTTATTTTGATTGTAAGTTATTAAAAATTTTAATCCGAAGTCTATTTTGGCATTTGCCAATCCAGTTATTTTTTGATTAAAATCATAGACATAATCTTAGGATCTTGGCAGTTTGCCCCAACAGAACGCTCGTCAGGGGAGGGGGCTTTGATACGAGTAAGGCTAAGGATCGACTAAGATCCTGGCCCTCAATGGTTGAAGGAACCCCAATAGCAGTAAGAGGGACATGAAATCGCCCCACGACTACATAGGGGTGTTGAAGGACGGCCTGCTGCTAAGCATGCTCAGAACCAGACTCTCCTCCTCTATACCCTCCATAGACGAACTTTTGTCCCTGAGGGAAAAGAATGGGATGGGAATGGAAGGTTGAGAAGGCACATAACTCAGAGGTTCTGAGCATAGGACGTCAATAGGAGGGGACTCACGTAGTCCAGAAGGACACGGAGCAAGGGGTGTGGTGCTGGAGGAAGAATTTTCCCTAGAATTGGGAGGGTTATTGGTTCGGATTTCAAGAAAAAAGGACTCAACCTTCTCAAAGGAACTGAATATTACGAATTATCTTCTACCACCAAACATAAATAGAGAAAATAATAGAACGAATAGAAACTTTAACAGAGACAGATTGTCTGGGAAGAGCTATGCTTGAAACGGTTATAGTGAAAACCAAACGAAGAACAGAAGTAAACGGCAAAGAAGAAGGAATCTTACCAGAACAAACAGGTTCGAACTCGAATTCAAGAGCTGAAGTTTCCTCAAAGGTTGCAAACTCCAATTGATGCAGAGCCTCACAAACTTTCATCTTTGCATGAATGAATAAAGGGTGCAAATAAGTTTCCCCCTTCTTCTCTAAGTTCAAAAACAAGTAGAGGTTACAATAATCAACGGGTGGGATCGAGCTGGGGCCAAGTATTCTAAGATTCGCAAAGCGCCCTCAGAAACGAAGTTAAGAACCGAAGAATAGTCGATGTGTGGCATCACAGCCCACATAGATCTTAGGAACCAACTAGAACACTGCCACCCCCATTCTCAATAAACCCGCAAGCAATCAATGCGCATTGAATGGGTCATCATGGCAAGGCCAAAGGTCAAGAAAAATATAAGATGATGACTGGCGTGTCAATCAGTTTGAAGCCAGCTGTCTAGTAATGGTAGCATGAGCATGGGACTATTAAAGAAGGAAACGAGCCATTGAGCTGTATTCTTGTTCGGTGTCCATTTGCCTCGGGAACACCAAACAAGAATAAGGGCTACTAATGGGGATATAAGTGTCGCGGCCCAAAGAAGTTAACAACCCAAAGAGAGGGGGCGGCCCAATAAAGTTTGGGCTCCGTCCCTTTAGGTTATGTTTGACTGACTAGATCCACTTCATCAACTGGGTCAGTTAACTCAGCAGGATTTTCCAAGGAGGTGGTTAGGAAGATTAGGTATGGCTTTGGCGAGACAGGTCCTACTGATCAGCCCAATCAATCGACCAGGAAAGACGAGTATACCCCACGACGCGTGGTGTACAGAAAGAATCTTCCACAATAGGCTTTTTTAAAGATTTTTAAGCAAAAAACTTCTAAAAAAATTAGGTGAAGCATAGGCTAGTAAATATAATTTTTTTGTTAAATAGTTAAACAAATGTTTTTCGATCACATAATTAAAGAAATTGAATGAATTTTATTTTTTGCATGAATAATAAACTAAATGAGCTCTACAAAATGAACAAATTCGATCAAAAAAATATAAAAGTTCTTTACACCGCTACAAGTCTGCACTTTAACCCACCTTGACTAAACCCATGGAGTAAGACTTGGAATTACGAACTTTTGTCCCTGAGGGAAAAGAATGGGATGGGAATGGAAGGTTGAGAAGGCACATAACTCAGAGGTTCTGAGCATAGGACGTCAATAGGAGGGGACTCACGTAGTCCAGAAGGACACGGAGCAAGTGGTGTGGTGTTGGAGGAAGAATTTTCCCTAGAATTGGGAGGGTTATTGGTTCGGATTTCAAGAAAAGAGGACTCAACCTTCTCAAAGGAACTGGATATTACGAATTATCTCCTACCACCAAACATAAACAGAGAAAATAACAGAACGAATAGAAACTTTAACAGAGACAGATTGTCTGGGAAGAGCTATGCTCGAAACGGTTATAGTGAAAACCAAACGAAGAGCAGAAGTAAACGGCAAAGAAGAAGGAATCTTACCCGAACAAACAGGTTCGAACTCAAATTCGAGAGCTAAAGTTTCCTCAAAGGTTGTAAACCCCAATTGATGCAGAGCCTCACAAACTTTCATCTTCGCATGAATGAATAAAAGGTGCAAATAAGTTTCTCCCTTCTTCTCTAAGTTCAAAAACAAGTAGAGGTTACAATAATCAACGGGTGGGATCGAGCTGGGGCCAAGTATTCTAAGATTCGCAAAGCGCCCTCAGAAACGAAGTTAAGAACCGAAGAATAGTCGATGTGTGGCATCACAGCCCACATAGATCTTAGGAACCAACTAGAACACTGCCACCCCCATTCTCAATAAACCCGCAAGCAATCAATGCGCATTGAATGGGTCATCATGGCAAGGCCAAAGGTCAAGAAAAATATAAGATGATGACTGGCGTGTCAATCAGTTTGAAGCCAGTTGTCTAGTAATGGTAACATGAGCATGGGACTATTAAAGAAAGAAACGAGCCATTGAGCTGTATTTTCGTTCGGTGTCCATTTGCCTCGGGAACACCAAACAAGAATAAGGGCTACTAATGGGGATATAAGTGTCACGGCCCAAAGAAGTTAACAACCCAAAGAGAGGGGGCGGCCCAATAAAGTTTGGGCTCCGTCCCTTTAGGTTATATTTGACTGAGTAGATCCACTTCATCAACTGGGTCAGTTAGCTCAGCAGGATTTTCCAAGGAGGTGGTTAGGAAGATTAGGTATGGCTATGGCGAGACAGATCCTACTGATCAGCCTAATCAACCAACCAAGAAAGACGAGTATATTCCACGGCGCGTGGTGTACAGAAAGAATCTTCCACAATAGGCTTTTTTAAAGATTTTTAAACAAAAAACTTCTAAAAAAATTAGGTGAAGCATAGGCTAGTAAATATAATTTTTTTGTTAAATAATTAAACAAATATTTTTCGATCACATAATTAAAGAAATTGAATGAATTTCATTTTTTGCATGAATAATAAACTAAATGAATTTTACAAAATGAACAAATTCGATCAAAAAAATATAAAAGTTCTTTAGACCGCTATAAGTCTGCACTTTAACCCACCTTGACTAAACCCATGGAGTAAGACTTGGAATTAACTATTTAAATTCAAACTCGGCTCACCTGACCCACCATAAAAAATAACTCATCGGCCATGGCCTGTGAGTGGGCTTGAACACTAATTCTAGCCCGGCCGTTTAGACCTTTAGCCTTTAGTTTCAATTGTATGTAAGAAACCAAATTTTAGTTAATTGTAAATTACTATGTGTTTTGGTTGTAATTCAAGATGTATGACTATAGGATTAGGATTAAGATTAAGATTAAGATTGAGATTAAGATGATGTCTGTGTGTTAAAATAATACAATTTTATAGAGTTACGGATTTTGGGACTAATTAAAGCTACTTGTCAAATTACGAGGTACAAAATGAAAATTAAATGTTTAGCAAATCCAATTTGACCACAATAATATTTGATTATTATTGAAAAGAATGAATAAAAAATAATAAATTTTTGTAACTATGATCGTGCCGTGACTCAGCACTCACCCACGTCTATTGATACAAATTATTTCCAATGAAAGGACCTAAAAAGTTTTTTACTTTTTCCAATTCATCTAAATGAAAAGGACTAAAAAGAACGATGAGCAAAATACAATTGACTTGTTATCATTTTTTATTTTTTTTATTCTTTAGTCATTTTTTTCCTAATTTTTTAGATCATCTCCACCAGAGATTTGCAAAAACCAACAAATATGATTTTTTGTTTTTAAAAGAAAATCAATAAACAAAATAAACAAAATATAATAAACCAATAAATATATTTTTATTAAACATTCCAAGAATATGTTCAGGTTACATATTTTAAAATTTTATTTTTTAAAAATATTAAAAGTTCAAAAAAATAAGTTTAACGCACAAAATTCATTAACAAAAAATTTAACGCGTAAAATCCAATTGTCTAATTTTTTTTAAAAATACCCTACAAACAGATAAATTTATCTGTTTACATATCAACACAAATAATACAAATAAATAAATTTATCTATATTTTTTATACTTATTTTTAATAAAATAAATAAATTTATTTGTACGGCTTATAAATTAAACTATTCATCAATTTTTCGTATTTTTAATCCAACATATTCCATTGGACAAGGCCACATCATTGGTATTAAAAGTTTGTCAAACTCGCTGCAGATTCAAACTAAACAACAGTTAAAACAAATTCGCTCAAAAAAACATGCTGCAAAATATGAACTGAACACACCAATTTCACCGTTCAATTAAAGCTCTCGTATCAATGGTCGTCAACTGTGGTGTTTGACATTGCATTGTAGCTGACAGCAAAAGTTGTTAAAATATTATAATTTGTAGCTAAAATAAAAAAAATAAAAAATTGCAATTTGTAACCGAAATTTTGAGTATTTAAAATAGATTGTAACTTATAGTTAAAATTAGTAATAAGAAACTAAAAATTTTAAGAAAGCTTTGCCAAACACCCCCAAAACATATTTTTTACTTGCTTTATTTTAATCTAAAAAGAAAAAAGAGAGAAATTTCTCATTTTATTTTACTGTCGTACTGTCTTGATTTGTAGACAAAAAAATTACTTCCCAGAATATAATAGCCAGTATCAACCAAAACTCAAAAGCTTCCTTACGAACTTTGAACAAATGCCGGCTCACCACGCAGACTCCGCTCGGTGGTTGGCAACTCACACTCAAGCTCACGAGGTTAGGAATTTGACTCCCGCCTCCTCTCCTTCCTCCCACACCCTTTAGGGCCTAGGCTAGAAGAAGCATTCCACTGCCAAAAAGAGAGACAGCAATACTCATTGTCCTGGAAAAGCAACGTCCATTGCCTACTCTGTAGAAATAGAAACAAGAAGAAACAGATACTCCAGCAAATATATCCACCACACAACCCAACCCTGCCAAACTCACAGCAATCACAAATCAATATCAACAACAGATTTAACAAGCTGGGAACACGACAGGGGCCAATCTAAGCCTAGACATCCAATCTCAAATGCCAAAAAAAGAAGAAAGACAAAAAGAAAAAATGTATAGGCATAGAGTCGAGAAAGAAATTTGCTGGAAAATGAACAAATGATAACCAAACTGTGCAGAAGACACCAAATGTCCAATATAAGTGAACCCATTTGGTTTAAATCTCAGGAGCCGGTGCAGACGACTTCAGAAGCGGTTGGAGAGCCTTGACGACAATGCTCATATTTGGACGGAATTCTGCCTCGTACTGCACGCATAATGCTGTCACAGCTGCCAGCTGCACCACAAAAAAGATGATTGCATTGTTAGTTGCGGTAACCATCCACCTTTCCATCCACCTCTTTGAAAAGGGACCTATCCACTTGATTTAAAAGCTTAAGTTCAGGTTATTTAGTGGCACGCTGGTGATTCATTATATATGACTATTTTTGTTACCCACCGATGTGGGATTGTCACAACAGCTCTATCCAAATCTATGTGTGCATGATACGTAAGTATCTGTGTTTGTGTGCGCTTATGCATGAGAGAGAAAAAGAGAGAGAGACCTTGGCCACTCCTTTTGGAGGATACTCGCCCTTGAGCTTTGGATCTACACATTGTTTGACTTTGTCTTCACTCAGTCTTGGAGTGGCCTATTAAAACAATAGAGTGAAAACATTTCTGCCATTAATCTCGTGTTAAAAATAAAAAGTAACTCATAATAAAGAAAAACAAAAACAAAAGAAAATAAAACGAAAGAGTAGAAGGATGCTTGAGAAAGAAAGTATGCACACACACAACAAGAGGCTCACCCAAGTAACGAGACTCTGTTGTCCACGAGGCATGGTATGGTCAACAGGTTTGCGGCCAGTCAGAAGCTCGAGTAGAACCACCCCGAAGCTATAAACATCACTCTTCTGTGTCAATTGTCCAGTCATTGCATATCTGCTCGAGGTTTTCCAGCACCAAATTAATTATAACACTTTCCAATACAGAAGAAAAACCATATAGTGAATTCTATGATGCATATGACAAAATTTTAAAAATAAAAAGTGACTTCAACCAGGCACAAAGACCCATAATAAGCTTTCTTTTGATGACATGGTGTATAACTGGCCTAGACAGCAACTACAGTTACTCTTGTTGGTAGACATGTGAAAAAGCCTACCACAAGATTGCAGCAAGCCATTTCCTAGAACTACATTCCTCAAGCACCATCACTCACATTAACACTTCGTATGAGAGAGAGAGAGAGAGAGAGAGAGAGAGAGAGCTAAGTTGTTTAAGCAAACAGTTCCACAATCAGACATTCACAAATGCAAACATTATGTTTGCAAGAAATAACCATGCACTTCATTGAAAATGAAGAGGAAGAGATTAAGTGCAATGCATTCTCATTAACACATCTTAGAAAGTTTCCTATTCAGAAACGTAAAAGAAGGTAGTTTTTAGAAACTAACCGACATTTCCATCCAAAATCCCTATCTGCATCAAGGTGATAGGCCTAAGCTACCACTGAGGTGCCCCAGGCAGTCTCCTAAGCCATTTTTACTATTTTTTTAAAGAGAACATTATATGGTTGCAAATCATATTTCATAAGTGAAAGTTTAATATAAAGAAGAGTGGTGGTTAGATAGAGTTTATTCCATATTAATTGCCAGCTTCCCTAGAATTATTTCTTTCTTTTCACAAGGCTAATTTATCATATACGTTAAATTGGTGAAAATCAAATATGAAATAAACAGCAACTCACAGTGGCTGTTTATTTCATATTGCCTTCATAAGTTCAAGCCACAGTTGGGCAATGAGCAACTTGCCAGGAGAGCACTCATAACAAATACAGATGGAAAAAGAAATCATAGCATTCTCAGGATTCATTTTTCCCAAATATTGGCTCCAAAAGCAATTTAGGACTAGTTATGCGCGGGGCATGAACTAAATCGCGGGTGGTGGCATGCAGTACGACTAGCTGTAGCAGGTGTGTGCCACGCAAATGCCGATGCATCTGTGCACCCACTGTTTGGAGGCACTCAGTTGCCACCACTTGTGTCATCACTTTTGCCCGCAAGAGGAGATCTACCGCTTGTGGATCCCACTATCCCCAATCGCACATGCTCACCATAACTTTGACTGGATGGAGGTGCCTGCTGCGCACAGGGCACCGCAGGGTACTGCTATGACTCAAAACGACGTCGTTTTTAGGTGTTTTGGACAAATTTTGCCATTCATAAAACTGTGCCGTTTTGGAATAATTTTTCCATTCATAAAACTGTGCCGTTTTGGAATCTAAATTCCTCCCCTGATTAGAACCCAAAGTAAACAGTAAGGGTTTACAGTTTGCCTTAGCAAAATAACACAAATCCAAAATAAAACAAACCTATTATCAATAAATTTCGTTTTAAGAAAAAGAAAGAAACAGTTGATCTATAGAACAAGAAGATGGCAATGGGAGTGATCACTTCCAACCGTGGACCACCACAGCGCATCCTCTTCTTCCTCAGCAACTTCAGGTCACTTCTTCCTCTGCAACTCCGGGTTACTGAGGCTTTGTCTCTTTGATGTCGACCCGTTTGCCGACTTACCCTTCTTGATCTTTGCATCTTTTGGTACCTCCACTGGAAGCTGAGCTACTTCGACGTGAGAGGACGATGTGTTTGAAGCACTGTAACTTTGGAGATCTTGAGACCCGTTGAGTGGGTCTGTGTCCACCGTACTGTATCTCATTTTGCAAAGGCAAACTCCAAATCCTAACTGTTTACTTTGGGTTCTGATCAAGGGAGGAATTTAGAATCCAAAACGGCATAGTTTTATGCATGGTAAATTTTTTTCCAAAACACCTCAAAACGACGTCGTTTTGAGTCGTAGCAGGCACCCTGCTCTCAAAGTCGACACTAGGTTGGAAGTAGAACCTAGAACTTTTGAATGAGATCAATAGGAGAATTTGTGACGAGGAGGCTGGAACTGAAGTTCATCAAGACTACTACGCCAAAAGCCTCATCGAGACCTGCCTTAGGAGAAAAAGGACATTAATTGAAAAAATTGACACCATATAGCTCGTATCATTGGGCAAGAAATACATATCATAACTACCTCTATAGTCCAATGATACAACCATCAAGGTCCAAGATGACCAATGTATCTCTAAGAGGTCGAACCAAGTGAAACCCAGCACATATTTTGCATGAGTTGTCTCCCATTTTGCAGTAAGATTGTGCAGTTCTTGCCTCCGCTCAAGAGCATCACCTACAACTTTCGCTTGAGATGACGAGGATATGTGACACAGAGTCTAAAACTGAAGTTCAACAACACCACTAGGCCAAAAACCTCATCGAGTGGTTAGTTCACTCTTCACTTGCCTTGGGGCAAGACATCTCCCTCTCTCCCAATCCACCCCTATTCAAAGGGGGACTCTCCATTAATGAGATTGTCTCCTATGATCCCCTGATCGTAACCTTGCATTTATTGCTATATCTTCTATATTAAGGTCATTCGGTTTTTAGCTTCTCTATCCCCAGTAATCTCTAGCTCTCATAGTGCTCACATTGTCCCAGAAGGACAAACCTACATGCGAGACCCTTTACCACACTATGTCAATATCTCTTGATATTTTAATTAGGTACTATGGTTCGGGCACAAGTTACGTGGGTGCAAGTTTTAATTTATTATAGCAAAAATATTAAATTAAAAAAATCTCAAAAAAAGTATAAGAGAGAGAATGTAAAGATTTTAAAAACAACTAAAGCGGTTATAATGTAATTAAAAATTGAATGAGAAAGAGAGTAAGGGAATGGAGTGATTTTCAAATTATGCCCTTAAAATTTTAAAATGAAACAAGTTATAGAAGAATTTTTATATGGACATTTTGGAAGAAAAAAATCCACAGCTTTAAATTTGGGGAACACCAACTTGGTGCTCTCCCGTAATATAATAGAATAGATAATAAAACCACAAATAAAGATTCCAAAATAATTTTAAAATAAACTTGCATAAGACTATCTAAACCGCATTAGCTCAATTCCAAACCGTAGGTTTCCATTCTCCAAGAACAAATTATTCTTATCTACTTTCATGGACAAATTTCAAAAAAAGGATATATCCAGGAAGATACAAGACCAGAAGTGTGAAATAGAAGCCCATAAACAAAATCTTTAACTTCCAAAATTCCTGTCTACTCGAATGATTATTAATCTCTAAAGAGAATCTCTCCATCGTAATTTCTTTTCAATTTTTTAATCTGATTAAAATTTTCTTATTCATTAAGATCTAAACAAGCAATATCAATCCTTTCAGTGACTTCAGTTGTCATCAGATTACCTCTACCCCATCCACCACAGGAGTAAGTGACATCAATAGCAACCAGTTTACTAAGGCAAGCCCTCAGCAATCTAAATTCCAAGTAACCCAACGGAAGGGGAGTTTATACTAGAAGCAAAAGCCTCATTGAATGTATAAATTTTAATTTTTACTGCCAAAAATGAAATCAGAATTATCATTTAATAAAGTATTGATGCCATTGCTGAAGAACTTCAAAAAAAAAAAATTAAAGTCATGCTATTTCTCATTGAATGGATCAAATTCAACTTGTATCATGGAAACATAGATGATAAAAAAACTCGGTGATTAATAGGAGTCAATTAAGTGATGGATTTTAATAACATTAGAATTGTATGATTATGTAGCATGAAAGTAAAACCATAAAGCACAAAAGCAACACAGAGAACAAAAATATGAGAGCTGAAAATAAAAAGAGCAATATAATTACATAGGATAGGGATTGAGAGATATTACTCTGGTGCATGATAACCAAACGTTCCTAAAACTCGAGTAGAATGAAGGCGAGCAGCCATGTCAGGAGCCTGATTTGAAAGATTAAAATCTGCAATTTTGGCCTCAAAGCCTTCAAAAAGAAGCACATTGCTAGATCGGATATCTCTGTGTATTATAGAAGGCTGAACCTTCTCATGCAAATACTCCAATCCCCTTGCGGTATCAACAGCAATCCTCACCCGCTGCATCCAGTCCAGAACAGGGCCTGGCTGCGCTCCTTGTACTCCTTTTCTACCTGTGAAGTGAAATAATTCAAGAAATTGGTTCTCATTAAACATAAGGAATCTAAATGAAGTCTAACTCAGTCAAGCGAAGGCACATTAATTTTGCACACCATGCAAAATGTCATGCAGAGATCCCATAGTTGCAAACTCGTACGCTAACACACGGAGATTTCCTTCTACACAGTAACCAAGCAACTCAATAACATTTTCATGTTTCAGTCTTGAAACCATGGAAACCTGAAGTGAAAAGAGCAAGTATAATCAAATACAAGGGTGATATAATAATTCACTTACGAAAATGGAGGAGTTACATCAAAGAGCAAAATGAAATACTAAAATTAAAACAAAAAAAAATTTATAAAGAATTTGCACACACCTGAGTAAGAAACTCAACATTTGACTCAGGCTCAGCTGAAACATCGAGCTTTTTAACAGCCACAGCTTTTCCATTATTTAAGTTTGCATAGTACACTCTTCCATAGGATCCCTCACCAATCAATGCCTTGGAACCAAAATTGTCAGTTTTTTCTTTTAGCTCATCCAGTGACAACCCGGGAACTTCAATAGGCGGTGCAGCCTTTGTAAATTCAACTTTAACAGGAGCTGAGGCTTTTGACCCGTTTTGAATCCCTAATATGGAGAAGTAAACAGCATCAGAAAATTTCATACAAACACATATTCCAATGAAAGCACGTATGTCAGAAGAGGTCTATCAGAGAGCCAAATGGAAGATAAAAATTAAGTATACAAGCTGCACAAATGCATTCATAATCAATATTCAAAAAGAAGACTAGTTCATGCTACCCGCATCCTTCCCATCTCTTTATCCGTGTCACTTTCAACAAAACAAACCCCCCCCCCCCCGGGAATAAAAGAAAGTAAGAAAGATGCAAAACCCATGTCTCCTCCCCAGTCCCTTCCTCCGACTCCCTCTCCCTTTGCCTCCCCTTTTTATAACCATTTCTTTTCAAAGGACACCTGGAAGAGCTAATTCAAAATTGAAATGCATATTGCAAGTAGATTTAACCTAGTTTACTTAGAAGACAAATCACATTTGCATGAAGGTTGGCCGAATATAGAATCCAAAAGAGGCTAGTAGCTTAATTTGCAGCTGGTGGCTTCTTTTTGTAAATAATTTCAACATATGCTAAAATCAGAAAACACAAACACGAATTTGCTCACGGCTCACGCACACAAAGATTTTAGTAAACCAAGACTATAAAGGCCCCTTCCACTGGTTTAAAATTCAGTGAGAGAGGGCATAATGAGGACATACAAATAAGGGCAAAATCTATTTTACTCCTATGTGGTTTAGCCCTTGTGCGGTCTAATTTGCAAATGCCCCTCTCGTGTTTTTTGGTTAATGCTACTGTTACATACTCCATCCGAGAAATTGTACGACACGAGCCTAATTTGATAGTGGGCATTGAAGAGATTTATGTCAAAGTCAATTCTTTAATGCTAAATGACAAATATGCTCTCCATCTTCACCTTCATCTTCAGATTCTACCTTTAAGAAAACCTAACCACCTGAGAAACCCTGACCTTGTAAAAAAAAAACTACCAATATTTTCCCCCCAGCCACCGGCACCACCCTCTCCTCGCCCACCACCTTCGCCGCCTCTCTCCTCCTAAGCCACTACCAACATTCCCCCTTCTGGCCCCTCCCTTTCCTAAGCCTTGGTGCAGTCTTCCTCCCTTTCCTAAGCCTCGGCACTGTCTTCCTCCCTTTCCTAAGCCCCACGGTTGCTGTCTTCCTCCCCTCCCAAGCCTCCTTGCTGCCTTCCTCCATTTGCTAATAATCCCTGTGGCCACCGTCTTCCTCCCCTACCCAAGCCTCGTCACCATCTTCCTCATTTTCCTAAGCCGCCATTCCCTCTATTGGATGTTTGGTCACATGTCTATGTATATGTATATATCTCAAGATTTCCATATCAATATTTCTGAAATTTGCTGGATGCCCAATATCCGAAATTATCCAAACTTCATATCAACATCTCCATATCAAGATTTCGTATTGTATGTTGCCTCGGGCACATGCGATGCTTGTGCAACTCGAATTATTTTAAAATATAAAAATTTAAAACATTTTTAAGAGAGACGAATCTATTGTAGAGAGAGAGGGAGAGAGCGACTTGGCAGTTACAGGTAAGGCTTTTAAAAGAAAGAAGTTAGAGAGATACAGTTATTAAGGGTAATTTAGAAAATTAAAAAATCCACACAATTTCAAAATTGGAGAACACCAAATGGGTGTTCTCCATTTATAAGATAGTATAGATGTTAGAAATTTTCAAGACTTCCATATCTGAAATTATTCTCCAATGTTTCACATAGTCTGCCGGATGTTCAATGTTATAGTTTGCTGGATGTTCGAACATGAATATGGAAATAGATGTACAAGGTATACATAAGGTATATATGTATACAAGGAATCTATATAAGGTATACATAATGTATATATGTATACAAGGAATATATAATGTATATATGTATAGGTACATATATTATACATCAGCTAAATTAAAATTGATGTTGGTTCGAGTTGATGCCTGTTGTAGGCTCACGGTGTGTGGCAGTTTATGTGTGCAGGTTGACAGATCCTTCCACGCTCCATGTTCCAGGGTCTCTTTTCCTTGCCTTTATCAGGATGGTAGTTGCACCTGGTTTTTAAATCAATGGCTGGTATTAGGGTGTTACCCACTCAATGGGTGGTTATTTTTTAAAGGATGTGTTTGGATGGGTATTGTTTTAATGTTATCTTTTTGTAACTCATCCTTTACTTATTGTTCTGCCTAGTTCATCGGGTTGTGAGAGTTGATTTTTGTGTAGGCTAGGTGCGTTTTCTTCTATACATGAGTGTTGCCTTAGGGTGTACAGAACTTCATTGTATATTTTTTTTTAGTATAAAACTGAACACTTAATTACCCCAAAAAAAGGTTTTAAAGTTTAGAATTTCAAAATATAACAATAGTTCAGACTAATGTGATTAGTTAAATTAAATTATGATAAACTAAAAATTATTAGTACAATTGTATTACATGGGGGAGAGAACAATAGGAGAAATAAAAAACAAGAAGACGGTGAGGGCATTTAAGTCATTTTACATGCAACACTGAAGGAGTAGTCATGCATTTTAATCTAAAACCGCATGAGGGGCATTTGTATGTTCTTTGAAAGTCATAGAGGTATTTGCACGAGGGAATAAAATAGATTTTTCCCTACAAACAACATAAGCATTACATGGAATTCCTAATATGTCGGCACTCCTAGGCGGCTTTTTTTCTTAAAGAACACAAACAATTTTGGAAGTCATAAGAACATCACATTTATTTTTTGTTAGAAAACTAATGCTTAAAATAGTATCTTCATCATCGTAACTAACTATATTTTATGCATGCAAATAAAACTTCAGCATAGGTGCCAGACTATAGGTTAGTAAATGCCAAAAGTAAATTTACATAAAGAGACATCTATAGGTTAAAAAAGTACGATAGGCATGGAGAGCATAAAGCAAAGGCTATGGGTCCCATGATAATCAAGAAGCCTTTATGGTCCAAAAATAAGTATCCATGGCAGTAATTAAGAGCTTTCTTCTTACATAAAAACTATATCTGTGAGGTAGTATTTAATCATGAAAATCAATGAGAAGCATAATGTGTATAGATGTGTGATGCCACATCTATTGAATTGTTAAATTAGTATAATAGGCTTGGGAGCCTAAGGCAAAGGCTATGAGACCCACCATCATCAAGAAGCCTTTTTGGTCCAAAAATAAGAGTCCACGGTAGCGTTTAAGAGCAAAAGGTAGTTTGGTGGTTTCTTAATTTGTTGGAAAAAGTCGCCGATCACCGGTCGCCGGAACAGTCGCACAGGTTTCAACAATCCTGTTTTTCTGTCTCCCTCACTACATCACTTCATTCATCCGTGCAATGGCCTGCTTTCTATTCAACAGCAAGTTCTGTGTTGTCCAATCTGTGTTGATACAGTGAGGATTATCTGGTTGTGGATTCTCTGATTTTTTGAACAAGAATGTCATTGGAGGGCGATAAGTCTGCTACTCAGACTTCTAGGACTGCTGAGTCTCTGACGGATACCGGGCGACCAATGAGAACTGAGGTATTCTCTTCTTCTACTCGGCTTGTCGAT
>JAOTRH010000027.1:6438783-6441283 GCA_034768845.1 Heliamphora exappendiculata
AAGCATATGGATGCAAAGTTTAATTAACCATTCATGGTTTAAACATCTGCTTCATGGAATTATAAATTGACAAGAAAAGATTGGTTCGGAATAATTCTTGCAAGTTGGGGTTACACCACACAGTGGGTCTCATATGCCAACTAATGGCTGGAGCCTATTACATATATGGTGTGTGCTCATGTTTTTGGGTGCCTCGTATTCTTGAACTGTTAAATATATAATTTTTGCTTCATTAATCCCTGTTTTTCTGTCATCTGAAGGAATTCTTTGTGAAAAGTGCTGATAGGGTTGAACTCATGGCAATGCTGGGCATTTTTGGTGCTATCATCAGCGCTTGCCAAATGTATCCTCTTTTCATTGTTTTAGAGTTTATGATTATATCCACATGCAATTTTTAGACGCCTTAAATATCATTGCTAAAGCTTATTGATTACTTGATACACTTTAATTTCTATTATTCATTGATTTTCAGTTTCCATCATAAATATTTTGTTCTGTTCATGCCTTGTATCTTTTGTTGTTGTATAGAACAACACTGCAATGCTGTATTCTTTAACAATGCCTTCAGAAGCATACTTGAGCGTAATGAGCTCAAATCTATCCACTGGTCAGCTGGGGCTGTAAGTATCTTTTTTATACTCTCTCTTACTGGAAGAAAAGAAAGAAAGAAACGTGGAAATCAAGGGAATTGAAGCAACAAGAAAATAATGCATAGCATGTTATCATCATTATTTGTTCAGAGATTATTTTATAAGAAACCTAGTGGTTCAATTACACGGGGAGATATGTGGAAGTTTGTTTTCAACTTTCGAGCACATTTCAAGTGGTACAATTGAGCAGGGAAATCATTGAAGTTTAATGGAGTAAATGGATGAAAATAAATTTCAGGAAAAATTACACAAACACCTCTTATACTATGACCGTGTATCACTTTACTCCCTGGAACGAAAGAAACGTACAAAATAACCCTTGACTATTTGTTGGTATTACTTTAACCCATTTAGTTAGCATTCGGTCAAATAGACGTACTAATAAACCCCCTGAACTAAAGAGGTATATTAAATAGACCCTCTTAACTATTCGATGGTATCACTCTAACCCCTTTTGTTTGAATGAAAACAACTTCGGTTCTTTGTTTTCCATTAACTTGGAAGACAGAATGTTAACGGAAGGGGTTAAAGCGATACTAACGAATAGTTAATGGATCGTTTTGTATGCTTCTTTAGTTTATGGGGTAAAGTGATACATGATTATAGTATAAAGGGTGTTCGTGTAATTTTTCCTAAATTTAATTATATTGAATGTTTATAGCAATCGAAAGGTGCATTCCATTTTGTTTGGAAAAGTAGGAGTCAAAATCATTTTTTCAGTAAATGTCAATTTGAAATTATTCACTTGAAACTTAGTTTGAAATTTTTAGCTGCACTTCTTTTTTGTTCTTGCAGGTAAGAAACTTTTAAGAGCCTCAAGTAAACCATGATGCACATAGTGCATAACAATATGGATAGTGACTTAATATGCACGCAGCTCACTAAAGTAGAAGGTGTTGCCTTCTCTAGTAAAAGCAATTTTCTACATGTTAGCGGATTTATATCAAATTTTTTTGTTACACAGAATCTTTAAAATGTATAAAGTATCAGCGTCAGAAACTCGACATGGATTAGGATAAATAATGTGTTCAATATGATTGAGTAGACATCCACCCAATCATATTTAGTAAATCGAGTATTCTATATAACTATATATAGAACTCTAATATTATACATGAAATTCTCTATTTTATATTGTGAACGCTATTTTAATCTAAAAAATAAGAGGGACGTAAAAAATTATGAACATTTTGTCCTGTCCATGTGTCCTTGGATATAGTATTTAGATTAATTTGACACACAGACATATTCCCATACCCTAAGTAGCATGGACTCAGACATGCGATACAACACTGATACACCAACACGTCGATTTTAAAAAATACTGGGCATGACACGCTCGAAACTCGTAAAACAATTATATTTTTATATATATTATATGTCTAATATATGAATAATTTATTCAAAAATAATGAAAATATGCAAAAACTACTTAATTAATTAGAAAGTCAGATATTCATCTTAAAAATAATTCAAAACATATTTAGTGTAAAAGTTGCATTTCAAATAATACAAAATATTGTTACTATAAAAAGATTTTTCACATAAGATATGTTCATAGAGTTCAAGAATTGTCATTGAAGTGTTCGTGAAGTGTAAGAAAAGTGTCTCATATTATAAATTCATTTTCTTTTAATTACGATACATTTAAGAGGTTTCAAACACGTATTAAGTGTTCGAAGAGCATCCAAAGAGTGTCTTGTCCGACACAGGTATTTGACACAACACACCTCCTTTGTAGAAGTGTCTGTGCTTCTTAGCTCGTACACGACATGGTACCTATATCCCTGTAGCATGGTCCAGAACAATCTAACATGTGCAAAAGCATTTCCCATCAAAGTTGTATAAAA
>JAOTRH010000027.1:6446283-6454873 GCA_034768845.1 Heliamphora exappendiculata
ATCATTCCAATAAGTTTTTTGCCGCATTTCTTATGATCACGTCAATGTTGGTGATAGGAATAAACTTGAATCTAAGTCTGTCAAATGCACCTTTATTGGATATGGCACAGATGAGTTTGGTTATCGGTTCTGTGATGATCAGAATCGAAAAATCATTCATAGTAAGGATGTTGTATTCAATGAAAAGGTCATGTATAAGGATAGGATTGTAGTTTCTTATGTTTGTACTCAAATTTTGAACATGTTGAGTTAGAGAAAATTTCTGAAAAAGATGCGAACAGTAGGGTGCAGAGTAACCCTGCGCGAAGAACTGCATACTCCTGTGATGGAGTTGAGACGGTTTACTAGAGTCCTTAGGCCTACACAACGTTATTTTCCATCATTGTTCTATTTGTTGCTACCTGAAGGGGATTGACTAGAATGTTCTGACGAGGCATTATAGGTTGATAATTCAATCAAGTGGAAGTTAGCTACGCAGGATGAGAATATGAGGTGGATTCTCGCGTGAAAAACCATACATGGGAATTAGCTGAACTGTCATAGGGAAAGAAAGTATTGCATAACAAGTGGGTTAACCAGAACAAGGAAGGACATGACGATAGCAAACGGTACAAAGCTAGATTAGTTGTGAAGGGGTTTCAACAGAAAGAGGGTGTCGACTACATAGAAATCTTTTTTCCAGTTGTGAAGTTGATGAAAATTTAGTTGTGAAAGGGTTTCAACAGAAAGAGGGTGTTGACTATATAGAAATCTTTTCTCCAGTTGTGAAGTTGATGACAATTTGACTTGTGCTGGCAATTGTGGCAGCTGAAGATCTGTATCTTAAGCAGATGGATGTGAAGATAGCATTCCTCCATGGTGATTTGGAGGAGGATATATATATGAAGCATCAATAGGGATTTACAGTACGTGGAAAAGAGGAAATGGTATGTAGGCTCAAGAAGAGTTTGTGTGGTTTGAAACAGACACCGAGATAGTGGTATAAGAAGTTCGATGGGTTTATGAGTCAGAACGGTTTTGTCATATGTCAGACCGATCATTGTTGCTACTTCAAGAGGTTTGATGATAACTACATTATTTTACTTTTGTATGCCGATATGCATATTGCCGGGTCAAGCATGCAGAAAATAAATGAATTGAAAGGTCAGCTGTCAAAACAGCTTCAAATGAAAGATCTGGGTATTGTAAAACAGATTCTCGAGATGAGGATTAAGAGGGACAGTTGCTCGAAATTTGATGCTATTATAGGAGGAATATGTGAAGAAGATTCTAAACAGATTCAGTATGCAGAATGCAAAATCTGAGTACATCCTTGGCTAGTCACTTTCGACTTCCTAAAGATCATTCACCTAAGACCGAGGAAGAGCAGGAGCAGGAGTACATACAACGGGTTCCATACGCCTTAGTTGTCGGAAGCCTAATTTATGCCATGGTTTGTATTAGGCCGGACATACCACATGTAGTGGGAATCGTCAGCATGTACATGAGCAATCCGAGAAAGTAGCATTGGGAGTTAGTGAAATGGATTCTCAAATATTTGAGAGGTACCAAAGATGCGGCATTGTGTTTTTGACGGAGTACAACTGGATATGTTTTTAATAAAAAGAGTACAACTGGATATGTTTTTAATTTGGGTGGTACGATAGTCAGTTGGGTGCCTCAGTTGTAGAAGATAGTGGCTCTATTTACGACGGAACCTGAGTATGTTGTTGTTACTAAGGCCAGTAAGGAGATGACTTGGTTATAGTGTTTTCTAGATGAATTGGGTAAGGAGGGCAATGTTATATTCAGTGATAATCAGAGTGTCATTTATCTTGCAAACAACCTGGTATTTCATTCTGGAATGAAGCACATTTAATTGAGGTATCATTTCATTCACTCACTTTTGGACGATGGGGTGTTATCTCTGGAGAAAATTTGTGGCAGTGAGAACCCGATCTACATGCTAACAAAGACGGTCAACATTGAGAAACTGAAGTTATGCTCGGCTTTAGTTGGTCTTCTAGCTTGAAGACGGAGTTTGTTGATACTGGGTTGATTTGTTGTGTGACAGTGATGTTTTTGCTGATAACAGTATTGGGTCAGTTGCTGGATTCGTCTTCAAGTGGGAGATTGCTAGGATGTGTGGAGCCTAATAAGCACTGAGCACGGAATTCCAAAAGCCGGCACAAGTAGAGTGCTAGTCAGGCGCTCTAGCGCCGGTACTCCAGAAGCTGGCGCTAGTTGGGTGCTCGAGCACCGGTAGTTTAGAATGGGGCATTAGCAAGGTGCTGGTAGGGCGCTCGCTAGGTGTTGGTCGAGCGCTCGAGCGCCGCTGCGATAGACTGTTTTTAATCTAGGGTTTCTTATATTATTGTGCGAGGCATTCAGTGCATAAGTTGTCAGAGTGAGTTCTGTGAGGCACGAAAAATAGCCTAAAACTATTGTATCTTGGATGTTTACCCTACATAGTGAAAACCCGCAGCATCCGTAGATGTAAACATACTTGCTGAACCACGTACATCTCGTGTTTCTTTTGTGTGATTGTTTCTCGTACTTGTTCTTTGTTCGTGTTCGTGATTGCTTATCTCAATATCCTGTCAGGGGTTTGTTGATTGAATATCAATAGAGAAGACTACTAGTCTAGTAGGTGCTCCATTTCATACTTTGGTGTAGAGGTATAAGGTAATTCACAACGCTAACAGATCAGAAGTATGGAAACATTCTCTAATTGAAATGAAACTTTTTCCAAACTTTGGGAATTCCAATAGTTGCGATATAGCGTTGTTCCTTTTGCTTGTATTAACGCCTGTGCTCCTACTTGTTTCGAATTCCTCATATGTTAGCCTGATTGGCTCTCGATGGCCCTAAGCTAGGGCAAAAATGGAAAAAAATGGAAATCTCGGCATAGCATCTCAGTGCTCGTACACTTTAATCAGTGATCCCCTCTTGCCCAGGCTGTTGATGATTATCTCACTTGATGAGTTTTGCCATTCCAATAGAAAGGTGGTTCAATTGGGTGATCGGTCAATGACTACATTAGCCTTTGGGGGGAATTTTTGACCTCTATTGAGAGAGTAAATGAACACTAGTAGAAGAAGAGGTACTAATGTGAGTTTTAATACTATAATCTTTAACCACAATCCTTGCTTATGTAACCCTTTTTCCTTCGGGTTGCATTTTCCAACCTGCTTTTTGGGAATTCTACTTGTTGAAATTCTATAGTGACATTATAATGACAATTAAGTAGTTACAGTGGTTTGCTTATTGCCTCATTTATTAACTAACTACTTCTAGGGTGACACAAAATGCAAGCAAATGAAGACATTGAGTTTTCTTTATTCTCTTATCTCGGGAGCCTATCAAGCTTCACTTCACGCATAATGGCAGGGAAAAAAAGGTCACTTGCTATTCCTGTCACGACCAGTACCCACCCTTATAGGATTAAAGTCGAGACCGGCCAGTAGTTCAAGACTACCCAAGGCTATTTCGTCATCAAACTATGGCCCTCTTTTAATAATCAAGGGGTAAAATATAATACAACGAAAGTTTAATAATATAACCTGTAAAGTTATTTCCTTTTCCATTACAAATACAATATAAACTATTTCCATAAGAGCTATGCATAAGTAGATGATATGAAATTTCATTATATTACATCATTATAAAAAAGTATTATAAGAGGATCTTTCATACATTACAAAGCAAAAGTCAAAAGAGTACATGACTCACAACACAATATATACAAGTCTAAAAAAAACTAGCTCTTAGCCTATGTTTGGACTAGCTTTTTTGGGAGTTTTTTTGCTTAAAAGCCTCCAAAAAAGCCTACTTGTTTGACTTCAATTGGCTTTTTATATATATTTTTACATCTACTTTAAAAAAAAAAAAAGCCATTAAGCCATAAAGCCGAAAAGCCTACAAAAAAAGCTAGTCCAAACATAGGTTTAGGCAAGTTATCTTTATACATATGCACATCTCAAACTTAGACAATTTTACATTTAATCACCTGAAAAGATGTGAGATTCAAGCATAAGCTTAAAAGCCCGTGAATACTATATACCAAGGTTATAAAAGATTCATGGATATCCTTTGTCAAGCATTTTACTATATAATGCATATAAATCGAGTCAAGAATATTCTATAGAACCAAAGTTCAAAGCATTGATAAATCCACTTTGATCATATCAAGAAAGCATATAACATTTCAAATAATATATGATGTCATCACCACGGACCTATTCAGGAAGGACTACCTGGCCGACTTTGGCATCCTATCTTGTAGCCACAATTGGTGACAGAAAAGTTGAGACGTCTCATTATAGCACTACTAGTATTTTTTTTCCCTTAGTAGCATGGGATAGCCGTGGATGACACTAATAGATCAAAACATGTACATTTTAACATATTAATATCTATGAAAGTATTGAAGAACATTTGATAAGGAACATACGATTTCTATTGTAAACATTTTCATTGAAAAACATAATTTACAAATGTAACCAAGATATACCACCACTCACCTCAAATACTTGTTCTAAAGTTAATCATTTCTTAATCAAGAGTTCTTACATGAAAAACATATATTATACTCATGATAGAATGCACATAAGTTCACATTTTGATGAAGTTATAGCAATTAAGGGCTCTTATATTCAATTCTATGTCATTATCCCACTTAGGACTTCATAAAAGTATCTTAAAAATCAACATATTTATGGCATGGCTGTCCGAATGCACAAAACTAGTAGACGAGACAGCTTATGTCCAAAAACTTTAAGTAGCCATAACTCAATCTTTTGGACTCCGATGGGGGCAAAACCAAATCAAAGTCCCAAAAGTCTAGTTTCTAATGGTAGTGGTTTCATCATCTAATTCCAAAGATATAAAGAGTTGATGAAAAGAGTGAAGCTGGTCATAAGAAAAAGTCTAGATTTATTATTATTTTGCTTACGTTTCATTATACTTTATATCCAAAATCAAAAGCTCAAGTTTAATCATGTATCACACTTGTAATAAGATATTCTAAAGTCTTATATTCCTCTAATTTCAATATTCATGTAGGTAAATGATGAAATTACCATGGATTCTAATTTTTTTAAGAACAAAAAAGAATAACCCCAATTTTTTTCATGTATTAACCTTAAACTCATCAATTAATCAATTTAAATTTATTATAATCTTGTTATTTTCAGATTATATGATAGAGAATAGCATAGAGAATAAGCTTCTTACCTTAATTTGAAGTCTTCTGCAAAAGTCCTATGTTTTCTCTTCACTTTTTTTGAATTTTCTTTTCTTCTTCTTCACTTTCTCTCTAGCCAAACACCTTTTTCCAAAAATTTCTGTAGAGATTCTCTCTTCTCCTATTTTCTCAACCTTTCTAGAGAATATATATTATTATCTCACATATATTGACCCATCCACATTTTACACCAATGCTTAGTTTTGAAATGACACCTAGCTCCTAGGTGAGTCGTCAATTCTTCTAATTAACAACTTAGGTTAATTAATCAAGTATTAATCTAATTAATGAAGTTTAGGTTAATTAATCTTACTTAATTAGGTTAATCATACTTTTTTTGTGATTGGCTTAGGTCAATCATACTTATCGATAATTAATTCTAATTATGTTAATTAATCATACTTATCCTTAATTAATCTTAATTAATTTTTGCATGCTAATCTCAAAGTTTCTCACACATTAACATGAGTCTTTTAAGTACCTCAATTAAGGTTTTTAAAATTATTTAACAGCATAATTATAAACAAAGAAGATTAGTTAGTGAAGCACGTTAATTTTCCTCTCTATAATTTGTATACTATACAAGTGCTAGCTACAAGAGTTTTTCATGTTATCAAGTATAAAACGTATCAACATGCTTTTTTTACATAAGTAGAATGCTTTTATACATGTTCATTCAAAGTAATTTCAAGAACTTTCATGCAATTAGTATGTACTAAATAAAATAAATCATGTATATAATGCTATGGTAATACTTTGGATATTACAATTGCACCCCACCAAGGTTTACATCGCTAAGTTATTTCGTGTTTTGACACACTCTTGCCTTGTGTTTTTGACAATGTTGGGCTATACTTCGAGAATGATACGGGTTAGGGGAATTATAAATCATTTGCTCGTCTCTTCAATGTGGGGTAGTGCAGTTTGGTAGCTTGCAGACCTTGAGGGCATAGGTTCACATCTTGTCCCCGCGACGTCTTTTTAAAAAAATTAGGTTTGACAATGTTAACTAGTAATTAATTACTACTTTTATTTTGGGATGGGAGGAAAAGTGATGAGTAGAACCATTCCCCACTATAACGGCCAACTATACCAAATCCCTTATCCTATTCAATAAATTATAGAAAGTCTTGGTGACCTGTAAGGTAATTTATGCTAGATAATTACTTATGAATGTTAGGGTCGTTTTATAATTAGTTTGATATTTTTTATATAAATACTAGTGTGGTGTATAGGTATAGTCAAGCCTTATTATTTTTCTAATAATATTTTTTCAGTTTTTCTCTCTTTTTCTTTCTCTTCTCCTTTAACCCTAAATCGCTACCTTACTATTCAACTATTTAAAATTGTTTTACAGTTCGACGAGTCTTTGAAGAACATTTGAAAGTCTTGTAATGTATTGGTAAAATAATGTGGTGAGTAACAAATAGAAAAGGTAAAGTGGATATATTAAATGCCTGACGGTTCAAAAATCTTGGAGAGATGAACTCTCAAGGAGTCAAACTCGGTTTCTGTCAGGATAAATTTCATCTCAACTATATGATGCAGGAATCTATTTAAGAGAGAGTAGTTAAAATGAAGTGTGAATTGTCTCCCATGCAGCCTATTGTTTTTCTAGTTTCCACACTTCCAGGTTTTCAGTATATAAAGAAGTTTGACGTATTTTTCCCGAATAGAGTTTTGTTTAATAAGTTTCATGTTCTTTTAATTTCAGGTGATTCCTTTTATTGGATTTGCAGTGGCAATGTTTCTGTTTTACTCAGGTGTCCCCATATTGCTGAAGGTATTGTATTCAAGCGAAGTTTCCCATCTAGATTTTGTTTTTAGTGACCATTAAATATACACTACTGCGGTGCAGCTACGAAATTGGGGCCGAATATTATAGTGTGAAGGAAAGGTTTATCAGAGCAGTAATCATTGTATGTGCTGTATTTTTTTATAGTTTCCTAAGCTTCTCTCTTTTCCATGCAGATCAGTGGGTCCACAATGCTAAACCTGTCTCTGCTGACCTCAGACATGTGGACTGTTTTAATTCGCATCTTTGCATACCATGAGGAGGTATGTAAGAACAAGATTTATTAGTATTTCATTGGACATGCAGATTACACACGCAATCTAGAACTGTCAATCTGAATCCAATATTCCTCCTCAGGTTGATTGGTTGTACTTCATAGCCTTCGCTGCTGTCGCTGTTGGGCTTGTCATATATTCTGGGTACGCACATTTCAGTTGTTCTTGGAGACCTGTTTCCTTTGCAGTTAGGAATTCTATTATAAAACCTACCAGATTGCAACTAGAGGTTGGGGTCATTATTAAGATTGTTTAGGCATGTTAGCAGCTCAACAAGCCAAGCTTAAAGGTTGGCTTTTGAGTGCAATTGTCACAGGAAAGAATAGTTTTTGCAGTAGGTCTTGCAGGGTTGCAGCCCAACTGTTCCTCCATCTAGGCTTGTAAAAGAAGCCAAGTGGTTCACAAGCAGCTTGAATTTGGGTTTTTGCAGTTCATTCAAACCCTACGAAGTGTAGTTCTTTTTGGAATAATGTACATGTAGAGAAAGTGAACAAGACCAAAATGGATTTGCGACTTAGCACTCTCAGTAAACTTGTTCACAACCATTCGTGGAAGCTGATCTTGAACGGAGGTCGGTGAGGATTTTGCTAAGCCTGGGATTTGCATGAACTTCTGTATATCCAACTTCTGCCTAGTAAACTTCACTAATCCATACCTTTTTCAACTGGACTGTAGCTTTTTTGGATAACGCCAGCTGTCCAGTGTCAGTATATCATATCAATACTCGATATGCATGCACCAAGTTTGTAGCAGTCTATTTGAGGTTGTCCTGGATGCCATTACCATTTTCAATCTTGCCATTTGTTGGGAGGGAAGAATAAGTGTCCCTTTTCTCTTTCCTTTTCCATTCCTAACGGCAGTTTTGTCAATGAGCGCAATGGCAGATCTGTTGAAGGTTCAGAAGGAACACGTGTGTCCATCCTGAAGTTTTTATGAATTACAATTTTGTGTATATATTTTAAAAGATTTTTCTTGTTTTGCCTTTTCAGATTGTACATATTCCCACTCCAAATTATTACTCTTAAGATTTTCTTAAAAAGAAAGCTCCTACAATTTTCCCTTTAAATAAAAATTATCTAGTGAATTTGGCATATAGGTGTTGTCCGGTTGTCCCCTTCTGATACCAGAAGAGCACATAATCACTTTCTCCTGTTTCATCAAAATGCTCATGTGATCCCTTTTTATTCAGTGGGCACATGGCCATGTGGTAGGCCGAACCTATCAAACCACTTCACCTTTATATTAATGTGTTTTTATGTATGCTTGCACTACTACGGAGAGACTAGTTTTTTTGGT
>JAOTRH010000027.1:6454973-6484980 GCA_034768845.1 Heliamphora exappendiculata
AGAGGATTAAGTTTAGCCTAATTATTTTTTCATAATAATATTTTCTACCTTTCTCTCTTTTTCTTTAACTCTAAATCACTACTTTAAAATTCAACTATTATAAAGTTAATTTTAAATAATAAATATTCTTTTAATTATTAAGGGAGATATTTTAAATATTTTCCCAGCTCACTCTTAATTTACATAAAAAGTAACAAAAAAATATATGTAAATTAAGAAAATCTACAAAATCAACTATTTTTTCAAACACCATTTATACATATATATTAAAAATAATTATTTTATGAAAAATAAATAGAAAAAGTTCGATTTGAAATAAAGAAGTTAAAAAATTGGGTTTAAAATGAAGAGGAAAAAGTTGAATTTTAAATGAAGAGAGAGATAAGGGTGCTAGTTAGGGCTCTTTTACTCTAATACCCAAAATTTTGAACTTAATTAATGAAATAGAAAATTTTAAATTTTATTTCCAATCTACGTAAAAGCGTGTTTGCTAAACACACTTTTTTTGTGAAACAGCAAACACGCTTGCTTTGCAAAACATGTTTCCCAAACTGTCAATCATTTGACATAAAACATTAAAAAGTAAACGTCGTTAGTAACAACGTTTTCTTTATAAATATAATCTTACTTTAAAAACGTTGTTAGTAACAACGCTTTCACACATTTAATTGAAAAACGTTTTTCCTAAGAACGATTTCTTTGGAAAACCCTTCAGCCATTTGCATTGACCTTTTGAATATGGTCAGATATAAAAGCATCTCTATCTATCAAATAAAAAATATAACATGTTTGTTTTTATTTAGTTTTCGAATATATTTTTATAATTGAATCCATTTATAATGTAGAACTCACCGAGTTTTTTATTTGTAAAAAAAATTAGATTGATTTGATACATGTAACTAAGTGATTGAGTAATATTTGTTTAAAAGTTTTTTTAAAATTATAATTTTTATTTATTTATTTATAAAACAATATTATGTGATCACTTAGGTACAGGTATCGGGCCAACCTAAATTTTTTCATGGATAACAAATTCATTGAATTCTACGTAATGAACGGATCTGATTATAAACATATTCAAAAATTAAATAAAAAATATGCACAACATTATGCACCTCCATTCCATACTTGTTATAGCTCCTGGATTGAGAACTCCAGGGTCCCATAAAACGTGGTTGATAAACACGTTTTCTAGTCTCACTGATTTAATAAAGAAAGTATGAGCACTAATAACGTTTTTGTGTTTAAATCAAAAAGCGTGTTTAACAAAAACGCTTTATTTGAAACCAATTGAAAACGTGTTCGCTAAAAACGTTTTATGTATTAAGCCAGAAAATGTGTTAGCTAAAAACGTTTTATGTATTAAGCCAGAAAATGTGTTAGCTAAAAACGTTTTCATGTCGTTATTTTTCATTCTACAACATTGTGTTGAGGCTAGGCTTAAAGCGTGTTTAGAAAAAATGTTTTTTATTAAAGCGTAGTTGCTAAACACGCTTTTATGTAGGTTTGGAATAAAGTTTAAAAATTCCTATTTTGTTAATTAAGTTTAAAAAACAACTTGTTAGCGTAAAAGAGCCGCTAGTTAGTGAGAGGAAAAAAAGAGAGAAGGAAGTGCCATTTAGAACACATGTCACATCAACATCATTGTCTCTTGTTATTTGGATTTGAGTTATGATAATTCGGATGCAATTTTTCTGTTCTGATGCCTGGCTAAGTCAAGATATTTATCTCGAAATTTATGGTAAAATGGCTATTTGCTGTTACAATTCTTGTTTTAACGACCATGTATACATTGCAGAAAGAATGTTTGGTAATTTGACTGGAAAAATATTTTATTGAAAATCATGTTCTCGTTTGTAACTTTCTACCTTTATCTTTCCATAAGCAGATAAGTGAGATGATTGCTTGAAGAGATTAAACTTCCTTTGGATGGTCCAAAAATTAAAAATAAAAAAATGACAAAAGTGAAGGTAGTTTAATTTGTAGTAAGTTACTCATTTTTTAAATTGTAGTTATATGACATGAAGCTTGAATTTTAAAATAGAATTCGTGTTATTTTTGTTGCTGTATAGAGATCTGAGCTTTTCTTATATTTCTAATCTTTTCGCTTAATATTTTCTTATTGGACAAACTTCTAATAGCATTTTGTTCTTTGACTAGGATTTGGAATATCAGCTTCTCGGTTGGGATTACCTGATACAGGACTTATTTCATATGGAGAAATGGTGGATCAAGGAAAACAAATTACCCAAGCAGTGTCAATTCCTATCATTGGGGATGGTGATAATGGGTATGGCAACGCCATGAATGCCAAGAGAACTGTCAATGGATATATACGCGCTGGCTTTGCAGGAATTATTCTTGAGGATCAGGTTAGTTAATATAATACATTTTTCTTATCTGCATAGCACCTGTTTGGTTAATTCTCTTGTGCCTACTGGTGCAGAACGTGGAGGGGATATGAATGGTGGTTGGTAGCGTATAAGGGTCGAAACCCTAACTCAAGGTCTTCGCCTTAAAACTCAGTTCTTTATTAATTCAACTTTGATTAGTACATCATTTGAGTCTCTTATTTATAGGCTTAGAACCCGACTCTAAAAGGAATTAAAATCCTAACCAACAAGGAAATAAAAATCACACCTTAATTTGGTATTAAAGTGACTTAATATGGGCCTCAGGGATTTAAGAAAAGGTTGGGTTGGGTCGGTTGTCAAACCAAGTCGGGTGGGGGCTTGGGTTGTCTCTTAATTGCTGTAAGAACCAAGAGAAAGGAAAACCCTAGGGTTTCCCTTCTGGCGGCGTAGGGTTTTAGGTGAGGACGGTGACAACGGGGGCGTCGATGGCGGCGACTGATTGAGGCTGCGATGGCTAAGGTTGAATGGGGGAAAGGGAGGGGTTGACGAGGAGGAGGAGGAGGGAGGTCGAAGGGTTGCAGGCTCTGGGGTTTTCGAGGGTTGACGAAGGGTTTCGGCAAGGTTGACAGCAAGGCGAAGGGGGAATAAGATCGGGTCTTGGTGAGGGGGAAGGTCGGTGGCTAGGGTTTCGAAAGGGTGCGGGGACGACACAGGTGGCGGAGGGAAGGCCGCACTAAGGTTTCGGTGAAGTGAAAAGGGATTCAAAAGGGTCGCGGTGACGGAGAAAGATCGCACTAGATTTTTGGCAGCAGTTGAGGTCTCGGTGTGAGACGACGTGGTCGGATCTCTACAAGGAGACGCCGGCTATAGCGTCAACGGCACAAGGTGGCACCGGCTGTGGCGTCGACAGTGCAAGGAAGCGCTAGCTGTGGCGTTGGCAACGTAGTGTCGGGGGTTGGTGATGCAACTCGAAGATGATGGTGACTGGTGGTGGTGGCGGCGGCGTGAGATGCCGATGGTCGTTAACCGGCTCCAACGTAGGAAGAATAGCAGTAGGAGCTTCTTTGGCTACAGAAAAGAGTCAAAGAAGGAGAAGGGGATATGGAATTCCGAGCCTAAGCTCTTATGCCAATTGATCCAGAACATGGAGGGGATAGAAATGGTGGTTAGTAGCACACAAAGGTCGAAACCCTAACTCAAGGCTTTCGCCTTAAAACTCAATTCTTTATTAATTCAACTCTGATTAGTACATCATTTGAGCCTCTTATTTATAGGCTTAGAACCTGACTCTAAAAGGAATCAAAATCCTAACTAACAAGGAAATAAAAACACACCCTAATTAAAAGATAACTAGAATCCTAATGACAGAAAATAACTTAAATAAACTTGATAATTACCAATGACAATTATTAGACTAAAAACGGTTATTGACTCGTGTCGGGCTATTGGGTTTAGCTCGATGCTTCTAAATAGGATAACAACTCTCAAGCCAATCAACGGCTACACCATCACCTACTTTCTCGTAGTCATCAAATCGACGCCTACAGCTCTTTGGACCACATTTTGCCAAATTTGTGATCAATGTCTGTAAGACTCAAGGTTCAAAGCACATCACTGATGGGAATATCTAGATTTTCTTACAGCTATGACTATGTTACTATTAGATAATTACTTATATATGTTAGGGTCGTTGTGTAATTAGTTTAGTAGGGTTGTTGTGTAATTAGTTTAGTGTCTTTTATATTAAAACTGCTGTGGTGTAGAGGTAAGTTAAGCCTCATTATTCTTCTAATAAAATTCTCTCGGGTGTTCTCTCTTCTTCTTTCTCTCTCTCTCTTTAACCCTAAAACTCTACTTAACTATTCAACTGTTACATTATGACCTTAGGCAGTCCCAGTCTGGTGCAAAAATGAGTTAGGGGTTGGATCTAGCCAGTTTTGATTTCTTAGGATTCCGGAACTTTACCAAGAAGTATCTGCTGCAAAGTATTGGATGTGCAATTTATCAAGGAGTAAAAGACTATACTTCAAATATTGTCATCAAAAGCATTCGTAGTCTACAAGTTATATTGTTGTCACAAATAGCATTTGTAGTCTAAGACTTTTATCTTTTATTCAAGAAGGATAACGGTTAACAAAAAGAAAAATAAGTACAAACTCTGATGGTTAAACTTTACAGTTGCCACACAGCTGCAATATGAACCATAAAAGACCTGAGTTTTTGCTGTATTTGGTGTTATGTGATGTCATCTTGATATGTATGGCTGGGAATTTTGAAGGATTCACGTACAACTAGATGCAGTAGTTCCACTTTTTATGCTTTCAACCAACAAATGAGCCCAAATTCTGAGTGTGTACTTCTCTTTGCGTAGCTTTTTTTATAATACGCGGTGGCCTAGTTTTGAATAGTCCAGGGCCGTGGATTATTTGTTGCCTGCATACCATTTTGTGAAAGTATCTATTAATTACTGAACAAAAGTTCACTGCACGATCTCTTTAGTTTAAATGGGCAATTTCTCTTTCATGCATGCTTTCCATTTCTTCAGTTGGTTGGAACTCCTGCTGCTTATATTTTTGTCATTTCAAGGTGTCTCCCAAAGCTTGTGGTCATACACAAGGCAGAAAAGTAGTTTCTAGAGAGGAAGCAGTGATGAAAGTAAAAGCTGCTGTTGATGCTCGGAAAGAAAGTGGCTCTGACATTGTCATTGTGGCACGGACAGATTCTCGTCAAGCAGTGTCCTTTGAAGAATCAATTTGGAGATCGCGGGCCCTAGCAGATGCTGGGGCAGATGTTCTTTTCATTGATGCACTTGCTTCAAAAGAAGAAATGAAAGCCTTTTGTGAAGTTTATCCTCTAGTTCCAAAGATGGTATGCCAATTGATGTATATACCCTGGTACTAATGCCAACAACCTGGTACTAAGTTCCTCATGTCATTACTATAGGATTCTTATCTAAATAACTTAATCTTAAATGATACAATAGAAACAATATGGATTTATACATATTAATCTCTTCTCTTTTGAACTCCTAATTTTAAGAAATAGCCCAAAACTTCTAATTAGGTTATGGATGGGGCTTTCTAAAATAACTAGGACCTTTTGTTGACACTTCTTTTCTATTACATGGACTTTGAAAATTGATTTCTTATTATTTTAATATAATAAAATATAAATGCATATGCCATGTTAAAAAATGTAGTAGTTATTATGTTGTTCTGTACACATAAAAACATGTATTTGTTAGTTACTGTGTCCTTGGCATGCTATGTTGTGTTCTTATTTTTTGAAATTGGCGTGTCAGCATGTCTATATGGTGTTGTATCTGTGTCCGATACCCAATTGTGCTTCTTAGCAAATCCTGAAGTATATTGATCTTGGAACATGACTTGCATCCATGAAGATATTAATCTTACAGCCAATCTGCTTACAATTGTCCTTTTGGGAACAATAAGGAAAAAATCAAGGAATCTAGCTTTTCCATTGAATGATTGAATTTATCAAGAATATGATTACTTGCTGGTGTTCTTTCAAAAAAATGGTATCCTTGTTCTTTCATTGGATTGAAAAGTAGGAATCTCATTCTTTGTTTCAATTTCCTCGGTTTTAGAGTCGTAGTAATCGCTGTAAATTTTTTTTTTTTTGCTTCCTTCATCAATTTTGGTTTCTCTTTCATTAATATCCTATTGCAAATCTATATTCGGAGCTTTAATAGGGGGGAGAAAAAATTGTTAATGATTTCACCTGACAAGTTACAACCAATGACTTGAAATTCTTAAAGTGCATATTATAAGCTCTTAGGAATCCAGTTTGTCTCAAATGATTGAAATCTTGAATCAATTGCAGCAAGCCTATTTATAAAATTTTTCTTCATTGCAACTGCATGTTGCCTAGAATACTTAGATGTAGTCTTGACATCTTCAATGATAGAAATCCGAAACAAATGCCTATAGTTAAGATTTGTTATGGATTAGGGAGGGTGGAAGACTCTTGGATTAGAGCATATGTGTATAGAAAAAGTTTCTAGTGTATGCAGGCTGAAATGTATGATAGTTGGACTGATTTTAAAAATATAGCCGGTATTTTTGAGTCCTTGGTTGCTGAATGAAATTGGGGAGTCAGTGTTGTTTGCGCCTACAATGGCTGAACTTGCCAAACTCCAGTTGAGGTGCCAATTCTAAATTTTACAAATCTTTTATTTTATAATCCAATTCCTGCCAATTTGTGAACATAAAAGCAAGTAAAAAATAGATAGCAATGGCACCAAGTTTTGATGTAGAAACCACATGGCAAATCTCTCCCACAAGATGAAACTACAACCCGATAATCCAAATCAAATCTGAATTGAATCACAAGTTTAATACAGGTACTCAAGTAAATTACTACCAAACTTGGATGCGTTTTCCTTGATATCTATGAAGCACGGACACATCGGAATAGGCGTTGTAGCCTTGTTGGACATGCTGGACACACAGACACGTTGGGAACACATTAGGACACGTGTTGGACACGCTAGGACACGTGTCGGACACGTCATGTGGTGTATCGTATTTTTTTTTAAAAAAAAATTCCAGCCAAATACGCCTGGACACGCCAAACCTGATGATAAAATAAAAAACTGTAAGAGCCTTAGTGCATAGTTTGAAAAAATACTCAGCCTCTTGTCTTCGCTTCCCACCGTGACCTTCACCAACGAGTTCGACGACCACCAATGACCTCAATTTCATTGGCGACAATCACCAACGACTTTCAATCGCCCTCTAAGTAAGTACTTTCTTTTTTTTCCTTGTACTTTTTGGCGGCCTCTCTCTCTATTTTTTGTTTTATTTGTTTGCATGTTCTTCTTTCTCTTCTTCTTCTCCCCTCTTTTTTTATCTTCTAGTTTTTGCTTGCTTTGAGTTTTTGAATGATTCGACAACAATGGCCTATTTAGTTGTTTCCTTGTTTTTCTCTTTACCATTTTAGTTTTTTCTTTACCTTCAGCCATTTTTGGTTATTTTCTATTCCTTTTTTCTCCATCTCTTTTCTAGTTGTTTTCTTTACTTTTTTGGTCTTTTCTTTACCTTTTTTGGAGGCTGTTTGTAAATATTCTATTTATAAACATACAAGTATATAAATAAAAAAATATTTTCTGCCGTATCCTCGTCGTGTCTGCGTCCTAATTTTTTTAAAATCGCCGTATCCCGTGTTCATGTCTGTATCCGTATCTGTGTCCATATCTGTGCTTCATAGCTTGATGTCTTTATCTTTCAAGCTTGCAAGCTCGAAATCCACTTGCAAGTGGCTTTGAACCAACTAGTCTTTCTTAGTGCACCAGAAAGCTCCTTGCCTTGATCTCAGTTTCGCAAAGAGCTCTATTGCACACTGGTGAAGGAATACTGGGATGATACAATGATGATTATATAGGGAAGCTCCTTGCCTTGATCTCAGTTTTGCAAAGAGCTCTATTGCACACTGGTGAAGGAATACTGGGATGATACAATGATGATTATATAGGGATTCAGGTTTTTTGGTTTTTAGAAACTCCGTCTAGATTATTGGAATCATACAACTCTCACGTAGAAAAGAATCTAGAATGAGAAGATCACTAGATAATATTAAGCAAGAGATGAATGCGCGAAGGAGACTCTTAAACTCTCAACCAGCTTTTATGTTATGTGCCTTGTACCTAACAAAGTGAGAAAATAGGGATTTATATTTTCAAGAATTAGAACATGTTTTTGCATCCAAGATAAGTTGAAAGTTGTGCCTAGGCGCTTGAGCACTTGTTAGGTGCCTATTGCCTGGACTTTACAGCAGCCAGGCTCTTAAGTGCCGATTGAGCAAACTCTATTGTTCGTGCGCTCGAGGCTGTAGAGCCCCACTATTGAGTTCGCTTAGTTGTGTGTTGAAACTTGAGCCTCTATTGAGATTCTATTGAGCCCTAGAGAGTGGACTAACTTGTAAATGTTGGTTTGACACTAATATTCAACAAGAGGCCCACAGTATAAAAAGTAACATTTATGGCAAATTGTTCTCATTTTTCATATCTTTAAAGACCGACAAACTTAATGTGATGTGTCTATGCCAATAAATCATTGTAGTATCAAGTGAGTTGTGCACAACTTAAAGGTTGTATACTTGAAAGAATGTAAGCAATGAGCTTGCATCAATCATGTCTGAAGATCTTTTAATACCGAATAGCCTGACACCCTTCAATACCAAACAACATAACATTGCACCTCTCACTCAGATATTGCAATACCAATATCTTATGTGTGGCATGTTTCAATTAACTGCTTTGTGTTTTATTCCTTTTTCCTGGTGCTAAAATCAATCAGCTTTCTAGAAGAAACACTATGGATTAGCCACCTAACTGTGTTCTTTATGTGAGTTGGTTTATTTTCAGTTCTTTGGCCTTAAAGGTAATGGCGTTAACCTATGTGTTAGTTTCTTTATGTATGGATGCATTGTTAAATTGTTGACCACCCAACCAAGGATCAAAATTTCGTTTTAGTGTGTTGTTTCGATTAGTATGGAAATTGAAACGTTTTGAAACATTTCGAAAACGTTTCGAGTACTTTTTAAATGTGACAGAATTAAAAATGTTTAGAAATATAAGTTAAGATCTATGTGTTAAAGACAAATAATTGATCATTTAACTATACAAAGATTTATGTGATTTTTCACATAAGAGAGCAAGTCTAAAATCATAAAAGTCAATATTTTTATGTGTAATCAACTATTTAGTTTTATTCAATATAAGGGTAAGTTATTTTTATAAAGTGTAAGATCCCAACAAAATAAAGTGTAAAATACAAAATAAGGTGTAAAATTTTACTTACGCAGTAGTAATATTACTAAGGGTAAATTACATTAGCCTCCCTTGAGGTTAATAAAAAATACAGACAGTTCCTTTTCAGTTTCTAAAATTACACTGACCTCCCCTGTCAATCTTGTCAGATGGACGATGTTAACATACATTGATGTTTTATTGTTTTACCCTTTAATTAACCTAAAGGCCTCGTTTGTTTGGACGGATTAACAATCCATCCAGATTATTAATTCGGAGTATAGTCCAATCCGATGTTTGTTAAGCCTCCGAGCTAGTTATTCGAACGGATTGTTAGTCCGTCAAATGAGGGATAACTTAGTGAGGGAGGGTGTGGGATTAGGAAGGATTGGATTAAGGAGTGAATTTAAAATTTTTAAAAAATAATAAAATATTAAAATATTAAAATAAATAACATAAAATTTAACTTATTAGTTTATTTAAGTTAATTTTAAAATAAATTAACTTAAGGTAAATCATTATCTAGTTCGTTATTTAATCCTAATCAATTCAAACACAAAAAAATTAATCCCATCTCATTACTAATCCCACCCAATCTATACAGTGTTATCAAATGAGCCAAAAGGTTCTTAAGAAAATTTATAAAGTCGGAATAAAATAACCTTTAGACTTAGGAAACGTATCAAAGAGAGGAGTTATTAAATACATTCACTTTTTTTCCTTAATACACCTAAAAAGTACAAGTATTTATGCATTGTTTACAAGTTTCTTGTGAGTGTTTGAGTGCATCAAGTAAAAAGTGGATGTAATTAACACTTCCATACAAAGAGATGAGGCTTTACCCATAACCCTAACATATCTAAGAGAGAGAGATAGAGAGAGGGGAAGACAAGCGGCGACATCGTGATGCTGTGGTAGGGTGGCAATGGCCTATGGTGATGACAGTATGGTATTGGAAGTGGGGTGACGATGACACGTGGTGGTGGCGATGATGTGTGGCGACATCTCTCTCCAAACACGAAGTGAAAATATGATGATGGATCTACCTCGTGAAGTTGAGAATTTGATGGAAGTGATAAGAAATTTAGCACTCAAACCATCTATCTTTGAATTTATGTCAATGATATACGCGTGTGAAAGGTTAGGTTTGTTCAACAACATGAGGAGATGTGTGGTAGAAATGGAGTTCGGAGTTTTCGAACTAGATATAATTTGCTCAAATATGTGATCCTTTCATCATTCGAAACTCACCGTTAACTCTTGAAGATGGTTCTATGGCTCCAGAGGATCAACAATTTGGGCATTGCATTTTCAATTCAAACATGTAACTCTGTTATGAGTTTGTGCCTAACGATCATGTTTATGCTTCAAAACCTCATCACTGTTCCCATTTCGCTTCGAGAGTTGATAAAGATTTTGTCCCGTAACGAGATTTTGTTGGTTGAAGAGTTGATTGGGTCATCAGTTCTGGAGAATGACAATGCGATGAAGTTTTTGGAGTGAAAGCTAGAGGCACAGTAATGTGAATCTAAAAATAATCTTATTGTTTTGCTTGATTATTTTTTGTTTTTTATTATCTAGTTAATGGTAAAATTGAAAAAAAATATAAAAATATAGCTGACATAAGCAAACTTTGTTAAAGTTTTCAATGGTCAACTAATTGAAGGTGGAATATGAAACATAAATGTGAAACCGACGGGAGAACAATGTAATTTTAAAAACTTAAAGGGAACTGTGTGTATTTTTAATACCTCAGTGGTGGTTAATGTAATTTACCCTATTACTAATATTATTTTTTATAAACTAAAACACAACTAGCTCTAATTTTTTAAAAGAAACAAAATTATTTATGAAAAAATTAAATTCCTTTAAGTAAAACTCATCTAGGTATATTGCACAATGTTTTGGTGTATTTTGAAGGAAATATAGAATATTGTTAAGAATACTGTAGAGATGAAAAGAGAGGAGAAGGAGAGAGTACTGCTGTGTTGTGAATGAGAGAGCAACTAAAATTAGGGTTAACTCCCTTATTACTATTATTTATATAAAGAGACCAACGTACAAAGGACAATAATACCCCTAACTTAACACTTTCCCTCAAGTTGAGGCATAAATATTTCTCATGCCCAACTTGCATAGAATGGGCCATTTAGTAAAAATATCTGCTAATTGATTAACAGACTTCACAAATGGCATACAAATTGAACCATTGCATAGTTTCTCCTTAATGAAATGTCTGTCAATCTCAATATGCTTCGTTCTGTCATGTACTGGGTTATGAGCGATGTTGATGGTAGTTTTATTGCCACAATACAACTTCATGGGCTTTTCACTTTCCAATCCCAAATCCTTCAATAGAATTTGGAGCCATAGAAGTTCGCAAATGTCATGTGCCACAGCCATGCACTCAGCCTCTGCATTTAATCTAGCTACCACTATCTGCTTTTTACTTTGCCAAGTAACCAGATTGCCTCCTATAAACGTGCAATATCCCGATGTAGACCGCCTATCATCAATAGAACTAGCTCAGTCCGTATATGTGAAAGTTTCTAATTTCAAGTGACCATGATTGGAAAATAGAAGTCCTTTTCTAGGGGTAGACTTAAGATATTGCCAAATACGATAAATAACATCAAGATGTGTACTACGAAGATCATGCATGAACTGACTGGCAACTCCTACAGTATAGGCAATATCAGGTCAAGTGTGAGATAGATATATCAGTCTTCCCACAAGCCTCTGAAATCTGCCCTTATTGGTAGGTTCTTCATCACCACTACTGAGGTGATGCTTAGCCTCAATAGGCGAATTTGCTGGTCGACAACCCAACATGGCAGTATCCTTTAGAAGATTAAGAATATACTTTCTTTGGGAAATGAAGATGCCATTATCTAATCTGGCTACATCAATCCCAAGAAAATATAGTAACAGCCCGATCTTTCATCTTAAACTCTTTAGCTAGCCTTGCCTTGAGATTGGACACCTTCTCTTCATCATTTTCTGTCACAACTATGTCATCAACATATACAATAAGAATTGTGATTTTATTATTACCATGCTTGATAAACATGGTATGATCTGCACGACTCTGTTGGTATTCAAATCTTAACATAGCCTTGAAGAATCTTTCAAACCAGGCTCTTGGAGATTGTTTGAGCCCATATAGAGCCTTCTTCAATTTGCACACTTTCTCTTCAGTTTCACGGGATGAGAAACCTGGTGGTATATCCATATATACCTCTTTCTCTAAATCCCCATGGAGAAATGCATCCTTCACATCAAATTGTTGGAGAGGCCAACCCATAGTAACAGCATATGATAAGAGTACACGAACTGAGTTCATTTTGGCTACTGGAGCAAAGGTCTCCTGATAATCAATACCGTCCATAAGTCTGGGTAAAACCTTTAACAACTAATTTTGCCTTTAATGTTTCAGCTGACCCATCTGCTTTGTGCTTGACGATAAATATCCAATTGCACCCAACTGGCTTATTCCCTGTTGGAAGAGAGACTAACTCTCAGGTACCATTCTTTTTCAAAGCTGTCATCTCTTCAATCATAGCTTTTTTCCACATAGAATCCACAATCACTTCCTTCCAACCCTGCAGGATTGATATAGAAGACAAAGACGAGACAAAAGCACGATATGGGTTTGATAATGAGTCATATGAGACAAATTGTGAAATTAGATGTTGAGTACAAGTCCTAACGCATTTTCGAAGAGCAATAGGTAAGTCACAAGTATCAATATCAACAATAGGAGATTTATTACCAGGTGAAACCGTGGAGGAAACTAAAACGGGAGGTAGAGATAGCAATTGGCAAGGTGGTAGTGGCGTAGTAGTCTGATCCTTCTGACGTCGAGAATAAGTATGTAGATCAGTTATATCTAATCTTCCAACAACTTCTTGCTATGTTTCCCTCTCACCCGACTCTTCCTTCTCCCCCTTAGTAGGAAAAAGGTCATGTTGTGTAAGATTGGAAAAAACTAACACGTGAGACAACTAATTAGGCTGAATGTGTATCCGATGGAAGCATCTCTTTCAATTGATATGTCTCCCCCTGAAGAGATGTCTTAGATGGATGCAAAAAGGACTCAGTCTCTCAAAAAGTAACATTCATACTGACAAACACTTTGTGAGTGGTAGGATAGTAGCATTTATTGCCTTTTTGGAAGCAGAATAGCCAATGAAGATACATTTAACAGCCTTAGAATCCAATTTTCCACCCGGGTGTTTAGGGGTATGAACAAAACAAGTACACCCTTTGGGCTCGTTTGATATCTCAGATGGGATTGGATAGGATAGGAGGGATAAATAATACTACAGGTTTGACATTTTTTTTAATACCAGGAGATTATGGAATGGATTATGTGTACAGTGAGAAATTTGATTCATATTTGGTTAGAGGTGGGATAAAGAGTGGGATAAGATTTATAGAGTTATTTTTGACCGTTAGATGAGGAGGGAAGATAATCTAGAGTCTAGTACAAATAATACTAAATGGGGCCTGGTATTATTAATACCATGAATGAAGTATTAGTAATTCGGTATTCGCCGGATTATTAGTCCTAATCCGGCGATACAAACGTGGGATTAGTAATCCGAGGAGATAAAAATTAAACATGTGGGGTCCACATGTTTTTTAGTCCAATCCGACCCACCTAATCCCCCAATCCAAACATGCTAAAAAATCCTTGGCAGAAGAGAAGAGATAGATGGAAATGGGGGAAGAAGTTCCAAAGGAGTTTTGAATTGAAGCACACTAGAAGGCAGACGATTAATAAGATAGACAGCAGTGAGGACAACCTTACTCCAGAAAGACTTGAAAACATGCATAGTAAAGAGGAGAGAACGAGCGACTTCAAGAAGGTGACGATTTTTGCGTTCTACAACTCCATTTTGTTCAGGAGTGCGTACACAACTTGTCTGGAATAGAATACCACGAGCCTCTAGATAGGCGTGAAAACCACCATCAAGATACTCAGTTCCATTATCAGTACGAAGAATCTTGATGTTGGCATCAAACTGAGTACGCACCATGTGATGAAAATTTTGAAAACATGAAAAAACTTCACTCTTAGCATAGAGTAAATAAACCCAAGTGACATGAGAATAACAATCAATAAAAGTCACAAACCATCGATAAATAAAAATAAAAGTAACATGTGAAGGGCCCCAAACATCAAAATGAATAAGCATAAACGGAGAATCACTTCGTTTATTAACTGAAGGGTAAACATACCGTTTATGTTTGGCAAGCTCACAAGCCTCACAACAAAAAAGTACTTCGACGACCATGTAACTTCCAACAATGGTCAACTGATTTCGAGGTATTGAACCAATCTTCTCCCCAGATCTAGGAGTGGGGTGGCCAAGTCGGGTGAGAGATGAAGCAGTTAAGACAGAATGGTTCGGACTAGAAAGAGGAATCATTGCTTGACGCCGACTCTCTTCTTGTTGAACATAAGGGTACGCTTACCTCAAGGTAGGAAATGGAATTCGACCCAGAATTTGAACACGGATTGGATCATATTCAACATTTAGGCCGGCAAGAAAATCACAAAGCCGCTCCTTTTTCACCATCTTTTGAAAAGAAGCAGCATCAGTAGTACAAATAGCTTGAAAATCCTGACAATAATCAATTTCATTCCACAAACTAATCAACTCGGCAAAATACTGAGCCAAGAACCAGTCCTTTTGATCTTAAGACGCGGAGCTTCTTCTGTAATTCATAGAGTTGAGCATCATTGCAAGTCTGAGAGTACGTTTGAGTAGCAGTGGACCAAATCTTTTGAGCTGGATCCAATAATAAAAAACTGCGACTGATGGAGTGCTGCATAGAATGTAGTAACCAGGACATGACAAGAGCCTTTTCCTCGATCTATCGAGTACGAGAAGGCCCCACAACTGTGGGCTGTTTAGTTTATCCGATAATATACCCAGAGACACCGCGAGCAGAAATAGCCAAGCTACAAGCACGAGACCAAATCAAATAATTACTACCATCTAATTTCACCACGCTAATCTGAAGAGATGGGCTGTTAGTAGGAGTCCCAAACCGAGGCATTTCAGTATCCCCAAGTCCACTAGAAGGCTTGTCAGTATTAGACATGGCTATAGAGGACCAAGAAGAAATAGTAGGAGGCTGAAGGAATCAATAAACGGAGAACCGGACCACGGGAGAACCAGTAATACTCAAATCATTCAAGTGAACTCATACCAGAACAAGGTAGGCTGAAAAAAGATTAAATAGACTACTTTGAACCCTAATTGCCACAAGAAATCCACAAGAAACCTCAATAAAACCCTTTCCGCGACTTGGGGAGGTGCATAAGCAACCAAGGAAAACCAAACAACACTGGTTGAACCAGGGAGGAGGAAGCTCGAACCAGAAAACAAACCCTGAGTCGCGCAAACCCTAGTCGCGACTCTGAAACTTCGCGGAAGCCCTTGTCTGTGCTCCGAAATCACTTGAGATTAACAATAGAGGTCATTTAGGCCTTGGAGATTCCTAATCGGCACCCATGGAATGAAAAAAAACCAATCGATCGATGCTGAAAGGGGTCGAAACACACGGTTGCGAAGAACAAGCGGCGGCACCGAAAATTCTAAAAAACAATTCGAAAAAAATATCAAATCAGTGAGAAAAAATAGGGAAAATTCATGGATGCAGAGATCAGCAGTAGTCGATCATCTTGAAAGGAATTTTTTTTATTTATTTTATTTTTTTACAATCATGAATCAGAAAATAAAAAGTAAAAGCAAAAAGCAAAGAAAGAGGGGGAAAAAAAATAATACACAAGTCTTCTTTACACAAGATTTTGCTCTGATACCATGTTAAGAATACTGTGGAGATGAAAAGAGAGGAGAAAGTGTTGGAGAGAGTACTGTTGCGGTGGTGAATGAGAGCTACTAAAATTAGGGTTAGCTCCCTTATTAGTATTATTTATATAAAAAGATCAATGTGCAAAGTTCAATAATACCCATAACTTAAAAAATTTTCTACTAATGGTTCATTTCGGTCGCTTAGGAAAAGAAAACGTTTTGATGGAAACAAACGAAAATTTTGTTCCTTGCACCTAACTTATCTAAAACTCTAAACAGTTAGAGAGAGGGGTGACCTTATTGTTTATATTTATATTCTCAATGCGCCCCCTCACTCTCCTCTAAACGGGCCAAAACGTACAGGTATTTTAATTAGCAGGTAGACAGCGGTCAAACACAGTATGCATATATTGTTCATTGTCAGATGTGTCCTTGTGATTTTATTTTTGGTACTGGTCAGACTTCTTGATCAGGACTTGTTAGCATTGGAGAAGTACTGTAAGCATATTAGATGAACTGTACTAATTGCAAAAGCTTTAAATCTTGTGTAGGCAAATATGCTTGAAGGAGGAGGGAAAACACCAATTCTCAATCCCATTGATCTTGAGGATCTTGGATATAAACTTGTGGCTTATCCGCTTTCTTTACTAGGGGTTTCTATACGGGCAATGCAGGTCAGATCTTTTTCTTCACCTTCTTCAAAAACTAGACTTTCTTTGCACAAGGTTGGGATTCTTGGATAACATGAATTTTATACCTTAGTAGTTTAATACAATAATATGAATTTATGCATACTGTTGAATTCACATGCAAACCGTTGAATCTTTATATATGAATGTATTCAATTTAAATTTCTCTCTCTCTCTCTCTCTCTATCTCTCTGTCTCTCCCCCATCCCCTCCTCACTCCTCCCTTACCATGGAAGCCCACGGGAAAATCAAGAACGACCACGATTAGAGCTACACTGCAACGATAACGTGGTTGGTAAGCCAGATAAGCCTCATATGGAGATCAGAACGATCTCGGGGACTTCGCGAGAAAAGGAGAGTCCAGATAAGCCAGAAAAGCACTCGTGAAACAACTTAGGAGAGAGGATGAAGAAGATGTGAGAGGGAAAGTTCCATGGCCCAGATCGCAAATAGCAAACAAACTTACAATCTCTTTTTCAGAAGAAGACTGTCGCGGAGTCTAATATCCACATGACGATCCCATTGTCATCGATCTGCTGATTAGCAACCACACAGTAAGAAGGGTTCTGATAGATAATGGAAGCTCAGTGGATATCCTATTCGTTAGTTCATTTGATCAGATGAACGTTGGTCGAAGCAAACTACAACCCATGTTGTCCCCGTTGGTGGGTTTTGCTAGTGATAGTGTACCCTTTGGGGTCGATCCAGTTACCCATTACAATTGGAGATGGGAGCATCAAGTTATCGAAGATGGTCACCTTTCTGGTGGTTGATAGTCTATCGGCTCCAACGTGATATTAGGAAGAATAGTCCTCAATAACCTCATAGCAGTCAGTTCTACACACCATCTATTGGTTAAGTTTCCAACTGAGCATAGAATGGGTTGAGCAAGAGGAGATCAAACTTCAGCAAGGGAATGCTACATTACGTCTCTGAGAGAATATAAACCAAAGGAAATACTTCACATAGAAGAAATGGAGGTCAGGAACGAAGAAGAGTTGAGAAGAGGAGAACCAGAGTCAGAGAATTCTCAATTGCCGATGCTAGTCAGACAATGGTCCAAATGATTGGAACTAAACTCAGTGAATGCGTTAAGGAACCTCTGAAAATGTTCCTCAAACTCAACAGAAACATGTTTGCTTGGTCACATCACGATATACCATGGATAGACCTGGCCATCATGGTACATAGATTGAACGTTGATCCCAAAGCGAAGCCGGTCAAATAGAAGCGGAGTTTTTGCTCCACAAAGAAATGAAGCCGCAACGAAGAGGTGAATACGTTGGGAGAAGCAGGTTTCATAAAAAAGTCACATACCTAGAGTGGTTGGCCAATGTGGTCATAGTGAAGAAGGAAAACTTAAAGTGGAGGATGTGTGTAGACTTCATGGACCTAAACAAATCATATCCCAAGGATAGTTACCCTCTTCCTTAGATTGACCTTCTGGTAGATTATACAGCGGAACATGAGCTGCTCAGCTTTATGGATGCTTTTTCTGGTTATAACCAAATTTTGATGCACGTATAAGACCAAGAAAAAAATTCATTTGTCACCTCTAGGGGGTTATACTGCTACAGAGTTGTGCCTTTTGGGTTGAAAAATGCTGGCGCAACCAACCAACGACTGGTCAACTCAATGTTCGAGAAGCAAATTGGTAGAAATGTGGAGGTATATGTCGATGGCATGCTCGTTACAGGCAAAAGGGTTGATCAACATATAAACGATTTGCAAGAGGTATTCACGGTTTTGAGGAGGTATGGAATGAAATTGAACCCAACAAAATGTGCTTTTGGAGTATCATTCGGGAAATTTCTAGGCTTCATGGTCAGCCAAAGAGGAATTAAAGCTAATCCGGAGAAGATAGAAGCAATCCTCAATATGAAAGCCAATAATAACACGAAAGAGGTACAAAAACTCGCTAGTAGAGTAGCTGCCTTAACCGTTTTGTTTCAAGCGTAACGGATAAATGTTTACCATTTTTTAAGACCCTGAGGAAAGCTTTTTCTTAGAATGACAAGTGTGAGTACGCATTTGAGGAGTTGAAAAACTACTTATCAAAACCCCCACTTTTGTCAAAACCCCTGCATTCGAGGAGTTGTACTTATACCTAGCTGTATCCCCAACAACAGTCAACTTAGCGCTGGTACAGGATAACAGAGGACAACAACGAGCAGTATACTTCATCAACAAAGCTTTCCAAGGGGGAGAAAGCAGATACCCACAAACAGAAAAGCTGGCGTTTGCTCTGATCATATCTTCTAGGAAGCTACGACCATACTTTCAAGCACACACCATTGTAGTTCTCATTGACCAGCCTTTGAGGAAAGTACTTTAGAAGCCCAAAATGTTCGGAAGACTGATGCAATGGTCGATTGAGCTCGGGCAATTTGATATAAAGTACAGACCTTGCACGGCGGGACAGATAATAGAGGATTTTGTGGTAGAGTTTATTGGGGGAATGTCCCATGATCAGAGTGGAGCTAATCAAAATTGCAAGTGTGTGCTGAACACTTGGGTGATCAATATAGATGGGTCGGCTCGAGAAGATAAAGGGGGTGCAGGGATGGTTGTTACTTCTCTATTAGGAGATTAGATCAGACATGCCATGCAGCTAAATTTTTGGCTAACCAATAACGAGGTAGAGTACGAAGCCTTAATTTGAGGGCTGAGTGGTGAAATCGTGCGGGGCAGAGAGAGTAATGGTCAACCCAGATTCTCAATTGGTTGTATAGTAAATCAACGACACTTATGACATATGGGGAAATCGGTTAAATAAATATAAAGCTTTGGTGGATGATCTGTGCAAATAGTTCCACCAAGTGTAATTTCAGCAAATACTAAGGGAAGTCAATCAGGCAGGTGACCAGCTAGCACAGTCAGCCTCTTCTGATGTAGAAAATATAGATCAGAGTGTGATCATGGAAACGATTGACCACTCAAGCATAGGGTCCCAGTTGGGTCCTAGGGAAGTGATGGAAATCAAAACGATTGACTAGGCACAACAGTATTTGGAAGATGGGGAGCTCCCAATGGATAAAAAAGAAGCTAGAAAGTTAAAATTTCGGGTTGCCAGATATGTTATCTAGGACGAAATACTCTATAGACGAAGCATATTGTTACCATACCTACGCTGTGTGTTTGAGCAGGAGGCCCTATATGTTCTCTGGGAAATCCACAAGGGAGTTTGTGGAAACCATGCAGGGGCAAGATCATTGGTTGGGAAAGCGGTTAGAGCAGGCTACTATTAGCCCACCTTGCTATAGGATGCCAAGGAATTTGTGAGAAACTGTGATAAGTGTCAACACGTCGCCAACATATCTAGATAGCTGCTGAACGAGTTAAGTGTTCTGACCAGCCCATTTCCATTTTTGCAGTGGGATTCGGATATTGTGGGACCGCTACCTGTAGCATAGAGGCAAATGAATTTTTTGGTGGTAGCCATCGACTATTACACCAAGTGGGTGGAAGCAGAGCCATTGGCCAAGATCACAGAAAAGAATATTACAGAGTTTGTCTGGAAGTTTCTTGTCTGTCGCTTCGGGATTCCTAGAGCTCTGATAACGGATAATGGCAAGCAGCTTGATAACCGCAGTTTTAGAAAATTATGTGAAGAGCTCAACATCCACGTACATTATGCCTCACTAGCTCATCCATAGTAAAATGGATAGGTGGAAGTGACGAACCAGTCGCTCCTAAAAATACTCAAGACGAAATTGAACACTTCAAAAGGATTATGGTTGGAAGAGCTTCACAACTTACTCTAGGCATATCAAACGACCGCTCGCACACCCACAGGAGAAACCCCTTACACGATCACTTTCGGCCATGAAGCCGTAATTCTTGTTGTAATTGGTTTGACCTGCACAAGGGTGATGCAGTATGATCAAAGACAATAATGACCAGGATCTGAAACTTGGGCTTGATCTGCTCGAGGAGATCAGAGAAACTTCGGCGGTTAGAACGACAACATACCAAGAACGAATGAGGAAGTATTATAACTCACTAGTGAAAGAAAGGAAGTTTAGCCCAGGGAACCCCTTGTCCTTAAGAAGGTGATCTTGGCGACTAGAAAACGAGTAGAAGGAAAGCTGGGGCCAAATTGGGAAGGGCCTTGTGTGGTCAAAGCTCATCATAGAAGAGGCGCGCCTACTGTGGACATCCTAATTTGACCAAGCTGAATATTAGGCACCCGCCTCGAACGTTCTCCAATGATGAAAACATGAAATTATGCTAAGGAATGCCTCTAAGCAAGTGCGATGTCAAGAACTCGACTCACAACCCAAGAAAACACCCTATTCTTATAAAACATTTAGGCCGCGACCTTTTGATCCTCACGGCTGCCATCTTTTCATGATCTTACCACAGGCCGTGTCCTTGTGATCACATTCGTAACCTTTTTGTGATCTTAGAACAGGCTGTGAACTCTGTTTTTCACGGCCGCGACCTTTTTATGATCTCACAACAGGCCGCGACCTTTGAAGGTCACGGCCGTCTTGGTTCGTATTTTTTGTTCACGGCCATGACATTCAAGTACACGGCCGCGTCCTTTGCAGTTTTTTAGACAGGTGGCAGCATTCCAGAGGACCTCTATGCTGTCCTTATGCCTATAAATAGGCGTTATTTTCTGAAGAAAGGGACAGATTCGAAGACACTGATACTCTGCCGAAATTACTACCTACCCGATACTCTATCAACCATTCCCGAGTCGAGTTCGTGATACTATTTGTGTTTGAAGGATTCCCGAAGCGCGGACAACTAGACGATCCTAGCCCAACCATACTTGAGGAGACGCTCGAGGACGGTTGATCACTATACTTGTGATGAGGGTTACTTTCTGATTATTTTTTATTTCTTTAAAGTTATATAATCTACATCCATACAAATGTGAATCTTCTTATTGAAAGGTGCATGAAATAGTGAAAAATAGGAAGCATCCGTAGCTTTTGGTACAAAACAGTATGTTAATTGTGTTCTGTTAAGTATAAGACATCATATTTTCTACTTAACTTCGTGTTCATTGACACACTTGACACTGAAAATGCTTCTGTAATTTCTCAAACATGATGGTCGCGACCTTTTGTTGTCAGGGCCGTGAGCTTGTGGTGTTATTTATAACGGCTGTTATGTACATTCCTCACGGCCGTGAGTTTTTTTTAATCTTTTATCACAGCCGCGAGTTTTTTTTTATCTTTTATCACAGCCGCATCATCTTGTTGCCACGGCCGTGAATTTTTGCTAAGCCAGAAGCTTGAAAATCATGATTGGACTCTCTGCTATTTTTCTTTAACATTGTATGTACCATGTTTAGAGACCGATGATGTTCGTGAAGTAACGACTAGTTGACCCTGTTTTAAATAAACTGTGGTTTTTGCTAAATGATAAATTCTGTGTATTTTGTTTGAACCCACTTGGACACTGTGCACTGAAAATCTCTTTAGGATTTCCACAATGTCACGGCCGCAACCTTCGGTCTCTACGGCCGTGACCTTTTCTGCTTGTTTGTGACGGCCACGACTTTCAGTTGTTACGGCCGTGATCTCTCTGTTGATCTAGTATTGTAAATCATGTTCCAGAATCTTTTTTGCCTCTATTTTAAACCTATATGCTGCATGTTAGATCAGAAAAACATTATAGCATCTCATGTAGGATTTTTTCCTTTTGGCAGGATTTTCAGTTTCTTTTTGCATGTTTTTATCTTAGTTTTGTTCAGACAATAAATGCAGCATATTAGATACGAAAACCACATTGCATGACCTGTAGGATTGTCCCCCTTGAAGAATTTTCATTTTTGTTTGTTTTTTTTTGAACTCTCTTTAATCTCCCGTTCTGTATATGTTTCATACCTTAGCCTCTGGATCCTCTTTTTCTTTGGTAACGTTTAAATGACTTGTGGTCTACTTTTTGTTTTTCTTGGTTTTTGAAAAACCAAGTGGCGACTCTATTTTTCATGTATGTTTAGATATCTTGAGCTCTTTGTTACAAAAGAAATATTTTCTTTAATAAAAAATGGATATCCAACACACCGTTTTCGTAACTGAAACAAAACGCGCGCAGTTTTTCTGGTGACTTTGCTAGGGACGCAATTTTCAAAAAAAAAAAAAAAACTCATAAAAGGGCTTAACTTGAAAAGTCATTAGTTCTTGTTTTAAATTTTCATTGGTATTCACATTTGAATTGCACATTCTTGTGTGCTTGATTCTCAAAACCCCTGCGCCACCTAACTGATACCTCAATCAGTTTACTGTCTCGAGGCTATGTCGGTGAAGCCAACAAGCTTTCTGGCCACATGTTTCCATAGATGTGGCAAAAAGAGTTATTGCGTATCGCTTGACAATGCCTTGCACCATTACTTGGCATGAGATGTATATTCTTGACTCTATTTAGAAGGTATACTGAGTGCAGATCTACCAGCCTCTTTTTGTTGCATCTAGCTTCTTAGAACCTTTCTACTAGGATCAATAAATCTTTTAGGTTTATGTGATTTTCTTTTTGTGAATGCTTTTGTCTGTATGATTAGCATCCCTTTTAGGATAGTTTTCGTCTCTCGGTTCTTTTACTGGGTACGGGTTGTTTCGTGGTGAGACCCCGGTTGATGGATCCCCCTGCATTCTGAGTCCTTTTAGCTCAGAGACCTGAGATTATAGCTTCGCACAAGGAAGAACCTATACGCATTTGGGCTCGATCTCCGAGAGGAAGGCTTAGAAGGGTAGAATAGCCAGATTCACCGATAGCGGACCAGGAATTGACTATGGCTGATATGATGAGGGCTATTATAGACCTACATCGGACAATAGAAGCGGTTAGTACTGCAGTAAACAATCATGCTAAAATACAGATATAATGTCAGGCATAGGTTCAGGCTTTGCAGACTAGGGTAGTAGACCCTAATGCAGTTCCCCGAAACAAGCATGAGGACAGGATTGGAGATAATACATGGGATGAGAATTTGATACTCGAAGAAGTCCAACTAGCAGTGGTACAACCTGTTTGACCGGTTGTCTCAAAGGGTATAGCCACCAAGGAATCGATCTTGTCTGATAAGATTGACAAATTGGAGAAAGTTTTGAGGAAGGTCCAAGGGGTTGAAGATTACATGCTAGATGTGGAGGGACTCTGTCTATTCCCAGATGCGAAGCTTCCCGAGAAATTCAAAATGCCCGACATGAAAAAGTTTGACGGGATCGGAGACCCGAGGATTCATTTGAGGATGTATGTGGGGACTCTCTCGCCTATGGGGATTAGTGATCAGTTAAAGGCTCAACTTTTCCAACGATATCTGTCAGGAGCCGTTCAAAAGTGGTTTTTATCGTTGGATGCTTGCGAAGACTAGAACTTGGGAGAATATTGCCACTGCATTTGTTAATCAGTACAATTACAACATTCAGCTTGATGTCACAATTCGGGAACTCGAGACTACTAGGCAGGATTTCAAGGAGTCTTTTGTTGAGTTTTTGACTAGTTGGAGGGCTAAAGCAGCCAAAATGACAAACCGACCCACTGAGAAGGAACAAGTGAGAATGGTGGTGAAGAATTTGTAGCCATAGTTTTGGAAATATCTAATTACACAACCTTTGATGACATTTGAACAAGTTTTTGAAACCAAAATACAGATAGAGGATGCTCTACAGTCAGGTCATATTGAGAAAGGGGAATAAAGGCAAAGAACGCCAAGAAAGCCTTTTAACCCCAATCCAGTCAATAATTCCACCAATTTGGTGAACCAAAGCTAAGAGGTGAACCTATTAAACTCGAACCCAAATTAGTCCAATTCATCCACCAAGCCTACCACACAAAATCAACCTCAAAACCAGAAAAGGACCTTTACCCAGCTGACCGTGCATTTGTCTTCCATTTTGAGCTGCTTGATTGAAAAAGGTCTCTTGAAGCCTCTAGAGCCGCCCCCACCAACAAACCCATTACCACCAAGATACAACCTAACCCAATATTGTACCTTTCACCAGGGGCATGGTCACCTAACCAACAATTGCACGAGTTTCTGGCATGAGATTCAAGATTTGATAGACAACAAGGTGATTCCTTCACCAACTGCTGTTCAAAAGCCGAACGTAACCACGAATCCTTTGCCGAACCATTCTTCCCAACAGAACGCCAATGTTATTGGGGAAGAGACAGAGGCCTTTGATCCTACCAAGTTTCTAGCATCAACAACTGAGCCAATTCCTGCGGTTAACACACCATTTGTTCACGATGTATTGTTAATCAATAATTTTGTTGAAGAACTTCTGGAGGATGATTTTGATGATTTTTCGATCTTCGTTATCCATGAAGAGGATGACATTCCTCTCTCCGACAGTGATGAGGAGGAGGATGAAGAGGTCAAAAATCTTTGGGAAGGTCGCTCCCGCATTTCGGCATGACCCTATTGCAGTAGGTTCCCCAAGGCGTTGTGAAGGTAGTCTTTTCCTGATCTTCTGGTGCCATCAAGATTTGGTTATACCCCGAAAATTCATCCATGAAGGATAAGAGTGCATTCCCGGCAGTATTGTCCACCAATATATCTATGTGAGGGAGGGGGAAATCGTCCTTAGGGCTAGCCTTGTTGAGGTCTTTGAAATCGATACATGCTCGGATCCTCCCGTTTTTCTTTGGTACCGGCACGATATTGGCTACCCATTTCGGGTATTCTGTGATGATGAGAAATCCAGCGTCAATCTGGTTGGTCACTTCTTCCTTAATCTCGAGGGCCCAATCTTATCTGATTCTTCTGAGCTTTTGCTTGATAGGCTTAGCGTCGGGATAGCGAGAGATTTGATGTTGTATGATGTCGGGATCAATTCTGGGCATGTCTTCATAGGGCCATGCAATACCATCTTTAAATTCATTTAATAAAAAAGTTAACTTCTCACGTTCATCCAAAGACAACGTGGAACCGATCTGAACCATTTGCGGATCCTTTTCATTATTAAGGTTTATTGAAACAATTTCTTGCATTATTGGTTTAGCTTGCATTTCTTCCTCCTTTTCAATTAAAGATTTTAATTCTTGAGGGATATTCCCCTCGAATTCATTAAAATTTTCAGAATCCACACAAGATATTTGAGGCACAACAAAGTAAGCAAAATTCAAATTCATTTCATTAACTTTGAAAGGGGTTACAACGTGAGACTTGAACTCAAAGTAGAAAGAACAACCCGGGATGCTGATAGACGCATTTTAGGCAGACTTGCCATTACAGAACTTGCTTACATACTCAATCATGACAGTCTCATCAGACTTGGGTTCCAACTTACTTTCTACATCACACACATAAAAAGATTCAAAGGATTGACTCTTGTGCACTCCATTAGCAGCATCCATAATGAACTTGGTGTAATTTGCGGGTTTGTCGGCATCCATCATCAGGGTGACTTTGTCTTCTTTGTTGCCTATACGCATTTAGGCAATGTCTTCATTGAAGGAAGAACTCGGATCTCCCTGCTCAAAGTGGTCTGAGTCGTCTGACCAATCTGCCGGTATCTTCTCGGTGGATCCCATCTACCACACTTTCATTTCTTCTTCACTATTGGACAACTGATGGCTGTAGAAGATTTCTAATCCCGAGAGCTTCTGATTCGTCTCTTCCTCTATTTAGGGTTCTGGAAATTCACAGTAAGGGAAGTCATCCCCTTCTTTAATGAAACGCCCATTCAAAGTTGGTCCGTACTTATCGATCTTGTGTTCTCCCAATCCTTCTAATTTCGGTTTATATCTGAGTCCGAACGTTTGAGATTATGACAGACAAGGATTGGCATCGTGATCCCTTGTAAATTCTTGCCAAGTCCCATCCCTGGGAAAAACGACATTCCCATCATCATTGTCACCACTTTTGGGTTTACATAGTTATCCTCTTCATTCATCAATACTTGAATGGCCTTAGTTTCGTCAAAGTTAAATCCGCTAAGGAGTACGTCTTCCTCCTCATGCTGGATTTCAAGGAGCGGGGTGGTATTATCATTGGGAGGGGTTGGAACACCAGTCTCTCCCAGAATAGTGATGGCTGTCCCAGCTTTTACTAATTTGACTTTCTGATGCAAAGTTGACGGGATTGCTCTTACTGCTGGATCGTGCAACCACGGCCTTCCTAGCAATAAGTTGAGTGGAGCTGGCACATCGAGAACATGAAACTCTATTTCACTCTCTAGCGGTACGACTATCAAGGCAAAAGTTACCAAACCCAATACATTCTTCCGGGTGTTGTCGTAAGCCCAATACAATCCAAAGCAGTAAGCTGTACTTAGCAGGCATACATTGAGTGCAGAGCCATTATCAACTAAAACAACTGGCACCCACTTTCCCAACTGAATTACAAATAAGAAGCAATAATATGGCTCAAAGCATGAAGGAGAAAAGAAAAGGAAAATACCTTAACCGTTTCCTGATGGAAACGTTGGGTCAAATCGGTGGTGGTCAGCCTGTTCATAGCTTCCTGATCACAAAGGGGGAATTGCACCTTCAATCATCTTTAAATCAGTGTCCCCATCCATAAAGATAGAAAGCACTGGCTCCTCCTAAGTGTTTGTAGAAGTGGGGAGAGGAGTAAGAGCTACTTCCTTTCCTTTGCAGTTTGCTCTGGTCTTTCTCTTTCCTCTAATCAGAGCTAGTGTCACCTCCTCTTGAAACAACTTCAGGGCCGGTCGTCATCCCCTCTTTTGTGGAAGCAGCCCCTTTCTCCTTTGGACCAGTCTCGCAGCTTTTGTTGATTTTGTACCTGGGATATACTCCTTGAAGGTAGAAACATCTAAATCCTTCTAGTGATGGGTCATGATGCGAGGCTTCTTAGTGTAAGGGTGAGATGATGCATTCCCCTAAACAGGCATCTCTTTCTCTTGAAGACTCCTTAGCATTTCCTTATCGGCTCGACTCATTGGTCTTGCATAAGAAAAGCATTTACATGATCAGTCAACCCATCAAATAAAGAGAATAAAAAATTTCTCAGTAAATACAATGCTTCACCTTCCCTCCTAGAAATTTCCGCAGCTTCATCACTGCGAAATAAAGACAATGCATCAAAAGAAGGCTCTGGTGGACCAAGGAGATACTCAATTAAGCTCTCTAGACTGACTCGAGTGGACCAATCTCTATTCTCAAAGGACTGAGCAAGCCTAAAGGAAGACCTCACAAGGTTGAAGTAAAAATTCCTAAACTAGCAGAACAAGATCAAAGAGAGAATAACACAAACAAAAAGAATACTAACTGTCTTTTGGGGTGTTAGACCATGTCTTTCGAATCCTAGGGTTAGAATAGTCCACGACCTCCCATAGTTGGAACTCCCAACCGTCTCCAGAAACAAAAAAGAAGTGGTGCTTCTCCACCCTATTTGCTTTGGGCAAACCAGTGATCAAGGGGTGCTTCCATCCCCTATTTGCTTCCGCCACGTGACAAAGGAGCAGATATAAATTTCCCTCAGAAATTGTAACCGTGCCATCCTTTATTGAGAAAACTCAAGGGGTGTGTTGCCAGCTGTATCCATTCAGCCTGGAAGATCCCTTTTTTAGCCGCTTAGATATCTTCCCCTTTTTAGATGAGCATAATTGTTACTGATTAAACCCCAAAGATCACAACAACACTAATGTCAGAGAGCGATCATATATTTCTGCGTATATTCTTTCTCACCGTGCCCTTCGTGGCATGCTGATCAAAATAGGAGGCCTAAGATGAGTAGCGTAATATGCTGATCATGGTTAAGAAATCTTTGATAAGTAGCAAGGCCGGGGACCAAGATTTCTTTCTGGTCACTCTGCTCTAGCCAGTTACATATATTTCTTGATCAGCCCCAGTGATGATTAGCCTCTAAGTAAGGCATTGACAAGCAAGCTGGGCTATCGCCTTGGTCAATAGTGGCGCGTGTTTAGTACATGTGCTACATGCATCTCGGGGATTCGTTAGGCTGGTGCGGCTATAACCGTTTGCACATGACGCCCTGCCACGTGGTTAGAGGTACAATATATATTGCGGATAATAACATATTCAGGTACATTCTCTAAGCACGCGTATTCTCCATTGTTTCATTCTCTCTTGCTTGCTTCGCCCTTACTCCATCGGAGAACTAACTTGATCGTCGAAGGGGACCTGCCGGTGTGTCCACCGGTGCCCCTTCTAACAATTTCTTCAATCTGTCTCAGGTTAATCCAGACCTCTGGAGACCGTTCCAGAAATTTGCACTATCACTGTTTATAGGAATGCATAAAGTTGCATTAACAGAGAGTTCTTCTAAAATTCATATTCAAATAAGGGGGGGGGGGGGGTGGTTGTGGGTTATTAGGTATACTCGTGATCCAAGGGAAAGTGAAGTGATGATTAATATTATTTTTTTAATACCAATTATATTCCTTTTAATTGTAGGTAATGGATTCAAGTTAGTATGAAAATGTTATAAAAGTAAATGGGCACTAAATGCACATCTCTTTTCCATTTATTAACTATTGTTAAAACCAACAAAGTAAATGAAACACCTCTCCCCTTTTTCTCTTGGGATAACCAAACAAAATGATGAATACCTCCATTCATTTTCTTTCTTTCTTCTCCCTTCCATTCCCCTGGTCACTAACACTTCCCTAAGCTCCTCTTTCCCTCAATCCAAACGGAAACTATCCTTCCCTTCTCTCTAATCTTCTTTTTTCTACTCCACATTGTCTGCATCTTCATATCTTTCTTCTCCCTTATTCCTATCTTCTATATTCGTTTTTTTTTACCCTTATTGGCGTTGCGCCATTTTGGTAGTAGATCCCAATCTCGATCCATTGTTTCTGTTCAATCGCTGGGGTTGCCTTTTTAATATGGCCTCATTGTTACAAAAAAAAATAAAAAAAAATAAAAAAAATAAAAAAATAAAATCTCATCATATTTACTATGTGTTGAGTTCATCTTCTTTGACCATCGCAACCACCCGATTCATCAATAGGTTTTTTGGCAATTCACCCGCTCAAGCATTTTCATCAAGTGGCAATCACCAGCTGCAATCACCTCATTGCCTCACATCATTGTTGTTCTGCATTGGCACTACCTTGCACATAGCTCCCATCACCATTGGTGCCTCGCAGCATGTCACCCTTCACTCAATATACCAAACTTTACACTGTCAAGGGATACTGATTCTGACATGATCAATATTTGGCGGCGTTGCTGAGGATTGAGACAATTGCTTGCAATTAGGAAATTGATTTTCACGTTAATTCTTATTAATTATTGCTTTCATTCTTTTTGTTCTTGTATCTTTTACAGGTTTTTAGTTTTATTGCAAAAAAAATATTTTTTTAATTATTACTAGTACTAGTGTTACTCCTTCAAGGACATTTATACCTCCTTGATTTTCTTTACCATTTTTTTTATTTTTATGGTTGGTTCTACGGCCTACTGATAAATTATATA
>JAOTRH010000027.1:6485080-6498043 GCA_034768845.1 Heliamphora exappendiculata
GGGGGGTCAATCTCATCAATATCCACCACCGTATGGTTGTTGGGGAGGAGTATAACCACCCCGGCCCATCATTGGATTATATGCACCAGGCATGGCCGATCCAGGAGGGAAGCCAGTTGGTTGCATCGGAGGTCCTTGACCAATACCCATATTCATCGACATTCCCATACCCATGGGCTGTTGATTCATTCCTCCATAACCTGCCATGCCCATGCCTGCACCAGGCCCACCACTCATTCCCATGCCCATTCCCATGCCCATTCCCATGCCCGAACCCACCATCGGGTTTGGTGGAGGCCTGAGGGAGCCTGCACCGGCACGGCCCATCCCAGTACCAGATCCCATAGCTTTACCCATGGTAACAGTTGATGTCACAGGTGCAGTTGTAGGTTTCTCCATCCTCTTCTCCTTACGGTTTATTGCATCAAAATCAATTCCAATATCTGCCAGTGGATTTATTTTAGCTGCACACGGAGAGCACATTAAAGTTAGGATCTTTCAATTAACACAAACAAGGCAGATCACAAAGTAGACCTGAGACAATTTGAAGTTCAATAACTACGGGCACTCACGTCCAGATATATTCAAATTGACTAGCCCTCGGCTCAGGGTGTCAGCCCAAACTGTAGACTTGGGCTCAAACTTGTTGTCCTTGGTTGGTTGAGGAACTATAGCAAGCGATCCTGTTGAAGGCTGAAGGGTTGGCTGAGACGTCATGGACGAAGCTGGTTGTCCTTGGGGAAGGAAGTTACCCAGGACATCGTTGTCATGCCGTGCTGCTGGTCCACCTGGAATTTGAGGAGACATTTGCGAAGCTACAGGGACTGCGGGATTGGTTTGCGGAAGGAAGTTTGGAGTGTTGTACTGTGCAGTTGGTCCAGCAGTATTTTGAGAAGCCATATGTGGAGTTGCTGGAGCTACAGTTCCTGGATGTTGAAGAAAGTTGCCATAAAAGTTAGCACTCGGCTGTGCAGGATGAATGCTCGGGGCTTGGCTTATTTGTCCTGGAAAACCAGTCAGCGATCCGGGTTGACCAGTTTGGGCAGGAAAACCAATCTGTGATTGATGTGGAAGATGGCTACTTTGGGCAGGAAAACCAGTGTGTGATATTGGTTGGTTGGCTTGAGCTGGAAAACCAATCTGTGATTGATGTTGGCCAGCTTGAGCAGGAAAACCAGAATATGTTGAATGTTGGCCGGGTTGAGCTGGAAAACTTGTCTGCGGTGCATGTAGACCGGCTTGAACTGGAAAACCTGTCATCGCTGCAGGTTGGCCAACTTGAGCTGCAAAAGCCGTCTGTGAAGCTACGGAAGGTGAAGGTCCTGATGGTGGGAGAATATCTGCTAAAATATCAGTGTTCTGATTGGAGGTTGGAAACTCTTGGGATGAGAATTGTGCATTTGTTGAAGGGAGTTGAGAATTGGAATTGATGGATGAGGGGTAAATCATTCCAGGAAAAGTATCCCCAAAGTTGACCCTGTCCACCTCAGCAACTGATTGAGCCAGTTCTGAACTTTGGTTGCTGTTAGGATGGAAGGAAGATGTAGAAGCAATATTCTGGTGTTGATCAGGGCCACCATCTGTAGAAGGGAGAGCTCTGAATGGACCATCACCAAATGGGTCTCCAAAAGGCTGCATGGAAGGGACAAACTTAGCTCGGAAATCTGACGATTAGAGATGAACAGAATTTGAAGGAGAGGAGAGCCCGTAGGGAGGAGGATTTTATCTTTGTATACACGAGACCCCACAAGGGACAAACTTAACTCGTCTACACAATGGACAAACTTAACTGCATTGCATCCATAATATTGGAGAGAAGCGAGTTGAATAATTAGGCTTAAAATATGGGGAAGAAATCTGGAATAATTAAAATGTTATGAAACCAATAATAACTACCAATTGAAATCAGAATGCAAAATATCTACTGCCATTACATCAAATTGAAATTAAAATCCTTTATATAAAATACCACACTCAGATAAGGGTATAGGATGTATTCGACGTTTTCACTTGGACATTCACCTAACAAGTATATCTAGTAATACAAATTTACTATGCTATGCATAAACTCTAATATTATGTATAAAATACTCAATGGAACCTTGTAAACACCATTTTCCTTGGAAAATAAAAAATGTCTATAAAGGAATATGAATATTTTGTGGTGTCTAAGTGCCCTTTATATGAGAATTAGATAAATTCAACACTTAGACACATACACGGATTCGACATGTGTATCCGAGTCCATGTACCATAGCTAGTATCTATGGAAAGCTTAAGAGTAATTTTGAGAGGGGCTCGTGTGCAGATTAGCATGCCATGTTATTTCATAAATTAATTCAATAAAAATTAAGTTTAAAAGTTTCCTACATTACTAACACCAAGCCTACCTGATTTGTGACCGTGGATGCTGACTGTGTGGCTGCAAATGTTGGTCCAGAACTGAAATTTGCTGACGAATTACCTTCAAAGTCTGTAGTTCCAGATGTAACTGGCATGATAGCCAATGCATTGGAGGAAAATGACTCTGACAAAGAGCCAAGTAAATCCATTTCAGCACCAGTGGAGGCCACGGGAGCAGCTGACAAAGAGGAAATAAAAAATAAGTCCCCAAATAAAGTCGCTGTGCAAATAGCAGAACGACTACCCGGCCTTTTCAGCTTTGGCACCATTTCAATCACTTTCAACAATAACCGCAGATGGCAAAATGTTGTCAATCACAGTGGTTGAAGTGACATGCATCACAAGAAACTACATATGAAACCATATTAACCATTCACAGAACTTGGCCAAGATGAGTAAACCTTTAGCTCTGGCCACATTTAAAATAGAAAAGAGAAATCAAACACTCACAAGGCAGTCAACTAAAGCTTAGCACTAAATTCCAAGAAGGCATAGAACAAGTTAAGAAGCATGAAGCTACCACTCCATGCACAGATTTTAAGCAAAATGGACAAGTCAGTGATCCATAAGCAGCTTATATGAAGGAAGGAACAATAAAGTCAAGGAAATGGTATTTGGATATTCATCTCGACAACAAAATTAACAAATGCTCACACCATCCAAATACTTCAAAAGTTCCTCTGATTTAAAAAATCAAGCATAACCACAGACAATTCTAGTTAGAAAAAAAAAACACAGAATCCCTCTTGCAGTCTATCCCCAGAATTGTAGATTACTAATCCAACGTTGATTACAGGTATCTCCTGTCTGGAGATGTAATTATCTTTCTGCATATTATTTATTTATCTATTTATTTATTTTGCAGAATATGTATTTCTAGCCAAAGTCACAGCGTTCAACCATCACATGCATAAAATAAAACTAATTATGCAAGATGAGACCACATTGAACCAAGTAGGACAAGGTTCTCAAAATTTTTATGCATAGAATTGGCAATTAAATTGCTTTCAAATTGAAAAGAGCTCCAAAGCCAACATCATCTCAAGCTGGTGGGTGTTAATATTTCAACCAGGTTCCAAGCTTACGTCTAAACACACCTAATCATATATTTATGTCAACCAATTTTCCAGTTTTCCTCAGGAGGAAGAAAAATTCTAAGAGTACGAGTCCCAACACTTGCATCCCATAATGCCAGCTTAGAAATCAGTATCAACTGGCAGCCAATAACAGGAAGAAAAAAAAAAAGCTAATCAAGTTTGTCTATTATTAAATTGGGAATTGAGTTGCATACATACTCACAAACCCAACTCCCATACTTAGCTTTTAATGAATTTGCATTATCAATTAGCTTAGCAAGATTCAGTGCGTCGCTATAGCGTTTTAATTCTAGACAAAAAAAAATGCTAGCACTCAGCCTGATTCATTACACACAAATACATCTGAAACAACATTGATACTAACACATGCATACAAAATATACATGCATTTAGAAAACATTCAATACGCATATGTTGCATCATGTGAAATACTTGGCTAAAATAATGGACACATTCACATTTCAGCATTTTCTACCTAAAGTGAAATTAAGATATAGCACATTAGGACAAAATTCAGGTACTAAGGAAATTGTGCTTATTTCCATTCAGATGATGCTGGGCAGACACCTAAGCAACAACCCTAGTTCCATAGCTTTGTCAATTTAGCTTGCCCTGGTAGGCAATTAGATGAGCACAAAAGAATTCCAGATTACACTTGAACCTATTTACATTAAGAATATGCTTCCAACACCTTGGTGAATCACAGCATGTGTCAATTGCATCTCACCTTAGTTTAGCACTTGGATGAGCATCGAGAAAGCCCAGAACAAAATAGTGATATAATGGATTGCCTATCCGTTTAATATGCATCTGTATACAACCATTCCCATGTGGTAGCAGGTTTCGGCAAATACAATCAACAGAAGCAGATAGATATTTACAGAGAGAGATCAACATGCCCAACGATAATTCAACAATGTAAGAGGGGGAGAGTAAAAACAACTATTGACAATCTGAAACCCAACCAGTACCACAATGCTGTAACATGAAAAGGTCATCAGGGAGAGTTATTAGCATGACCCAAGGACAATTAGACGGGACAATCAGCACTCGAGAAGTTCTGTACCTGAAAATGAACCACGTGGATCAAATTCATCAAATCCATCAACTTCCTTATTTGCAGGAGCAGGAGCAACAGCAACAGCAACAGCAACAGCAGGAGCAGCAGAAGCAGGAATAGGAGCTGCTGATGTGCCAGGTGCAGGGACTTTTTGGCTTGGACTAGTGGTTAAGGAAGCAGATGTTTTGAGAGCAGCTGCTGCTGAAGTTTCTCCATCCCTATAACAGTAGCAAAGGTAATACTAACTCCAGTACATTGAGCATAGATCAAATGCAGGGCCATGCCACAAAATTATTACCTTTCACTGTGAACGGGGCTACGAGCCTCACCCACAGCCTCTTCGTAAGTAGGAGGAGCACCAAGATTTTGTTCAGAAAATTTCCGCTCAAGCTGCCTGCCTGAAAAACTGGTACAAGCAAAAGATACAATTGTAAATACATAAATAGTGCTTGGTTAAATATATTGGCCAAAAATATCTATAACACCAAAGTTTTGAGACAGGTGCCCTGTGTTACCTTCCATCTTGAGAATGATCATCAGCTCTGGCGCCACTTCCTCTGATATAAGAACAGGCTCAAATCAAAATGGCTTCTAGATCAAGGTACATATTTGTGGCAAAACCAGCATGTTTTACATGTTAAGGGGAATATTAACATTCTGGACAAGCATTGCAACAGTTTAAACATTCTCTGTTAAACTAGGTTCAACATAGTTCTGAAACTACATTTTATTTGGTCACATGCTTTTACTGCATTATCTTTTGTAAGAAACCTGCTACTTTGTGGATGGAAAGAGATACCACTCAATCTAATATGGTCATGTAAGCAACCTCCTCTATACATTTTTTTTTAAAAGTAAATACATTATAACAAAAAGACAGAAAGGGAATGCCCCGCATCTACATAAGCTTCACAAAGGATGGGCAGACAAGCACTTCTACAAAAAAAGGAGGTGCAGATAACCTCCTCTTACTTTTAGAGTCAATTCAATCAAATGAATTTGTTCTCTCAAAAAAATAAATGAACAAATCAGAACGCATTATAGAATCCAACATAACTAAAAATTAAATAATAATCAGTAAAACACTAACAAGATGACATAAATTCACACACCTAGATGAGTATTGACCATCATCTTCATAAGCGCGGTCTCTGCCTCTGTCAGAGCTCCTGCTTCTCGAGCCATACTGGTAGCCATCAATGCTTCGACTTCTTCCCCGGGACTCATCATCCCTGTAACCATCTCTGCCATAGCGTTCATCCGAATCTCTGCTGTAGCGATCTCCATCACGACCATAACGGTCATCATCCCTATAGCCCCATTCTCTTTCTCTTCCATAACCATTCCTGTCATCATCTCTACTTCCATAACGGCCTTCATAACGATCGTCATCATATCGGTCACCATATCCTCCTGTACCAGAATATGAACTTGGCCTATACATGCCACCCATTGATGAGTTGCGAAACCTATTGAGTCATGAAACCTAGTCAAAAACCTCATCTAAGAAAGATTTCATGCCAAGGCCTTTACAGAATTTTCTTTAATAAAACTAAAAAATTATTTAGAGAAAATATGCTCAATTATTGTATTCTTTCATCTAGAAGGCACGAGCAGAAAAAAATGACATGGAAAACAACTACAATTAGATCTTTAAGAAAGCCCAAAAATAAGGATGAGAATCTAAAAACAGAAAGACAACTGTTTTCTTCTTTTTTTGATAAAAAAAAAATTAAAGAGGTGAAGCTGCAACTTCGTTGGATAAATAAGGATGAGAACTTCTCGAATGCCATCAATAGGATTGGAGTTCTAAAGTGAAAGCAGAAATACCCCATAGATTCTCTTTGATTGACAGATACCATCCAATAAAAAAGGAAGTTTCATTAGATAGCACCATCCCAAATCAGTATTTTTCAACACTACGACACACAAAGAACCATAATAATAAACACATGCATAGGGTAACATGGGAAATTGTAACAAAACGAAAATATTTATAAATATTAATAACTTTTTGGGAAAAGGGGTCACACATAGCAGAGACTAGGGGACTTATACTCTACAAATAATAATTATAAAAGAATTAGTAATGTCCTTATGGTATGGTTTCAAATCCAACACGGGGAAGGAAAACAAAAACAATGGATTGGGTGTGATGTAGTATAGCTTGAAATTATGAAACAGCACGAAAGAAGCATCACTTCAGGCTGTGAGATTACAATATATGATAGTATATCAGTTTCTTCATAAACTGAAGGCTGCATAGGAATCACAACAGAAATCCAAATATTTGGAATCTGAGATAACACAATGCAGATGCTCATGGTCATAATAAAGGAATCAAACAAAATTTGAGCATACTTCCAAAATCATCAAACTTATAAACATAATAATATTTTAGCTTCCAGAAAGCAGACTAACTTGTCCCTGTTAGCGGCAGCCTTCTGCCTCACTTCTTGTATTCTTTCTTTATCATTCACTAGAACCACAAGAGACTGAGATTTCTTTCTGACATTAGTTCCCTGGTCCCTCCCACTGGAATCAATATATTGAAAATCGGACAACGTCTATCACAAGAGAAAACATTCTAATAAGTACAAGAGTAACTAAACCAAAAACAGTTCAAACTATTCTCAAAGCTGCAGAAGAAAAATATTAAAACTGTAGCTGCTAAAATAGCTTGAAGAACAAAAGGCTACCGATATTTGATATGCATGTTCCCTAATCTCATCTATGACACGCTCTGACCCATGGGCCACCAAATACTCCAAAACTGTCAAAGCCTGAAAAAAGAGGATCTATTTCTCAGTTGCATTGCCACAACATAATTAGAAAACGAAAACAGCTGACGATATATACATGAAATGGAAACTAAAACAAGGTCAGCACAAAGATGAGAGTCATCACAATTGAGAGGGATTTTAATTGCAGAATGCTTTCACATTTTGTATCACAAGCAACAAAAATGAGGTTTGACTGGAGGGCGTGGGTGCAAATGCAAGCCCACATATATATATATATATATATATATATATATATATATAGAGAGAGAGAGAGAGAGGGAGAGAGAGAGAGAGAGGAGATAACAGCTATTGAAAAAACACCAGCACTTGCAAGTAAAACCTAAAAAGTAAATTTTCAAGAAGGAAAAAAATTAGAATAAAGAAGGCAGCAATTTGTACATGATAAAATATTGCAGACCTTATAGACGTGCCGCCAATTTTTGCCAGTATCATTGATTCGCTTCCAGATCACTGCCATGATCATCTGGTACTCATGACTGTATGTATGATCAAGAATGAATCTCTTCCAAAGAAATAAGAATTATAACGTACTATATACAAAAGAGCTACTTGAGCTTACTAGTTTTTGGTAGCCTGCGCAATATCAGCGAGAAGAGATCCATGAGGACCCCAAGGCTCATTGCTAGTAGCATCAAGAACCTGAAATAAGGTAGAAGCAAACGTGCTCATTAAAAGATGCTCTAAAAATACTCTGCCATTGCAATTTCAGCCTATCCACAAACAACTTAGCAAATGAGTAGGCTAAATAGCCACAAGATACCAGCCAAAATTGCTACAAGAAAGTTTTAATATGGGAAAACCAAGTCAATCATAAAAAAAATTATTGATCTCTCTAATAACTTAATATTTCAGATGCATTGATGCCATGACGGTCAACCTCCCGCCTCGCTGGTCCTCCAAATCCCCCAAGTGTTAAAGAAAAATTGTTTGATCATTTATCAAGGCTAACATTGTTGCCCCTCTTTCATCTAGATGTTTCAGTTGATTCATCTTAATTCTTGGTGGTCAGCAATTTAGATGAGAGTTGAACCTAGCACCTCACCATTAACGTTGATGGCCATTGCTCAAGTCTCAAATAGGTTTCTATGCATGACATGAAAGAACTCGTTCGTTGCCTTTAAATTACTAACATTGATGTTAAGATGTAATATCAAGACTTGGGTGAGCTATAAGTCACAGGACACATTAATAAAAAAAACATAAAAGTAGTGATGCTTGGATTCTATAACCAAAAGACAGGTCACTGCAGTAAAAATTAGCCCATCTTGTCCAGACACTGTTTATGATGAAGCTAAAAGTGAAATCATACAGCTAGCTTCTGAGAATGTTATCTTGATAATGCATTCAGACAACTTCCATGCAGTAAATATCATAAATGGTTTTGTTCAAGTTGAGAGCTATGCAATACAAAAACAGCCACGTGAAGATACACTTAGGATATTTTCTTTTCTCGCAAAAAATGACTCATTGGCCTTCATAAATAAAAGGCTGGATTCATTTAACTTAGTAAATTTAAGTCTTACTAGGATTTAAGTAATTTTTATATTGGGGTTACTTGAGAGTGAAACTTGGTTGTGATGTGACTATTAGTAAAGGAACATTTCCTAGAATGTCTTCCTTGGACCAAGTTTAGTATAAATAATTTATATGCATATGTAATGGAGGTTTCTGGTAAAGGTAAAACTCTTGGTTAAATCTTTTATTTCAGTTTCCCTTCATCTAAGAGTTTTTTTTTTCTTTTTTTGTTTCATTCCTGTTTTCCTTCATCTAAAGGTTTTGTTATAGGCCTTTTAGCACATGGCTCAATATATCGAGCTGTTCTGCTCAGATTTGATTGATAAAGATTTCGGTATTCCACTTTCCCTTCATCTAAGGTTATTGTTTTAGCACCATAGCTCCTGGTATTGAAGCCACCTTGCTCAGATTTTGCACCTAAGAGTTAATCTGGATCCTTTCTCAATTGTAGACGATGGATTTACCAACAACATCATCCCTGAAATGTTTCAGAAACATGCCTGTCTGCTAGATTTTTCAACAATAACGCATGTTAAAGTGCATGAACACAGGGAAATGTTTCAGAAATATGCTAGTCTACTAGATTCCCAAGAATAATGCGCGTGTGAGTGTGCATCTGTACTGCCAATCATCCAAATGAAAAACCTAGCTTGTTGATACCCTATCTACAACAGAAACTCAATAAAATTACAAAAATATATTTACCTTCTGTTCTATACCAGGAACCTTAAGAACTTTCTTGTTCACCTCCCTTTTACTGCAAGAATGCATAAACAATAGAACATCATTGGTTGATGAAGTTGTTTGAGACTGATCGAAACATGATACGAATTCCTACAAACTATTAAAATCAAATATTGATGCATTTATATGTATTACACTCATGAGAACAATCATGAAAAAAAATCATAAGCAATCAGAAGTGCTTAGTCCCACAAAGAACTTTAAAAAACCAATCAAACTTACAGCTCCCGGACTGTTTGATCAAATGCCTTCTTCATTGTAACTTTAGTTTAGGATGCAGAATTCTCTTTAACAGAAGGAAACTTCAAAGTTTACTTGCGCCCTGCAATAAAAAGGGATAACAACAATAGTTATGCAACAATCGATTGCAGTGATCATGTTATGGTTGGAGCCTTCAACCATTCTCTAGAAGAGTATAGAACAAGTCCAACAATGCACTATATTGGGACCAAGCTTACATCTGAATAATACAAGCTACAAGAACAAGAAGCAATGTCAACATTGTTGACCAATAAATGTTAAAACTAGGAATATCAGAGGAAAAATGCAAAAACACAATATAGATGACTTCAGAAGAAAGAAAAAATCAGAATTATCTGGGGGGACTTTGCAATACAACAAAAAAGGGCCAAAAATACTCTCCTGCCTAGCGAAATATCAAAAGGTTCTATGGATAATTTAGATTAGTTACACAAATACATCTGTCAATACACAGAATCTAGGGTTTAAACTAGCATTTGAGTACTCAGCTCTGGTGCTGTCATTACAGTTGAAATCGTATTCTTGAATTCTGTACACTCTACACCATAACAAAGTAACAAGCATCCACAGATATTTGTTCCTTTTTTCAGGTAAAATGAGAATCAATTCAACAATTCCCGATTTGCAGCTGCCCACCCAATCAAAAAGAACAAATACATGAAGAAAGAAAAGAACGTGATTATTGCTTCATCAAAACTTGTAGCAACTAGCAAAACCTTGACAAATGAGACGTGAAAATTTAATCTTCAAGGTCAGTTAAACCAGCGTACGAAATAAGCCGAAAAAAAGATACTGCATCTAAAATTCTGGAAAGCCTAAAAAATTACGCCACAGACTACATTAACAATTGGAAGAATCAGCACAGTAAAAGATGAAATTCTCCAAATCTAATTCCGCCAGATTTGACTAATTCAAAAGTTGACCATAAAAATCAATAAAATAGCAAAAGATAAACATTATTCTCGATCGATGAACGGAAATGATCACAGGAATGACAAAATCCGGCTATAGTTATGCTAATCTAAGCAAGAGTCACCGAAATTGCAACCTTAGATAATAAAACCCTAAATCACATCAATTATGAGCTGAACCTGCGTTAACTCAACGAAATTGAGATCTAACACCAGAAAACAAATCAAAACCAGATCTGAAACAATGAGCCAATCACCGAAATTCGGAAAATTGAGGGAAATCCAGATCTGCAGGAGAGAAGAGATCAAACCTGATCGAATTGGACCCCAAGGAGAGGGCCGAAGGTCAGATCTACAAAAAAAATAGTAGTTTGTGCTTTCTGGTAGAGACGGAGAGCGATGAAGAGAGAGGGGTGGAGAGAGAGAGAGAGAGAGAGAGAGAGAGAGGAGCGGAAATTGCGAAGAACTCCTAACTCCGATTAAGCTGTATTTGTGTCGTTGAAATAATGGAGAGATCGAGAGACAGAGAGGTCTTCTTTCGGTGTTTCTCTCTCTACAATTCCGCGGAGAGAGAGAGTTGAAAGGTCACAGAGCAAGACAGCGCACCTTCCACGCAGGAATTTATGGAATCAAATTATTTTTAAGCTTTTTATTAATTAAAAAAAATTAATTAACTATATATAACTACATTAATTTAAAGAATTAATTGAATTTTAGTTTCATTTTTTAACAAAGGTAAGAATTTTATTTTTATTATTATTTTTATATTAGATTAAGTTTTTTTTAAAAATTTTTATTATATTCGGAACTATTATGCATTTTTTAACGGGTGGGATTGTTTGTATTTAAATTTCTTGATTGTAAGAATTGATTATCCCATTTATTTATATTTATGCATTTTTTAGCCGGTGGGATTGTTTGTATTTAAATTTTTGATTGTAGGAATTAATTATTCCATTTATTTATATTTATGCCCTTTCTAGTATTGATTATCCCTATAATTCCATTTATTGTAAGGATTGTAGGAATTGATTGTCTTATTTATTAATGGTTGTATATAAATTTCTTGATTGTAAGGATTCATTATCTTATTTAACCAGTATAACCTTTTGCTATCTTTTGTTTAGAATTTCTGTTTGTAGAATATACTTACTTGATATGTTATTGAGTTATATGGGATATATTCCACTTCCTTTTTTTGTAGGTGGCAGTTACTAAAATTTTTAATCTCCGAATAGATATTTTTGTAGGCAGAGATTATATTCTACTATACATTAATGAGGCTGAACAGAGTATTTCTGTACAGTGATAATATATTTAAAAATTTCTTATATGACACACGATTTAATTGGGAATTGATATTTGAACAAAATTTCTGGATTGTGATAGATTTGAATACAATTTCAGAGTTCGTCTATGACAATTTTGTGTGCTGAAAATATTTTACACGGTTTGAATTTGAAAGCTCTTCCGATTTTTTCTGGTATGTACATAGTGTTTTGAATTGTTTTGATTTCACTTTTTATTATGAAAAAATATTAATATCATCAATTTTTCAACACTTTCATTTCAATTAATAGAAATGAAATATCCATTTCTCGAATGATTTAGTATGTATGTATTCAAGGTAGTTCATATTTGTTCTTTTTGAAATTTTTTATGTTTTGTGGCTCCGCGTATTTAATGTAGTTCATGAACTATTTTGAAAATTTTATTTTATGTTTGATTTCGCGCATTTATAAATGAGAAAATACCATGGTGGATATAGTGAAGTATTGATGAGATTTATAGAAAAAAATTACTCTGATATATTTATCAGTTGATACAATATTTTAATTTTCATAATTAATCTTCAAATGATACATTTATCAGTTGATACAATAGTTCGATTTTTAGAATTAAAATTGGAATGATACATTTATCAGTTGACGCAGTAGTTTGATTTTTAAAATTAAACTTCAAATGATACATTTATCAGTTGATATAATAGTGAAATTTTATAATTCGAAGTAAACTCATAAATGTATCAGTTGCAACAACAGTGCAAATTATAGAATTCGAATTCAACTTGTAAATTTATCAGTTATAATAAATTGTTGTTCTTTCGAAAGCATGTTTTAATATCTTTTATACATTTCAGTATGACTCTAATTGCTGTTAATATTTTT
>JAOTRH010000027.1:6498143-6540125 GCA_034768845.1 Heliamphora exappendiculata
ATTCTCTGTAATTTCAGATTATTGTAAATTGTTGAAAGTTTAATAAAGATGTATTTTCTGGATCCCCGAGCATGTATGTTATTTTGGCGTTGGATATTCTCCCAACAGGTGGCAAAGAGGGTGGCGGTGCTGGTGAGGAGCGATGGTTGTGCGATATTTGTTCAGTGGTGGAAAAGGTGGTGAACGGGGCAACGGTGTGCGCAGTGTTTGTGTGGTGGTGGCAAAGGTGGTGAACTTTTTATAGTGGAAGCTGCGGTGCTGGTGAGGCGATGTTTGTGATGTTTGTTTGGTGGTGGTGAAGGTATCAAAGGGGGAGGCAATATGTGCAGTGCTTGTGCAGTGGTGGTGAAAGGGGTGGCGGTGTTTTCGACGGCCGTGGTTTGGAAAAAATTTTGGTGTGAGCACATGAGGAAAGAGGAGGGGTGAGCTGGTGGATGATACAGGGGTAAAATTAAAATTTTAATTAATATTTAGCTAACGTCGTGTTTTTAGGTCAACTAACCGTTGATAAAGTAAGAAGGTATAGTGTAATTTTTAAAAATAAAAAGATAGAAAGCGATATATTCAAAATATGTAGGAGTTTAAGTGTTATTTATCCAGTAAATAAATATTTTAAAAAAGAAAAAGAAAAAGAAAGGACAATATGAAAACCAGCCACCCCCTAAGTACTTGTGCTTCATTTGGCTCCATAGTGTTGCTTGATTATGAATATTTCATTCCTTAATTTTTATGCCATGTACAAAGGCTTAAGCTCTCTATAAATATAAGAGACCTGCCCCCTTCCTCCTCCCATTAAACTCTCAGTCGGCCAACAAGAAAACACAAAAGAAAAAGAAGAAGAAAAAGAAGAAGTAGGAGGGGAAAAGAGAAAGCTTGAAAATTAACTCAATAAAACTAAGTTCACAACTTTTTGTATCAAGATCAAAAAGAAGTAAGAAAGTTCTTCAATTTTTCTTTTTCTAATCAATTATACTTTTTAATCTCTTCGTTTTAAATGAATCCTAAACAAGAATACAAAAAAAAAATGATTCAAAATAAATCAAAATGAGTTAATTAAATTGATTTTAATTTCTAAATTGAATCTCTGGAATTTATTATTCATCAATAAAGTATAATCCATACTAAATTAATTAGCCCTTACCATAAAAAAATGATAAAAGTGTAGTTAAACTCATAGCAGATTCATTCTTAGGATTTTCAAGTAGGGAGGTCAAATTTTAAAATTTTTTAATCAATTCTACAAAACCCCATTGTAATAAATTTTAATTCCAGAGTTAGATATGAATGTTAACTTTCTAATAAAATTTATTTGGAGTAATTTGACCAGGTAAATTGAGCGAAATCAAGTTTTTTTTCCCTAAATTGCGCATTTTCTATCACAGTATGTTACAGAGGTTAAAATCCTATTTTAAGTACTTCAATTCAAAATGGTTTCTTCATCAGAAATATTCGAAAGATGTTATTTTAATTGCCTGCAAAAATTTACAAAATTTGAAAATCAATTGATAAGCCAAAATGAATTTTAAAGTAGAGGTACAAAATCTGGTTTTTAGGAAAGATTCGACGTAGTTTCTTATAGAAGGTGTGAGACCCTGACCTGTTTTATTTCGGCGTTTTTCGACGTGTGTTTTTCACTTTTGTTACAGCATGTTTATATGTATTTTTATGCATGTTCGAGTTTAAAAATTCATGTGGGGTTGGTTATCAGGGCTGTTGGGCGTTGTGGTGTGAATTTCAAAAAACAAAAAGATATTTTTGCGAGTTTATAAATATCTAATTTTAGATATTTTCAAAAGATATTTTCTATCTCTCTAGCTTTTGAAACCCTAGAACGCTCTGTCTTCTCTCTAACTTTTTGGGGGCCTAGGACTTGATTTTCGACGATCAGATAACGGATCCTTAGTATCCTCGTGGTGAACTACGCATTCATCCAGACATAATTTTGTTACAACGAAATTTATTTTTGAACGTAGTTTGAAACGTTGAGTTTTTGACTCAACGAGATAGGATCCTAGATTCTCATGTCTTATAAGGGTGCTATGTGTAATCGCGTGTGTTTTTACTGTTTAAAATTTCGTGAAAAATCATTTATGTTTCGAAAAGTTGGGATTTGGTTCGAAATCATTGTTGGGTTGATTTCGGTTGAATGAAACGGGTTTTGAGGCATTTTTATCGGTGTTTCTTAGTAGTTTTGGGCTTGGGTATGTCCAATGGTGTCGAATGGGAGTTTGGATGTTTCGATTTGAGGTTGAGATAGCTGGATCTGTAGCTCGGGTTAGGTTTCTGTTGTGGTCCAATCGACTGGACTGGGTGGTTCGGTCGACTGGGTCGACAGTGTGTTGATCCAGTCGACTGAGTTTAGGGGTTCAGTCGATTGGGTTAATTCTATGTTATTTTTTTGGGTTTTCAGTCGCCTGAATTATGGGGTTCAGTCGACTGAAGTGCTATTGGGGTTGTTTTGGTTGTTTTGGAGGTCGTGTTGTGGCTTTGGGGTCGTGTTGTGGCCTCGGGTGTTTGATTAGATCTTGTTGTTGTCCTTGGGGGTAACGTGCATGGTTAGATACGGAGTGTTGGTGCACGGTTGTGTGCGTGGTATTTGTTCATTGTTGGATACGGGATGTGTTTAAGTTCGAAGTTCTTTTTCTAAAAAGGGGGTTTTGGAAAAAGATGGAGTTTGGTGAAAACGTTTGTGAGAACCGTGTTGTGGGACGTTTGGAGTTAGCCTTTGGGTTAGATTTTTTTTTTTGTAGATTTCTGGTCGTCTGGGTTTGTGACGTGTTATGGCGCATGTGATGTTATTATGTGTTGTACGTAGTTTTGTGCATATTAACTTTGATTTATTTGTGCATGTGTTGCATGCGTTACGTGAGTAGCAGGGGTCGCGTGTGTAGCATGTGACGTGATTTTGTAAGACGTGGCGTGAGTACATGCTTGTGTGCATATAAACTCTTGTTATACTTATACATGCGTTGCGTGGGTTATATTTGTAAACTCTGGTTAACAATGTGAGGGGCGTATATTGGTCATATGGTGAAAATTCGTGAAGATGTTTTGAGCATTAAAACTCTGGTTTTAAAGATGTATAATGAGGGGCGTATATTGGTCCTATGGTGGGAACCTGTGAAGATGTATATTAAGGGGCGTACATTGGTCATACAGTGACAATCCGTGAAGACGTGTGTTTTGCGTGTGTTGCGTACATTAACTCTAGTTAACGATCCGATATATGTTAACTCTGGTTAACAATGCATTAATGGGGCGTACATTCGTCCTTCGGTGAAAATCCAAGAAGTTGCGTGTGTTGCGTTGCGTGGATGGCATGCGTTACGTGGTAAGGGTTGCATGTGTTGCGTTGTATGGGCGTGACACGTATTACGTATGAATCATCATGTATTTGATAGAACTGTTGCTCGGGTTTGAAAGAGTCGATGTATATATCTGTGTTGTATGTAGGGTTCGTGGGAGTCGGGGCTCGTAAGGGTCTACCTTTGCATGTAAAGCATTGTAATATATATATATATATATATATATATCAAACTATCTTAGAGGCTCGTGTGAGCCGTAATATAAAATCATTTTCCAAATATTTTTTGCTGAGATCCATTTGAGTTGCGATATAAAATCGTTTTAAAAACTGTTTTCAAGACTCGTGTGAGTCAAAAATCACACATTGTTTTACTTGCATATTTAGTTTTTATTTCATGTTTATTTAGTTTCTGTTGAGCTCTGGCTCACGGTGTGAGATTTGAAATATTTTTCAGATACTGATCACGCAAGTTGATCTGGAGGTGCCGAAAGGGCAAAAGATCTGTAATCTTCCTTTTTGTTTCTTTTTGGACCATGCATGTTTACATGTTTTCAGTGTTGGAATCTTATGTATTGTAAGTCTTTTGGAGTTATATTTAATGCATGCATATATTTTTATCTGAGAGTGAACATCGGGTTACGTGTTATGTATGATTGTTTGTGGGCGTTCACGTGACTCGGAGTTTAAGGCGTGATAGTGGGAAAAACTATTATTTTTAATGAGATATAGTAAAAATGTTCTTGATGCAAAAATTTAGAGGACTCTTTGAACTAGCTACTGTCCAAATTTCATGAATTTTAGATCTTATTTGCTATGTCAAAGTAAATTTCTCTTCACTGTTGCTAAAACTAAAAATAGAAAAAAAAAACTTGCCACCTTTGTGTTTGTCACCTAAGAGCTTGTCACCTATATTCTTGCCTTACTTTAAATTGTAGACTGTGTTGCATGATCCTATCAAATAGAAGTATGTATTATTGTTATTATAACGACCCAGTTCAAATCCTAGTATTATCAACAATTAGCCAATGAGATCCTAGATCGCTAAAAGGTCAGAAACTTTAACCTAGTCCGAAATCCTAATTCGATCCGAAAATTCTAATAGACTTAAAACTCGTGAGGCAAAACCTTAATACCCAGAGAAGTCTCCCAATATCCTAAACTAGGTAAATAGCATGAAATATTAAGTTAAGAATAAAAAATTCTTATAAATAGGGTAGAATGACAATTTTGCTTATAGTAGACCAAAAAGTCTTAAAAACCTAAAATTTGATACATGTACACCATAAATTAAAGATTTAAATATAATTAAGTAGTAAAAGATAAAATAGCAACAAAAAATGACAAAAATACCCCTTAGTGGCTAGTTACCTAGGAATTTGTGCCTAAAAAGTTAATTTTTACATTTTTAAGCTCAAAATAATAAAAAGATGTACAAATCAAGTATTATTATGACTCGGGATTATTCAAACAAGTAATATACATAATAATATAATATTATAGGCCAAAAAAAGTAAATAAATCATTATAGAAGTTCTTACATACCTAAATAAATCAAAAAGTCGCATCTTATCAAATTAACTTAATTTAACTTAAAAGCCTATACCTAATTAATTAATTATTATAAAAATTCTAATAATTCATGAAAATAGTAAACTAATCATAAACTTACTAAAATAATATGTTTTAAGAGGTTGAAATATTAAAAAGATACACCAAATTAATTTTAAGACACTTTATTGAACAATACAGTACCATAAACACCACCAAACAAGCAATTAAAGCAAAATTCAAAATTTTGAGCCTCCCAAACAAGCCCCAGCAAAGAACCCCTCTGAAAATCTGATCCCAAATTCTTTAAAAAGAACAAGCCTCCCCATGCATCCATCCAATAGAATTTTAGAAAATTTTAAATAAGTCTTACACTACAATTATGAAATCCACCAATTCTTTGGGTATAAAAATCAACTTGAGCCCCACTATTCTCCTCATTTTCGGCACTAGAAAATGTGAGAGAAACAGAAAATCTCAAAGTATCCCAAGAGAAGAAAGAAGAAGAAAGAAAAAGAAGAAAGGAGAAGGAGCCTAGGAGGTCTAAAACAAGTTCTAAAGCTAAGTCCATTCCACCTTCTACCTTATTTGATCTTTTTAAGGTAAGTAAAACCTCTAAACTCTCAACTCAAGCTCACACCAAATCTCCATCAACTTATCTCTTAAAACACAACCAAGATCAAGTACTGAAATATGAATAAAAAAAGCGTTATAGTGAGAAAATAGAGACTGTTCATACATTTATGTAATGAAATGTGTTTGTATGTTGGTATTCTTGAGTTTTGTAACTTAAATGAGTTTTGAAATATTGATATTTAAGTATATAGCACATGCATACAAAGAAAATGGATCAAATTTTTATATACTAAGTACTAGATAGCTAGAACACAAGTAGGTTTGAGATTTTAGCTTTTTGAGCTCTATGTCCCGATTTTTGAAAAATCATAACTAAATGTAAAAAACTGATTTGAGTGTGTTCTTTATATCCAAACCTAAATTTTTATGTTATCTTTCATACAAAATTTGTTTGAAATGGTTTAAGTGAGTAGAACTCAAGATATAACCTTTTTACCAAAGTGTGTCAGTTTCAAACCAGTATGTATTGCAGATCCAAAAATCCTATTTTCAATCGTGATTTGAGCTTAGGTCAAAAAATGAAAGTTATAGATAACATATATATATATCTAGCTACATACCAACAATGAGCCTAAGATATGGAGCTTTGATAGGTCTAATCACCTCTGAAAGTCACTGTTGAAGTTTAGTGAATAATAGAACCCTCTGACACACATTTTTGTACAACAAAAAACCCCTATTTTTAGTGACCTTCTTCAAAAGTGATTTTCATGAAACGTGTAGGTAACATATTAAACTAGTTTCTATCCAAAAATCAGATTCAAACATCCCTGGACGATCCCCCAAACCATTTTTAAACTCTCTATTAAAAATTGATTCTACTGTGTGTTTTATGACTGCCTGAACACATTTTATAAAATAGCCTATTTTTTAACTTTTTTCAAATAAATATCTTGAGTATTACTCATGAGATTTGCAGGGAATATATTGAACTAAAACATATCTAACAATCAGTCCAGTAGGACTTGTTTTCATATCCCAAAATCGAGACCAACTGAGACTATTTTTTTGCAAGTTTTCTATATAAGTGTTGAACCATTTTCGCTTGTGGTAATTTATTCATTTATTTGCTTTAGGATTTGGTCTTAGTATCCAATATAAAAGTTATAGAGAATATTTGTATCTAAATGATGACCAAAAATCATAACCTAACTCCAAGTGTAAGTATCTCAAAACACTGCAGTCTTTTTTAAATTGATACTTGAAAATTAGCCATTAAGTTATTAAGTGTGTGGTTACGCATGCCCTTGTTGTGAGACTTGAATTATATGCTATAATTAATTTAAATTGGGTGAATAATGATCTAGAGTAATTATATGATGATTAGAAACCATGCCATGAAATTAAAACCATGTCTTGAGAATTGTATCTTATGTTTCATATGCTTGTACTTAGTGCTTTAATGACTTGTACCTTATGTTATGCCATGCTTAGTATAATGACATGCTATAAGTGTTTGTATATGAGAGGCATGTTGTAACACCATGGGCATCATCATAATTATATCAAGGCATGTTGGAGTCCATCATGTATATATATTTGTGGGTTGGTGTATACTGAAGTTATATTTTCTTCAGTTCTAAGTCTAGGGCATTCTTGATTTTTGATTTTATAAATATTTTGGGATGTATTCCCTGTGTACACCTTAGGTGCGTCCTCGATGTATGAAAATTATTTATCATGGAACTTAGTTGAGCACCATGGGTTTGTCACTAGCATTTTGGCTTTGGTAACTTAGATTTTGGGTTGACACCACGCGAGCATCCCGGATCTTAAGTCTGGATTATTGGTTTTGCACATGGTTATTATTTTCCTGGCCGAAGGATAAGGATGATAATGGCTCGCCCCCAACTGTGGCATGAAGCCCGGTGACGAATTTACCTTTCGCAACGAGACCCAAAGATAGATTTGATTATCAATTACCCATAAAGTCTACTCTGGTAATTCCCAGCGTGGAATTCATGTTATAATTCTAGGAGTTTGTTGGGTTGGGAATTCGCATTGCATTCATAGCATCATATCCTTCCATGATTATTCATTTATCTGCTTACCATGATATAAATGTCAAATTTGTCTGTCTTCTTGACTTTTATATGTCTCAAGTGTTGAATGAAATATGTTGTGGTAAATTTTCTGTTCGGAGATTGGTTAGAAGGTTTAGAGTGTTTTCTGCTGGATTTTGGCTCATGGCATTTGTGCCACAGGTAAAGAAGAGAAAATCTTTGAAGAAGAGATCCCTGAAAGAGAAAACTACGATTACCAGGGTGAGTCCCAGGAGCAGGTGGATCCCGCTAAAGCTAGATGAAGATTCACGACTTCTCTTTTGTTCTTTTTGATTCAGTTTTTCGTCGCTAATCATAATTTTTGTAAATTTCTTGTGAAACTGTAAATGTTTATGTATTTTAGTCAGCTCAGAACTCTTAATGATGTAATATTTATTATGCATATTTATGAATGAATTGTTAGAATATCTCTTTTATCTATATCTATGTATATCCCGAAGTGCCCGGAGACGGAGCGTCACAGTTATGTTCTAATAATGCCTCATGAGAATTATCATAATTCATTTTATGTCAATTGTTGTAGGCATGCCGTGCCACGTATTGAGCCGAACACCATTAAATATTGTCGTTATATATGTTTAACTTGTTTATCTTTTTTAACAAAACTAAAAAATTTCAAAACTACTTCATATGCATGTTATATATTTGTTTAGTAGCATCCAAAATTAATATTGTAAATCTTTTAAGTAATGTTAATTATAGTGATAAATTTAACTCTGCAATTTTATTTCGTTGAACCTATAAATTTTTGTTTAAATTTTTAAATTTCTTTTATATTTAATATAAAAATTATTTGATAGAGTTTAATAAACTAGGAATAATAAGTATCAATTATATGGGAAAAAAAACTTATAGAGTAAAAGTTATACCATTTAATGTTTAAATTATAAAATTAGGTATACTTAATTGACTTCTCCCATGGAAGATTATTGCATAGACTTCTCATCAGATCAAGATTATTTATATACTTACTATATATTAAAGGTTTCGGTTGACTTCGACTTAGAGTTGGATACTTTAACTTTTTTTTTACTTTGCTTCTATTTGGCATCTCAAAATACTTATTTTTTTTTAAAAAATAAAAATAAAAATAAAGCTTTTAACCTATTGGCATCTCTAAAAAGCTAAATTAATTTTTTAAAAACTTTTGTTCCAAACAAATCTATACACATTATAAATATTCTAACTTTTATTTCGCGTAAATGACTACGATATTTTTAATTAAAAAAAATTAACTCTATTATTAATATTTTTAATAAAAAAATTATACTAATATCCTAAATATAATAGCTTAAAAGTATAAAAATAAAATATTTTAGATATTTTAATAAAAAATAATAAAAAAGGACGAAAGGTATCCTAAATAATTTACCCTAAACGGAATAACTTGTTTTCCTTAAAAATTTTTCCTAGAAAAACTAAAAAGCCTTGTGGTTTTTTTTGGGGTTTTTTTTTTGTTTTTTATAAATTTTTTAAAAATATTTTGGTTTAAATTTTTTATTATTTTAGTTTGCCGTGATGAAAAAATTTTAAAACATATGTTCTATAGGGTTAATTTTGAAAAAAATTCACTTAAAGCAAAAGAATTATAAATAAAAAAGTCAAAAAACTTGCTAAGTTAATTTTTTTTATCTTATAAGAATTTTTTAAAAATTTTGATCAAAAAAATTTATTTTTTTATTTTTTTATAATGAGATAAATCTAAAAAATACACTAATTTGGATAATACTGAAAAAAATTTATTAAAAACAAAAACAAATCACAAAAATATTAGTCTAAATACAAACTAAACAGATAGATTTTTAAAAAATTAAGTGACAAATCAGAATCTTTTCTCTTAGTATGGAGAATTAAAGTCACATTTTAACTGAATTTTATTTATTTATTTAATTTAAATATAAGAATAAAAAAATAACTTTAAATTAAATTATCAGAAGAAGACAAAATCTCATTGCGAGGTCTAACCAAATTACCCTCTAAAAAATAGCAGTGAAGAGAGGCGGTGATTGATTTAATAACTAATTTTCCATTTCCTTTTTTATTTTAAAAACCGTGAAGCCTCCCATCAAAATGAGATGAGGCTGACATCATCAGATCATTGGACAAAGGAGAATTGTGGGCCCCAGTCGGAGTCCCACCCAACCAGCCAACTTAACCCAACCATATTCCTATTTTCCTCCTGTTTTCCCACACCATTTCATTTTGGTTATAAAAAGGGGTAAAGATGAGAGAGAGAGAGACACACACACATTCCTACAAAGAAACGCGAAAGAAAGAGAGGGCTTATATCATATGAGAGCCGTAGCTTATCGAATACTGTTGAATTTAAAGAAGCCAGCCAAAACAACACCCATTCGCAATATAGTCCCCTCCCCATCCATCAGAAAAATCATGTCTGCATCGGATCAAACTTCTTGTTTCGACAGACCCAGATTGGTAATCAAGAAACTCTTATCCAAGCCTCAGCGTGAAGGCGATGGTGCCGTTGTTAGGAGAAGTATTGGAAGGTTTTCTTCTATTTTCCTTAACATCCTTGTTTTCCTTAACAATTTTCGTGGGGTTTATTTGCGTTCTCCATTGGGTTCTTTGTTTTTGTACTGTTTGGCTTCTGGTTCTGGGTATCAATCGTTTGCAGTTTTTCTCTCTTTTTAATCTCCGTTTGGATTGAATTTTAATATTTTTGTTTACTTTTGTTTTGTTTTTTTTGACTAGAAAACTCACTTTCTTGATTCACATGAATTAAAAAAATTAAAAAATATAATAATTTAATAAGCAAAATTAGACAAAAATAAATAAGCATATAAACCAATTTGCCAAACAGTATGTTAAGTCATAAAGATATGTTTCTAGGAAACTATGTTATTATGGGTATTGAAGATATGAGCAATGTTATTTGCACAGATGGATGGGCACAGACGTCTTACAATTGAGTAGGGCTCACAACCCCACTCCATTGTGAGTGGTCTGTTCTCATATGAGCAAATTCATCCGTGCAGATAGTTTTTTTTTCTCAAGATATTGTGTGTGCTTTTCCATTTTGATTCATGGGTTCTTGTCCTTTTGGAGATTTGATTTGGTGATTCAAGTATTGATGGCTTGTGGTTCTTGTGACTTCTCAGGTCTGAATTGAAGTATTTGGATCCTTTTCTCATGTTGGATGAATTTGCAGGTACTAATCTTATTGATCTCTCTCTATTCATTTCATAAATTTGGTATAAAGACTCTTGTTTGGTCTTTTGCAGTTTCACCTCCTGCTGGATTTCCTGATCACCCGCACCGAGGTTCCATTAACATTCTTGTCTGTTATTAATGTTATTTTATGGGATTCTGCATATAAGCCCCGTTTGGAATAATGATTTGTTTTGTTTACTTTTGTGTTTATTAAGCGTTTTTCATCTTTTGATCATTTTTGTTTACTTTTTTCAGTGTCTCTCGACAAAATGATCAGAAAAATATATATATATATATATATATATATATATATATATAGCCAAAAATAAAAAGAATTAATTTTAGAGAATTCAAAAAGAAGCAAAAATATCAAAATTTATCCCAAACGGGGGCACTATTTTTGCTTATTTACTTGGTTCCAATAGACTCGTTTTTTCTTTCCTTTTTTTTTCCTCCAGGTTTTGAGACTGTCACATACATGTTGCAGGTATCCTTATTTAGTTCAAGAACTACTTAAAAACTTGATACTAAGAAGGTTATGTTGTATGATACTAAATTGGGTCTTTTGAATTTTAGGGGGCTTTCACTCATCAAGATTTTGCAGGGCATAAAGGTACAATCGGAACGGGTGATGTGCAGGTAGATAAAATTGGTTGATTTGAAATTTGATTTTGAATGAATGCCTAATATTGTTTACATAATCAGGAACTCATCATGATTTTTATTTTATTTTCTTATGGACTGGAGCAGTGGATGACGGCAGGTAGAGGGATAATTCATTCAGAAATGCCTGCAGGAGAAGGAACTCAAAGGGGTTTGCAACTATGGATCAATCTAGCCTCAAAGGATAAAATGTACGAGATTCATCTCTCTCTCTCTCTCTCTCTCTCTCTCTCTCTCTCTCTCTCTGCATTTTTTTCTATCAGTTTTATGATTTTCCAGTCTCGGCAGTCTTGTAGAAACTTTGTATCCAACCTAAAAGTCTTACTATTTGGTGGAGAGATTCTAGCATTATATCAAGTGACTACCCATTATACTCTCAATTAATATGAGATTGTATTCTCTAACACCCTCTTCACATGTAGTCGTTTTTTGAGGTCTTTCATGTGTAGCTTTTTTTTTTTTCGGTTCATCCTGGTGCAGCCTTTCTTCTTGGGTCTATCAATGTGAAGGATGGGTTTCTATTTTTTTTTTTCAAAACAAGGTGTAGTGTCTCTGCTTTGATATCATGTAAAAACTTTATATTCCAACTTAAAAACTTAAGCTATTAGGTCGATAAGTTCCAACATTATATTACGTGACCACCCATTGCATCCGTAATTGATATGCGATTGTATTATGTAACAAGTCCTTCATACAAATAAAGGTTGCGGTTAAGGCTGCCTATCTATTCTCTCCCTCAGACCCTAAGTAAGCAGGATCCCTTGTGCTCTAGGTATGACTGTTTAAAATTATGGAGCCATCAGCTTATGTGACCTCATTCCACATATTTAGATAAGTTTTGGTTGCAACAGAGCATGCAGATGCAGAATTTAGCAACTTAATCATTATTCTTGATTATTTAGAAATATTGACACTGATAGTTTTCAGTCATTTGCATTAATCCTGCCACCAAATGATCCTGTGAGTGTTGGATTTATTAGTAATTAAGTGGGGGGGAAATGCTTTGTTTTTCAGTATTTTAAATCCTAAACCTGAACTGCAGGATTGAACCAAGGTATCAAGAATTGCTAAGCAAGGACATCGCAAAGGCAGAGAAAGATGGGGTTGAAGTCAGAGTCATAGCAGGAGAAGCAATGGGGGTCAAGTCTCCAGTTTACACCAGAACTCCCACAATGTACCTTGATTTCTCTCTTAAACCAGGAGCCCAACTGCATCAAAGCATTCCAGAATCCTGGAATTCCTTTGTGTACATGCTTGAAGGGGAAGGAGTCTTTGGCTCCTTCAGCTCATCCCCCATAGCAGCCCACCACATCTTGGTGTTGGGCCCGGGGGATGGTCTGAGCGTATGGAACAAGACTTCCAAGCCATTGCGATTTGTGTTGATTGGAGGACAGCCCCTCGATGAACTGGTGGTTCAGTATGGGCCCTTTGTGATGAACACACAAGCTGAAATTGAGCAGACTATTGAAGACTACCAGTACTCCAAGAATGGGTTTGAGTTGGCCAAGTATTGGAGATCCCAATCAGTGGGTTGAAGCTTCAAAATTCAACTTCAATAAAAGTGGTCCATCGGCAACCATAACAGAAGCATCAATAGGAGCTGTGAAGAAAGAGATGGTATTCATTGAATCAAAACCTTCTAGAAGCCTCATAAGTTGCAGCTGCAATCATTTTCTTTTGTATTTTTTTTCCGATTTGGTCATGAGTTCATTATTTAGAAGTTGATTAAGTTTTTTTTTTCTTTTGCTCCAGTTTTCGTACTTGCAATAATTTTTTTTTGTTGCATAAATCCATATAAATGTGAGAACTATACATAATTTTGTTTGGAAACCCTATCATTGCACGGTGGTTTTCAGGGGTGAGTTCTACCTATGAGTTTGTAACATTTGGTATTAGAACAACCAGTATGCTGAGTATGGGATTAGAAGCAGTCACAAAACCTATTAGAGTATACAATCAAATGAGTTGTTGCTTTGCAGTTGGAGTTATGGGGTGGGCGATCTATAAGTTGAATTAAAATAATTTGTTAAGTTGTTGAATATTGATAGGTGAGGAACAACTAATAAAAGAGAAAGAGTCTCCATTGAATCAGTATCAATAGAGTAGGCTATCGAAATGTCAATTGCATAGCGGTGATATATGCTACAGTTATATCCCAATATAAGGGGCTATCATACATGTAAAGATTTTTTAGACACTATCCCTTTGTGAATCAATTTTCAAGAGTGAGCCCAACCAAAGGCTTAACACCAAATCCGTGTACAAAATTGTATATTTTCCCTCTTTTTTTTCCTTGAAATCGTTTTGATACTATCTGTTTTGTATTGAGGGGAGGTGGAAATTGGGGTGGGGTTAGGTTTTTGCTGTGAGTTGGGTTCTCAATCATATCCAGACCACACAGATGACCCTCCCTCTAGAATGTAAATGCCGGTACGACTTACTGGCTTAAGAGGAAATGGTTTGAAGAACGTGGCAAAGATTGATTTGGCAAGGATCGAGAATCATCTATGGATGCGATCATGGAATCGTCACTCCTCCACTGGTTAGGGTGATTCTAAAGGCATACATTTTTTTTCTTTGGACATCCAATTGTAAGTGTTAATGTATTGTGTATAATATCTCAATATATAAAGTGAATGTCCAAAAAAACATTTTTTTGCATTTGAAATCACCTGTGCTCAAATCGCCCAAATGATCTATGGTTTATATGCCAACAACAATTTTGATTTCATTACTGAAACGCCATTTGTGGGGTCCCTCTGGTAGTTGTAGTTCAACTTTATTCATTCCCTTCTTTGAATAAGAGCACCCAAAAGTAAGATATCGTTTTCTACATAAGAATTTTTTTTTACATGTTTCTAAAAATAAAAATAATTATTAATCGTATTTTATTTATAATTTACACAAAAATAAAAATAAAAATTGATCTTCGGATTTTCCTAGCTCAACAACTCTTTTGAAAAAACAAAAATAAAAATAAAAATTGATATTTGGATTTTCCTATCTCAACAACTCTTTTGAAAAACAAAATAGAGAGGCGGGTTCAACCGGTCAAACCATTGATAGGTCCATTTTCGGTTCAGTTAGGTCCATAGTTTTTAAAATCAATGTATTTTGCAAAATCACTACTAGGGTGTTAATAAACCAGATAAAAATGGTAAATCAATCCGAACAGATGCCAAAGGATGATTATTGATTACAGCCGAAATAGTTTTTTAAAAATTCAACTATTGATAAAATAAAAAATAACTAGAAAATTTATCAAAAATAATCAAAAAGATGAATTTAGCTGTTAGATTCAGATAAATTTCTCCATGCATATATTTGTTCAAAATTAAGAGCTAAACTATTTTTTTCTTTTTACAAATTGGTAAAATATAGACCTCGAAATAATGTGCAACAACAAAGAAACTTGCAAAATAATATATTGTAAAAAATAAAATTCAAAATTCTCAATGAAATTCATCTATTAAAATTTAACAATACAATTTCTCTGTTAAATTTAACGAAAATCTGAACTGTTTGACTTTTTTTTTAGATTAGATAAGAGCTAATCTTATCTGTTGACCTGTTATGCACGAGGTCACGTAGCAAGAACATGAACCGGGGTGCATTTCTCTGTGTCTACGGCAAGGCAGATCAAATCTAGCAGCGGCTTGAGAGCGCTGAAGCAGAACAAGTGTATTCAAATTGAGCCATTGGGAAAGCAAAAGATTTTGAATCACCCGAGAAAATTGCCCCAATACAGGAGCATACAAGTGGTGAGCGTTCATGAATATGAGCCCAAAAATAAGAATCAGATGTACAAAGGTTCCTCGGTTGAGATTTCGGGTTCTTGGCAATCAATTCTATGCAAGATTTCAGAAACAAACAAAACATAAAGAGAAACAAAATGGCTGGTCTGGCAGAGTGAACTGGTATGCCTTGGAAGCTCTCTGGTTTTGCTCCATAGGTTTGGGCAATGGCGAGAGTCTGAGCTCTCAATCAAATTTATCTTGTTTACTTCGATCCATTAAATCTGGTAATTAAAAGTTCTTATTTCTATCTTTCTCAGCCTTCTGAGCTTTGTCAACCTGCTCTACCAGGTTGTAGCATGAAACAAGACTTTACCAACTACATGGAGACAAATAGAATCGTAGGCTCTATTTTTGCCAGTCTCCAAAAGCCATTATACGTCTCTAGCTTTAAAGAACCACTCCAAAGTTTCACTTTTTGTTCTCTCTTCCAATGAACTCTGTGAACTGATGCGGTGGCAAATGCTATCTACCAAGTTGTGCCACAAATTCGAGTCAAGAACTTCCGCCAAAAAGTGGGGACAAGCTTGTTATACTAGCTCTCCTACACTCAACCTAAAAATCTAGACACTATTGCAAGTAAGAGCCTTGTTCCTTTGTTATGTGTCCAAATAAAATATCTGTATCAACTTCCTTTTCCCTATCCCAAGTTGCAAAACATAGAATTTTCTCATGTATGGAAACAGAAGAAGCAAAGATAGCCCTTAACAGATCATAAAAGAATTCATTTAGCCAACCTTAATTGATTGAAACAAAATACTTAGTTTGATTTGGTATGGAATGGAAATAGTATCAGCGATGCAAAAGTATTTGCTCCCCCTTCGAGCAACAGAATAATTTGGACCCAATTAGACCCATTTAAGGCACAAGATATTCCCTTAGTTATTGTTTTTAAAATTTTCATTTCTGTTTTGGTGTTTTAAAAAAAGAAAAGATAAGATAAACTCGGTTATTTTTATATTCATTTCTGTTTGTGTTTTTAGAAACAAAAAGAGAAGATTTAAACTCAGTTATTTTTAATTTCGTATAAAAAATGATTTAAGTAATTCAAAAAGGAATTTGAAACTTTTTCGTAAAACAGGACTGCCAAAAAAAAATGCCTAGTATTTTTTCTTTGTTTCGGAGAACGGGAAATAGTTTCTGAAAAGGAAGGAAACTAAACACAGATCATCCCAAAACTTGATTTTTAAAAAACACAAAAGGATGTTTTTGATTTTTGAAAGCCAGTTTGCTAAAATAATGCAAACAATATGAATAACGGTGGATGTTTTCAAACTTCTTATTGTCTTTATTTTAAAAAACAGGAAGAACAAAAACGGAAAAATTTGAAAACAATTCCAAAGAGACGCTAACAGTAAACAACTATCAGAGCAGCTGATTACAAAAAATAAAATAAAACTATCAGCACCCTTCTCCAAAGTGAGAACATTCTATGCAGTTCTGAATCAGTACTAAATGCACAATGTGCATAGAATCAAGCCAAAGATCCGGCAATGACATGGAAAACACAATACACTAAGAATAAGTGGCAGCTAGTCAAGTTCAGTTACGATTCAAGCGCACATTTGTTTGAAGATAACATGCAACACACTGGGAAAACAAAAATAGACTAAAAACGTTTATAAAGAACCAGCCCCAGAAGCATCTTGAAAAGATAACAAATGTAGATAATTTTACAATCACAACAAATTGTGCAATTAAATGTCCTCAATATGCGGAGATATTTCATTTCATCTTTTTTCATGAACCAACAACAGCTTCTTTTTAAATTTAGAACACAATACCAATTGTATTGTTAATTAACTACCCCATCAAGAACCTTATGAAAACCGAATGAAGAAACAAACAACAAAGTAGAATTAATAAATCAATTGAGAAATAAATGGAACAATAATCACCTTGAACAGCAAGAGTAGTGAGTCGGAGTCTGCTTAGAACCATCGGTCCCATTAGAAACAAGGCTCACCCTGTTGACTGATAATTCTGCTTTGTAAGATTCAGAATTCAAGACCTTCCTGCTCACATTGTTGTAGATCTCTTGAATAACCATCTCAAAAGCCTTTTTAACATTTGTTGAATCCAGGGCAGATGTCTCCATAAAGAACAACCCTTCTGCTTCTGCAAGGATCTTACCTTCATCAACACTTACAGCCCTGATATTTTCCAAGTCGCATTTGTTGCCCACCAGCATCCTTGCCACTGTTGTATCAGAATGAGCTGCATGATTGATTTTTTAAGCTCAAACTTCAACATCATCATCTTTAGATTACACAATCATCCGAATCAGAGTTAAAAAAAAACCCAGCCTCTTAGATAAAATAGATTATCATTTATATGACAATGATTCACCATTCCCCCGTGTGGAAAAAAAGAATCCCCAAATAAAAAGGAATATTATGGAAGCTCATGGATGCAGAAAAGAATACGCAGTATCATAATAAAATCAGTGCATATTCATCCATCAAATGAAATTCACAAATAACCTAGATGCTTCTTGTGTCATTTTAAGTGGTAACGTGCCATTCTAACTGCCCTGGTACTAAAATGACCCTCACTGTAAATGACCACATTTTTAAGTCATGGAGTTAGTCAAAAGCTTTTGAAAGAGCCATTTCTAGAAAAATTACTAATGTACCTAATTCTCTCCTTAGTTATTTTGCCATTTACATAACATTGGTTGGCAATGTTCTTCCAAAGAGTAATTTATTTGTAGCTTAGTCGAGTCCTCGAGCAAATTTCATAGTTGAAGATTCAAGATTGAGAACTCAAGCTAAAGATGATTTTGAAAGAGAAGTCAGATTTGAGAAAAAGTAAAGTCAGCATACCAATAAATTTTGGAAGTCAGATCATATAAATTGACTATATGTAGGATTTATTTATTTATTTTGATAAGTAACTAAGATATTAAAAGAGGCATAAAAGGGATGCTACCCATATACAAAAAGAGGGGACAGCTGGACAAAGAGGCTACAAAATCCTCGACAAGAAGTCACCTTGTTGATAATGACTACATAAAATCAATTGTATCAAAACGAGATTGAGTGCCCCTCTCAAAGAGCTAACTATACATCGTACTAAGAAAACACACTTCAATTTAAACAATGGGGACTCAACCCCATCAAATGTTCTTCTGTTGTGCTTCCACCACAACAGCCACATCAAACAAAAGAGCTAACAATACAAGTTATATGTGGGTTTAATTTTGGTTGTGATTAATTAAATCTTAATCGGTTATATGCTTATAGATTAAACGATTCATGTTCATTTGTTTTAACTGAAGAAAATAGAGGCTAGGGGTGCAAACGAATCAAACTGTTTAAGAACAGCTCAAGCTCGGCTCGATAAAAACTCGCTTGAGTTTGGTTCGTATAATAAATGAAACGTTCATGAACGCAAAATTAGGCTCGTTTATTAGACGAGCCAGGCTCGGCTCATATAAGTTCATGAACAACTCGTTTAATAACTCGACTTGATAATGACTCGTTAAGCTTGTATAAAATATATATAACACTTTATAAAAAAATTAGGGCTACACTTTTACCTCTATATAAAATATATATAAATACTTCTACTTAAATTATGGCTACTTTTTATTCGTAATTTATATAAATACTTCTATATAAAATATATTACAAACTCATAGGGCTACTTTTTATAAAATATATTAATAATATATTATAAAATATATATAAATACCTCTTATAGGGCTACTTTTTATTCCTAATTTATGGACTCAACTCACAAAAATTAGGGCTACACTTCTTTGTTCTTTCCAATTCCAAGAGGCGCTGCAGTTCTCCCTAAAGGACCTAAACTCTTCCTTCCTCAGCCGGTCAACCATCTACCTTCTTAGTTATCAGTCACTAAGTTAGATTCATGGATCAATCGATATCGTGAACGGCACAAATCGGACTCGCCATAGTCACTCGCTCCACTTCCATTGGCCGTCGTCCGCCGCTACCGCTGCTGCTCACGTCTCCGCCGCTCGCTGTTGCCACACACCATCACTGCTCGCCATCACTACCTCGCCCCACATCACCACCGCCACTCGCCATCACTGCCTCGCACCTTATCGCCACCGCTGTATTTGATTTCTTCTCTCCCCCCTCTTTTGTCATTGCCACTTGTTTAGATCCATTTGCCACTTGTTTAGATCCATCAATTGAGGTTTGTTATATGGCTTCAATTGATATTGTTTGGTTCATTTTAAGGTTATTAACCTTAGTTGCACGAAACGGAAGCAACAGCGAGTGCGGGAAAGCGAGGCCATATAGAAGAGTCTAAGATTGGGAGCCCATATAGGAGCGTTTATTTATTTTATATATTCTACGAAATATTTTTTTATTTAATTGTAATATATATTAAAATAAGAATAAATATTATAAATTAGTATAAAATACATATTATTTTTGTAAATATAAATATATGTTATGTAAATATAGAGTACTAGAATATATTTGATTTAATTTTATTCTATAATCTTATTAATTCTATAGATTTTTTCTTATTTTCTCACTTTTAGTTTGTTTTTTGAAAATCTATATATTTGAGAGGTTTTATCTAAGTTGGGAGCGAGATTCTTTCTTGATGGGAGCGAGATTTTTACAAGATTCTTATTTTGGAGCGTAAGAGTGAGGTTCCTTAACAAATTCGTCACCCCAGTAGGAGGATCATGCAACTAAGTTATTAACTCACCACGATGCCCATTAGAGTTAGCCTTAGGCCCTAGTTTCCTAATGTTGTCGTACCTCAACTAGAAATGGGAATAATATCCGAAAAGGCAGAGCAACACTTGACTTAACAAGTGATATAACTTAATACATTCTTTTTCTGTAGTTCTACAACAAGATACAGAGTGTAAATAAGTATGCGGAAATTTACACACCAATTTGACTTAGCAAAGAACAACACATAAACGAGATGCTGGCAAAATGATATGAAGTAATTTTCAGAAACTCTTTTTCCTATTGAATTAGGTTGTGAATTGCTACATTTCGGTTGATTTAGCTGTCAAGATTGTGGTTGCCTACATTTTAGTTGTGAAAATTAGAACGGGTTTTATTCTACATTTGGGTTTTACGAGGAAATTGTGCTACCTTAATTGTTCTGGCACCAAGTTTGCTTATTTTATTACGTTTTTTTTTCATTTAATAGAAATATACTGTCAACTGCAAAATTATAAGCCCATGTTTATTGTTTATAGTGAATTATTATATTTTTATAATAGTATTATGTTATTGTTCCATTTTCTCTCTCATTTCTTATCCCATTTTTTTTTTGGGTTTGTGTTTGTGCATTCAGGGATCTACTTTTTTTGTATTCAGTGAGGGTATGAGGATCACACGCAGTTTTTGACTTTTTTGTATTCAATAAAGGTAAGAATTGGATCTTATCAAGGAAGTTGAGAGCATCTATTTTGAAAACTTCAATCACCATTTTTAAGAAAAATTCTCTTCCAATATTTTGGGAAAATAAGTTATTCTGCATTTTTTTGGTATTAATTATGAGAGCTTAATTTGGTATATTCTTTGTGTAGGCTTCTAGATTTCAATTTGAAAAGTCTTGGAGTTTTGATCATTTTTTGGTGGGAGCTACATTCAACAACTTAGTTTGCATCATTCCCTATTGAGCTAAGAAGAAGAATGGAAGAGTCCTTTGATAAGATCTAGATCATTGAAAAATTTGTTGAAGTCATTTCTATTAGTTTGAACATAATTTTTTTGTTCCAATGCAATGGATGTGCAAAGAAACTTTGATTCATGAATTTTTCCTTCTTTTTTGGTTAATTTTGGAAGATGATGCTATTTGTTATTTGGTACATTATGGATGATTTAAAATTTGGTGGATTGTTTTTTACTTGGTTAAATTTGGTTTCTTATTTTTTTAAAGGGTTCTTAAATTTTTGTTACTATCTTTCTAAAAAGAGATTCTAAATTTACTTGCAAATAAAAAGCCCTCAAATTCGAGCTCGACTTCGATTCGGCTCGTTTACGCTATACGAGTTGAGCTCAAGCCGAGTTCAAATATAGCTATCCTTAAACGAGCCAAAATTGAACAATAATGAGCAAATTTATTTGAGATCGAGCCAAGCTTGAACAATATAAAAAATTTCCAAACTCAATTAGGCTCGGCTCTGTTCGTTCACACCCCTAACAGAGGCCATTGTGCACTCTTACTAAAAACTTATTTTTTAAAATCCATCTCAACTGGTATTAGTGTTTACTTATTGGGAAAACAAATCTCAAATGGCGTCAGAGAAAGAATCAGTTGATTTGAATCATTTGACTGAAATCATGATGTGAAATCGTGATGGCTGATTATTCGTGTTTTAGTTTTTGGAATCGTGAACTTGGTTCGTCCATGAGGAGGAGGCCACAAGCAAATCTATGTGCCTAAGGTACAAATATAAATCATCCAGTGAGGAAGGCACACAAGTGGAAAGGTAGATGTGAAAATGATCTACACCAATATGCTAAAAAATGTTTAACTTAAACATCTACAGGACAAAGCAAAATCATAAGATTTTTGCCTCTACGCCTTTCCTAACATAATCAGTATATGTATATGTTTGGGATTTTTTTTTTTGAGTTAGAAAAATGGGGCACGTTTTTCTCTTATTGTTCTGTTCCCCAGGGGGCGGGGGGAAGCAACCCAGCGAAACCATTCCAACTGAAACTGTAGTTCAAACATTCCAAGGCAGTCATAGGCTTGGCTATGATTGGCAAATGGACAGGAAACCCATTACTGATATAATTCTCATTGGTATAGAAAGAAGCACACCTAATTTAGTCTCCATGAATGGGGTATAGGGAGAGGTTGATTGGAAGACCAAACCTTTGGCATAATGTGCTCGTTTGTCTTCATTTAATCAGGGTTAAGCCGGTGTTGGAAAGCATTTAGGACTCTAAATAATATCCAGCCCAACTGTTTTAATGGCTCATACATGGGATAAATGAATCCCACCTAGGGGGTGGGATTACCCAGCCTCATACTAGGCCCCATCTGGACTAGCTTTGCAAAAATACTGATATGCCCTTTCTACGTTAAACCTAAGGCATACGTGCAGATGTCCTTGTTTTATCTGGAGTCTTTTCATTGGGAGATCCTACGCTGCTGAACCATTGACATCTGCCGACAATCAAACTCCAATCTTGGGTGATAAAGCTGGTCTTCGGTTTTTTCTCTTTGAAGTTGGCATTTTGTGAGGGAGTTGAACCGACTAGTAAATTACTAACAAGGGGCATTTCTGGAATGTGGTTCATTATTAAAGGAGTGGACAGTAAATTAACAACTAATCCAATATAGTTATTCTGCAAATCAAACAATGGATCGAATAGTCATGGAAATTGTACCATATTCAAACAAACAATGGACTGGATTATGTTTCAATGCTAAGGATTGTAGTCCCTGGACTCTCAGTCCAATCCAAGTTAATCCAAAACCACTATATCCCAAAAACAAACGAGCCCTAGTGCACAAAGTGATTGGCCTTAGGTTCAAACCTACAACCTCAAAGTTAATGTCTCCCAAATTGATGTCTCCCAAAGTGGTTTGAAATTAGTGTAACAGAGATAAGGGTACCAACTCTTTTCTTTTTTCTCAAGTCATTTCAAAGTCGGACTAGAGTTGAGCACTTGAGCTCAACAGAGACTTCTTCCCCTGCGATTCTTCCAAGCCCATTCCCTTAGCTATGGTTTCACTGGATAGTAAACGTGAGCAGTGGAAGTACCAAGTCTTAGACTGGGGTATTGTATTTTTAATTCATATTCATTGATTGACAGATAGAGTGGCGGTTCATTGCAAATTCCAATGGCATTATCAACCCTAAGATTGTTGGGTAGTAAGCTCTCAAACCAATTTGAAATATTTATTTGAAATCAACCCTAAGATGGGTATTGGTTTATTCATACAAAATGAACATGATTCATGATATGAATGGTTTAGCCCTTAATTACTTTGAATGTGATTTACGTAAGTTACAGAGTTTCACTTACAGTAGCTATAAATTGCAAATCTAGTAACTTGGAATGAATTGCATAGTTACTAATAAACTTCACTTACTATTAGGTCAACTGAAACGTGATTAACCACTATGTGATAGGATGGTTTAACTCTAGTATTGAAGTGAAAGACTACCATAAGCATCACATCATGTAAAACCTACTATCTAATTTGTTGTGAATCTTATACTGCCCTATGCAATGAACTCTAAATAAATCCTGATAAAAGCTATGAACTCAATCTGCTAATCTGAGTCATTTTGCCAATGAGTGATTATTCTTAGACAACACCTCATTATCTGAAGTGGTTTAATGTTAGGGTCACAAGAACATTCTTTTCTAGAAGAATTCCACCATTTGTTTAAAAGCAAATAAATATCCCTTTGAGGTAGTCCACTAGTTTAGTCACTTCAATCTAGTACTGGTCATTGTATTGAATTGTTCATAAGACAGTGAATAATGACTATGGTGTTGTGGTCTAGAACTAAAGTCAATTAAGTGCACAGTTGTTGCATTGTGATTACAATTAATAATTTAAATCTTCGGGTGCTGGAGTACAATTACATTATGTAGTGGAATTAACTGTAACCAATTGGTAGTATTTATCAAAATGAAAGCAGGACACAAGAAACCAACTGGAGCTGGACTTCAAAGGAGCTTTAGAAGTCCCAATCCAAGCCTATCTAGGAGTTGGGTCGCATATAATAAATATAGAGTTGACTAGCCATTGAAAAAGATTATTATTTTCATTACTAGATACATTTTGTTGAGTGTAGAGAGAGAAATAAGGATCCCACCATACTTTGGCAAGAACTCCTAAGGTAGTGTTTGGTTTAATGGAATGATTTGTACAGAACTCCTAAGGTAGTATTTGGTTTACTAGAATGATTTTGTACAAGAATGACCGACAATTCCTTGGTTTCTGCGTTGGAACGCCCATTCCATTAAATGGGCGAATAGTAATTACATTTTCAATTGGCATTCCATCATTTTTTGGCTAACCAAACACTGAAATGAGTATTCCGGAAAAATCATCATTCCATTCCACAATTTATTCCAATCAACCAAACATAGCCTAATGTTCTTTAGGCTGAATAAACACTTGATCTTATCAAGCTTATTTATCATATAAAGTCAAATAAGGTTTACATAATTCAAATAAGATCCAATTTTAATAAACACTTGAATATTCTCTCATAATTTGTCTTGCTACAAGGGCCACAAAGGTATATTTGATTTCTTTTTTTTTTTTGGGTAATTAATGGTAACATAAAAGAAAAAGAAAAAATACATGTTTACAAAAAGCATACCCCAGGTAGTTACATCAACTAACATATAGGAGGAGACCTCCTATCAACCAGACTACCTCAGAGAAACAAAAAAGACCTAATAACAACAGCCACAAAACACATCCAACCTCCACTCGACAGTAGGAGAAACTTCCTAATAAATCAATAACCATGCACATCCCGCACGGATAGGAAAGCACCAGCATACAAACAAAGGATAGAACCAATAGACATGCCAAAAAACTAAAAAATTCCTAATCCCTGCTGAAAATTGACTCCCGCAAAGGGTAATAGGTGCCAAAATTTAGACAAGGATAAGAGAAAAGAAGAAATCCAACAAGTAGAAGTGGTCATCCAAACCCCAAAAGCACTTCAAAACCCAACCAACAACCAAGGATAGAACCAATAGACATGCCAAAAAACTAAAAAATTCTTAATCCCTGCTGAAGATTGACTCCTGCAAAGGGTAATAGGTGCCAAAATTTAGACAAGGACAAGAAAAAAAAAGAGATCCAACAAGTAGAATTGGTTATCCAAACCCAAAAAGCACTTCAAAACGCAACCAACAACCAAGATGCCCAGCCATAATAGTCGATACTTTCAAAAACTCCTCAGACGCCCTGTCAGCACTAGTCAACATCGCTAAAAAGGCACCAACACCCCAAAAGCTCAAGAAGCTAAAGAAAGTAGATTCTCTACACAGGAGAACCTAAGCTCGGAAAGCCATCGAGCCTATCTTCATGCCCAAGCGATTGAGGAATCAAACACCTCCAAAACAATATAAAATCTGATAACAAAGCCCGTTGAGGAACATTCATAACCTGAGATAGCAAAATGCCAAACCAGTTCAAAATTGGCTGGCCAAATTCAAATGTCCCAAATTTCGATATCCAAAAGTAAATTCAACAGTCACAAGGTTGGAAAACAACTCAATAAATCCCCATATATTCAATCCACAAAGTGGGTAGTTGGCTCATCGAAACACCGCATGACCCATATTCACGCACCCACGGTTTTAAGAAAACTCAGCACAGGTTCCCTTTTCAAAACGTAGTGAAGTATGACATTATGGATGATGTGCAAGCCCACTACTTGCATTATGCATTGATAGCAACCCGCCCATGGTATTCCAAAACCACATATTTACACCAGCGTGGGGAGCACCAGGCACACTACCCAACGCAAACATAGTCCGCCACTCTGCTCAGCAGACCGCTACTACCCACACGCTGGCCCACACGCAACTAGGAGAGTGGGATCCACTTCATCTTCTTCCAACTTCCTGTAAACACTAGAATACCGATCAAGCACGCACCAACTTGGCGCACTGCCGCGACCCGTTGAAACCTACAGAAACCCACTAGATAATTGGTCTCAAAGTTGATTCATGTGGTTCTAATTGTTATAGGATTTAATAACTTAATACATGAATGAAGTAGAGATAAACCTTGTTATCCATATTTTTTCTAGTTCTTTTTTTTATTGGAAAATACGCATACACCCACTCCCATACTTTTCACTTGACAAGATTTGAAATCTCCACCTCCCATTTAGAATTGTAACACCCATACCATTGGGCCAAAAGCCTCTTGATCATAGGTTTTTAATTGATATTGTTTGATTATTAAGGATGCTTGGTTGTTACACAATTTTTTATAAAGCCTATAGGTTGTAAGCTAATATGGGTTTGTGAAATCCAAAGGTCAACTTTTGGGCCAAAAACAACATATTAGGTGATTTGGCGGTAGTTAATTCTTTATTTTAGAATTGATCATCATGCCATAGACAATTAATTCAAAATTCAATATAGGCAAATTGAAATTTGCATGTTATAAACACTAAGATAAAAAAAAATTTAATAAACGTCTACCATTCCAAAAACTAGCAAATGTTAAATAATCAAAATAGGAAAATTCAATGAAAGTTAGATATACATAGACCATGAACTTTTTCTTAATATTCCCTAATAAAAGAATCTGTCAATATCAAATTCAAAACCTACAATCACATGCAAAACTTGCAAGAAGATCATAATCAGGAAAAAAGCACAAAAGTTCATTCAAATATAATTTAGATTGAATTTCAATCCAATTTAAAAGAAACAAAAGAGAAACATGAGAAGGAAAAAAAAAAGGAAGCAAATGAGAGAGTGAAACTGATAATGAGAGTAAGAAGATATAGACATAAAGAAATAAAGAAGAAGAATGTAGAGAGAGAGAGAGGGCTCATGGAGTACAAGAACAAGAGTATGAGGAGAAATACAAAACTAAACTAGAATTCAAGACCCAACTGACAGAATTGTATGTCAAACAAAGGTTTGTTTCTTCATATACTTTTTGGTAATAAGATAAGGATGTGTTTTTAAGTTTTGAGTTTTTAATTGGATGTTACTCCACTTTTTGATGTTGACCAAAATTTATATATTAGACGGCTCAGATCGCATCAAGAAAAATCAAGAGTATAAATGAGGCACAAGAGACGTACGCCACGAGCCTCTTCTCGAGGCATACTTAGGCGATGCTTCATTAAACTCATCTCACCTCACTACATGAGACGCACAAACTGCACCTCTTTGCGCCTTGGGTTTAGCTTCGCACCAAGGTGCACTTTTAACAACTATGCTTCTTGCCTTTGAGAAAAAATTTAAAAGCATGATCTCATTACAAATAACTAAGCCCATTGAGGCACTTTAACACATCTAAGCGTCTCATCATCTTTGAGAACCATGGATTTTTCTCCAATCATAAGAGATCAACCCAACACATAAATGAGACAATCAAGCCAACACTGAGCGCCAAAAGAGAGTCTTAAACAAAAGAAATTAGTCTCAGATTTGAAATCAAAAGGAAGCATAAACTGCATAGGAGACTTGAATCTGACCTAGCTGAAGTCAATGAGGGTTACCGATAAGAAGGAAAGGCTGGTAAAGCACAAAAAGGCACTGTCCAAAGCCAAAAAAACAACTACCGACTGAATTTCATGACCAAATCCAAGTGTGAATCAACCCAAACACAATATTAACAACCATTAATACTCAAAATAGTAGTTTCAACTCCTATACTGTGCATCCCAAGCATCGAAAACAACCAGCAACCCTATACTGTGCATCCCAAGCATCGAAAACAGCCATCAAGCCTCAAATCGACAGATCGAACTAGAAAACTCTAAAATTCAAACATAATACGAAAATAACAAAGGGCCTTCAGATGTAACCAATAAAAACTGTTTAAACCATCGTAATCAAGAGGAGATCGAGACGAATCAAGAGGAATAAGCCTCGGCCGCCGTCACCAGTACGATGCAGTTGTCTACATGACATCAGTGTCAGAGATGTTGACTTTAGCACTCTAATAGGTTTTCGGCAATGTCCAAATGATCAGATGTATCTAGAGCAAAGATCTCTTGCTCTGGTAGCAAGTTGAAGTGCAAAGAGACTAAGAATTTAGGTTTAGAGGGAAAGGAAAAGAGAAGAAAGGGAGAGAGAATGTTAGGGAATCTAAATCAGTTTCTTTTACCTAACACCTAGTTATATTAAATTACACCTCCATATCATTATAGACTTTATAGTAGTACCATCGAGAAAGAAAAACAAGTACTTTAACATAGATTATTATGATCTTTCGCATAATATATTGGTTTATGCTAAATATTTTTTGTGGTCTATCTCTCAAGGATTAGATTCTTTTTTTCAATTCTCATCATTATTTTATTAAGATTTATTATGGCAAGTGTAAACAAAATTGTATGGCTAATATTTCTCGCAAATGGGTAGCCCCATTTGACTACCACGTAAAGAAAAGTTATGAACTCAAACTTATAATCTAAGCCACTTTGATTTACCAATGAGTGAGTTTATTCTTGACCCACAGCTCAGTACCATGGGTGGTTATATGTTAAGGTTATGGGAACCTTCTCATCAAGAAGAAATCCAAACTTTGTGGCAGAACAAATAAAGCAAGCTTTTCTTAACTTCCTTCGCGAACCATAGGGACAAGAAGCTTCTAGGATTCTTCAATTCAAGAACCCTTGTTTGTCCAATACCCCTCTTTGGGAGTTATATCAAACCCCTCTAGCTGCCCTGAAAAATTGTGTAACCATCAAGAATTCCTCAGACAACTTGAGAAGAAAAGTTTGTTCATTATTTTCCTAGAGAAGCTTTTCTTCGTCTTCGGTATCTTGTTGATGTTTATCATTATCCTTATCATTATCCATGATAAGAGTTCCCTTCTTCAGTACCTTGCGCAATGCCAATTTAATTGTTTCCGATGCAAATATCTATTGCTCCATAAGTAGCTTAGGCTTTTTAAGATATTCTATATTGGCAACAAAATCCTCGCCAAACCCCTTGTGCCTATTCTTTTGTTAATTTTAATTCGATATAACACAATATCCTAGAGCCTGGCAGTAGCCTCTGAGTTGAAACTCAGCATTTCAACACCTTCCACATCAGACATGAAAGCCCACTTACCTACCAAACACTTATATTTTCCAATTCCATAGGATTCAATTAGAAATGCAACTCCATTGATATATCTCTTGAACAAGCACACCACCACGTGACATAACCCTGAAGCTTACCTTGCCTCATATGTTCAGTTTATCAAACATGCTCTTACCGTCTGCTATGATAGCTATGCAGATGATTCTAGTAACATAGATCACCCACTTTATCATGTCAATCTAGTATGATACCCTTATCACTGTCTAGATCACCCTCCTAGCTCTAATAATGACACTTCCTGTAATGATTTTCCTGGCAACTAATGGATGCTTGGACACAAAAAAGCAAAGTGAAGTGTAGTGTGTGTTGTCATTATTAGTTTGTCTTTATTTACATTTACTCCAAGTAAAGTGTTGGTGTTTTCCTTTTTAAAGTCTAAAGTGATAAAATTTGCTCTATATTGAATGCTGTTTTATTCTCTCTATGTTCATATCGTTGTCTGGTGAGTAAGAAGACATGCCCATACGTAAATATTGTTCCTTACATGTCTTGGTAGAAGCCTCCTCCTCAATATAAGGAGCCTCTCTCTTAGTTCGTATTTAGACTTGTAGTAAGATTACATCAAGCAATAAAATCCTGTGTCCTTATTGTTTACGATCCTTCCTTCTAAGTGATTGTATCTCCACGTGATTACACTTTTGGTATCAATGCCAGTAATTATCTTATTCATGGTTGCTTAAATCATGGTTCTCAAGTTTTTCTTAAACCTATAATCCTTCTCTCTTCACTCAAAAATGCATGCTTTGTGGTTGCCACTTTGAGTGGATCCTCTATACTAGAAATTGCTTAGCAGTGGAACTACTCCGTGTAGAGCCTTTCTAGTTACTTCATATATAATAAGTTCTCAACGTGGAATGAGTACCTTCAAACTTGACACTCTATTGCTTGGTTTTAAAGGCCTATAATCATAATTATATCATATAAATTTTTGCTAACCCTTGAGATTTAGAGGGGATATATATGGTAATTATATGGTACAAAAAATTCCTAAGAACAATCTTTAAATTTTATGAATATGCATACTCTAAGAACTATCTTTAAGCTCCACTTCTTAGCTCCACTTCTTCATCTTCTCAGCACTCAAATATAGAGTACCTGTACGAGTTTGAATATCTTCCACAAGATAGTAAGGTTCCTCTTATTGATTACCAAAAGAGCAATTCGCGAAAGAGTTACCATCACTAAAAAGAATGATCGTAAACAATATATTAGAGAAAACACAAAACACACAAAAGATTTTATTACTTTATGTAATCTCACTACAAGTTTGAATACATACTGAGGGACAGGCACCTTATATAGGGAGGGAAGCTTCCACCAAGACAAGAAACAATGATTACGTATGGGCATGTTTGCCCAATCACCGAACAACAATATGTACATAAAGAGAATAAAATAACTTTTAGTACAAAGCAAATTATATCCCTTTATCCTTTAATAAATAAAAGAAAGACAAACTGATAATGACAACACACACCACACTTCACTTTACTTTTTTGTGTTCACCATGCTTCCACTAGTCGTCAAACAAATCATATCATCAGAGGAAGTGTCACTTCTTGAGCCAAAAAGGTGATATGGACGGCGATAAGGGTATCAGCCTAGATTGACACGAGAGCGGGGGTGATCTTTGTCAGTAGAATCATTTGCATAGTTATCACGAAAGGTGGCAAGAGCACCTTTGATAATTTGAACATATGAAGCCGGGTAAGCTTCAAAATTATGCCACGTGACAGAGTCCTTGTTCAAGAGATCAAAAGGGACCTAGGACATATCAATGGAGTTGGCGTTACATAATTAAAGCCCATAGTACGGGAAAATATAAGGAGTTTGGGAGATAACAATGCTTTTATGTCCGACGTAAAAAGTGCAGAAATGCTAAGTTGCAAGTCAGAGACTACCATCAAACTTTAGGAGATAGTGTTTCATGGAACTATAAATAACAAGAGGATAGTCACAACGGGTTTAGCGACAATTTTGTTGCCAATATGGAATATTTGGAAAAAGCATAAGCCATTTATGGAGCAAGAGATATTTGCGTTTGAGACGATTAGAAATCTTCCATTCTACCCTATATACCCTTTTTTCACCTTCCTTGAGTTTAACCTTAAGTTTGTTCATTATTTTCCTAAAGAAGCTTTTCTTCTTCTCTGGTGCCATGTTGATGTTTATCATATTGGTGTTATCTTTGATAAGTCTTTCCTTTTTTGTTATCTCACTTAAAGCCAATTTAATCTTCTAAGGCGCAAATATCTCTAGTTCCATAAATGGCTTATGATTTTGGAGATATGTCATATTGCCAACAAAATCTTTGCCAAACCCCTTGAGCTATCTAGCCCAAGTTCAAATCGGTGGTGCCTCGTCAATCACAACCAGATGTTGCAATTCTTCACTACCAATTAGCCAATCGACTACAAATCATGCTTTGGATATGTCTTTGCCCTCAACCTCAAATGAAGCCATTTTTCTCATAATCAACTCTCCCTATCAAAATTTTTGTGTCTATGTTCCCAAATAGATTACGAGACGTTAACTCCTAAAGTGTCTTCGTGAATCTTGGGTAACTAAGTATGAAAGTCAACAAATATAACACATGCCAGATTTTTTCTTGCCTTTGTATTCCTTTTTCTGGAAATATTTCCATTTCATTTGTCGAGAGATAGAACTAGAGAAAGTTATTGTAAAAGCAGTGGAGGAGTAGGACATAAGAAGCATTTCTTGGTGAAGGGACTGAATTTTTTGCTGGAAATCACCAATTGAGCTGGCTCAAGAAATAGACTTTTCTGTCAAGCTTGGGTTGTGAAGCTTCAATCTTCTGAGATCTTTATTTGTGCCAAAGCATTTTCAGATTACCAATTCAAGGTAGCTTCAGTCCAATTGAAGAGTACCGTTACAAATTTATGAAAGAAATTAATAAAGTACCATGTGCCAGGGCTGAACCGAACCAACTTTAAGTTCGATTCATATTGAAGGCTACCGGTTGGAATTGAGTTTGATGTCATGCAAATTTGAGGTAAAAAAGGAAGAGAGAAAGAGGGAGAGGGGAAGAGTCGCGGCTAGTGAAGGAGAGCCAGCGGTGCGGCAAGAGCCACTGGTGTCGGGGCGGGGTGCAAACATGAGAACTTTAGGAAGAAGTAATTGCAGTGAAAGTCCAGTGCAAACCACCAGATAAGTAGGCTGCAAATATGAGAATCAACTATGAAGCCAATACTGACAAAACTTATAGCAGGCAAATTCATTTAAAATAAAAGCATTCTATCAAATAAAAATGTACCAATGCCAAAACCATCTTTTGAAATGAGTTGGATGAGATCAAATTCCAAAACCAAGACTAGAATTTTACACAATTGCATCCGAAGTCAGAACCAAAAGCAAAAAGTAAAAGAAAAAAATGAAAAATATGCACTTGTACCACGATAGTAATTTGAACCCACAATTACTCCTAAATTAAGACTAGAAGATGACGTGACCAACCCATCTAATTTATCAACATAAAATTCTAGCCGGTGATGCAGAAGCAGAGCCACTGTCTGTTGGCGAGGGGATGGTCATACGTGCTGTGGCAAGGAGAAAAGGGGACAAAATTACAGATGTGGGTTCGGGTTGTCGCAAAGAGAGAGAGGGAAAGAAAGGAAGAAATGGTTGTTGGTTGCCAGAGTGGCAGTAGCAGGGGGCAAGGCTGCCATGGCTGTGGTGGCCACTGTCAGGTTGTGGTGGTGGTTGCGACCACCAATGAAGGAGAGGCATGGTGGTGCGGCAGTGTGGAGTCATTGCAGCAAGAAAGAGAATATAGAGAGAAACGTGGAGATAGGTAGGTACAGAAGGCCATCGGGGAAGCCGCTGGACCTGGGGAAGATGAAGTGCAGGAGGAGACAAGAAGAAAAGAAAGAATGGGAAGAAAGAGGAAAAAACAAAAGAAAGAAAAACATAGAAGGAGAAAGAAAAAAAGGAAGAGAGTGACAGAGAAAAATACTTAAAATACTTAGAATACCCTTCGAACTTAACGGTGGTCTCCCATTAAGATTGAACTGAAAAACATTGAAAAATTAAAGAAATAAATTGAGAAAAAATATTTAGGGACAAATTGGGAATGACCCCATACTTTAGAGAGGAAAATGTAATTTACACTTAGTTTTACCCACTGCTACTTATGGATATTGGTTGGTGGAGGGGTTGAATTGTGGCACATAGGCTATTATAATTAATAATTTAATTCTTTGAGTACTAGAATACAATTATAATTATTTAGTGCAATAAATTGTAATTAATTGGTAGTTTTTATCGTAATGAGATTAGAAATAAAAGAAACCAATTAGAGCTAGACTACAAAGGACCCTTTGAAGTCTCAATGCAAGTCTATCTAGGAGTAGACCACGTATATAAACATAGAGTTGGCTAACCATTGAAAAAGATGATTATTTTCATTATTATCTATTCATTGTATTGAGTCTAGACTCTACACCACATTGAGAGCAAGGAGAGGTTATGGGGTCAATGGGTTCGCCGACCAAAAGATGTCTATGTGAAAGTGTATTTTTTTATTATGGTTATTTTGTTATTTATCCGTTAGCTAAAAGGTCGTTGAGTTATTAAGACTAACTAGGGTTTTAGATTATGTTCTATTTATATTCCGTAACTTATGTTTATGCTTGAACTTTTTGAATGGAATAATAGATTATTTTTCTTTGTTCATTTTTCTATCATGGTATCAGAACAAGATTTAAATTCTAATAATTGCCGAAATAATTTAGTTGCTAGAGAAGACCTGAGTCATAGCCAAAACCCTTCACCGATCACCACTAGCCACTCTCCAAGCCTTGCTGACCTTCAATTGAACCCTACTTGCAAACCCTAGCTGCAAATTTATAAAGCCTTTGCCGAAAACAGTTTGTTGACCACCAGCGAGCATCGTCAGCCATCGCCAACCACCCTTTGATCTCCCCGACCAGATCTAAGCCTTGAATCAACTAAATCTAAGCCTCAACAACCCAACCCGATCATCTCTACCACCCCTGACCTTCGTCAAACCCTAGATTTGCATCAACGGCCACGTCGGACCCTCACCAGCCTCCGACGACCTTGTCAGGCCACCGCGGACCACTGATATAGCCTTAGTAGTCAGATCTGAGCCTTGCGCAATTTGACACGACCTCTGTTTGCTCTGTTGGTCTTCACTTGAATCCTAACTGCCACATTAGGCCCTCGACAGGCTCTGTCGACCTCATCAGACCCTCGGCGGAGATTTGTTATGCTTGGTTCTTCAGCTTTCCATTAGTTTTTTGCTTCAGTTTTCTCTTTTCCCCACATGTGCTTCAGCTTCTCTTCTGATATTACTTCGGTCCGCACTTGAGACACGTTTTAGTTATTATTTTGCGGTTTTGATCACCATCGACCTTCTTTGACATGTGGTGTAAGCCTAGTTGTTGTTCGCATATGAATCTAGTGCTTAGTATTTGACATACTGCCACCTAATTCGGCGTCTAAGTGTTCAACAACGCTTGTCAGAACTTCGATCGATTATGACGATTTTCGTCGGACCACTATTAGGCCCTATGACTTTTGAATTTAGAAGACAGTCTGGTCCACTTAGTGCAGTCTCTATTTTGCTTCTTTGATTTCCTTTCCATAGTAGCTCTTCGATCACCTTGATAAGATTTTGGTACGAGATTTTAATATTTGAGATTTTGGCATAAGCACTGATTTTGTTTTGGGGTACGTTTATTTGACCCATGAGGTTTTTCTTTGGACTTGCAAGATTTTCCTAGTGTCGTTTCCATTTGAGCAGTTTAAGAGCATGCAAAACTCCTTTGAGCTCCAACCTCATTCGTTTGCTATGACCACTTTTTCTTTAGGTTTACATGGGTTCTTATTTCTCTGGTATTTCACCCATTACCTGGATATTTGATTATGGCTCTTTTCATCATATGACATTTGATTTATCAAGTCTCAGTCATCTTATTTCCCCTGTACTTCCCGGGAGCATGGTGTATGCTGAGTTATGCGCTTCGTCTAAGACTTCCCTCCACAACTCCCCATTATTGGGCACATAGTATATGTGACCAAACCACATGTCATTTCAAATTTCAAATTTTGTCTTCCCTTTAGCCCCTGTTTTTTCCCTTATCTTGACCACTTGAATATCCGCTAATTGAGCTGCTTAAATTTGATCTAATATGGTTGGTCTTACGCTCAGAGTTGCTAATAGGCCTCCATTCTTTCCTGTGGAAAGATGGGTTCGAAGCGTTTGCATTTTAGAAAATGTACCAGCTCGTACTTCTCGTAGATGTTGGAGGCAAGACTACCAAGATCTTTGTTTTTGCAAACGATTAACGGAAAAAATTAACTGGATGGGAAATTGCCAAAACGTGTTTCAGATAAAACTTTTGATGACGAATGATCAAAATAAAACCCGTGCATCCGAAGTTAATTTAGAAGAATACATTTTTACTGATTGAATCTTCAACTACGATTTGAATCCGAGTTAAAGCTCCTGTCAGATCTTCTACTGTATTCCCTTATGCAATTCTCAGATATAGTATTGGCTATAATCCTCCTAGAACTCATACCGGCAGAACCAAGATAACTTTAGTCTTAGAAGACAAGTTATGAAATTGCTTCAGCCTACTTGCATATATATAGGGCTACAGCAGAAACCTGGAGGGTAATTATGAGTAAGACTTCTAGTAAAACACAGATACGTATCAGTGGTTTTTGCAATTAAGCAAATCTCGTAGCGGTATCTGCAATTATGGAACACCAACTGCGGTTTCTACAATTTTCATAAAACACTGAATTACAGTTCACACTACTAAAGAACTATAATTGCACTCTGACCCATAATCTCACGACCATATAACATTGAGCTCCTGTTATTAAATGCTTACCATTTCTCCCCACGTTAAGATTTTCGATACCCGCTAATTAAATTTAATTACTGATAATTTAATTTAATCGGCATCTTAGTATTCTTTAAACTCTTCCGCTTAACTTATTTGACCGCCGAATAATTAAATCCATCTGTAGGATTTGGCTCGGTCAAAACTTATAAGCTTTCTTAAGGGGGTATCGTCAATCCCGATCTTTCGGAACGTAGATTCTGTTAGTAATTAATATTTTTTATATAAATAATACCGCTATCCAACTCACCAAAAATATAGATCCATATAAGATCGCACGCTCTAATAAATCAAAACAATGAATATTAAATATACGCAAATCAATAATTATTTCAAGATTAAGAGAACAAGCACTATTCATAATAACCTTGGAGCGTAAATTAATTTATATAGTCAGTATAAAATTAATTACCCCAAATGTCCCGTTTAATACACACACAGTATACTGGCACAGAGAGTCGGAACAATAGATGACGCTATTATCTGTTCCCCGTAACTAAAACAGGCCTATTAAAACTCTGTGCCATAGTCGTACTGATTGTATACCCATTTTTATCTAAGCTGTGAGTATAAAACTTATATTCTACAAGAACCTAAAATCTGATCTTCTGTGTGTAAGCCGTACTCTATACACTAGATTAAATACTATACAGAATATTGGACATCAATGTATAACAAAGAAATGATATACATACATTACTCATAAAAATTCTCATAAAATAAAAAATTAATTTTATTAAAATAAAATTAAATACTAAAAATATGATTTTTAGTATACCAACCCTAACAGTAGATGCGCTATTTTTCCCAATGATTTTCGACTTAGGGCGTTAGCCACGACGTCAGCCTTTCCCGAATGACAGTGAATCGTACAGTCATAATCCTTAATTAACTCCATCCATCTCCTTTGTCTCAAGTTCAGCTCTTTTTGACTGAAAATTTACTTCAAACTCTGATGGTCCGTAAAGATCTCACAAGGGACGCCGTACAAATAATGTCTCCACATCTTAATCGCGAAGACTATTGCGGCTAAGTACCAACATAAATTTTAACTCAATTATAATCATATCATATGTCATTTAAGTACTCAAATTCTCTTTCATAATCCATGCAACACCCATTATAATATCATTATATAACTTTTCACATATCACTTTTCAGTTATCACGTCATAAGATATCCACACAAAACTTATTCAATAAGGACCATATCATTTAATGGGAAAGGGATGAACCCATCATATACATATACATGTGTATACAAGTTAAAATCCATGTTTTCTCTCTAAAGCTTAAACTCTTAAATGATAACCATGTCACTATATAGCCCACAATTTTCTACGATCATACTTGTTCTCAAGATCTATGTCAAAAATCCATATTTATCGCAAATACAACCAATTGGTATAATACTAGCATCCCAACCCAAGTGTAATGAGGTAGGTAAATTCATAGCCCAAGGGATAAAAAATTTGATAAAAAGGTTCAATATTGATGAAAATGTCCCTTTTTAAAAGCATTTGGCTAAAAACGGGCGAAAAGTGGTTAAAAAAAATTGACATACCCTTCCTATTTTATTTATTATTTTTTCTTCAAAAATAATTTTCTTGTGAGAGTAGTCTTGTTGGAAAGAGGACTTCAGGGGCTTCAATTTGAGTACAAGAACGACCCAATTCGGAGTCTGGATGAGGAAAATATGATCAAACAAAGTTGGTCCTGCGCAGTCAGTCTGCTCGAGCAGACGTCGGGCGCTCGAGCGCCCAACTCTCTGTCAGTTGAGCGCTCGAGCAGACAGGGCTTCGCTCAAGCGCGCTGGTGCCCGAGAAAACTCCAGATTTTCTCCTGTATTGAGTTTCAAGCTTCATTACCCATAATTCTTCATCAAATATGTTTCAAACCTCAATTTCCATCCCAAAAACTTGCTCGAAAGATTGATTGCTACTCTTGCTTGCTCCCAATTTAGCTTCAATTTTCAATTTCTCTTGGTAGAGGGTTAAGGTTTCATGGGTTTCTTGGGTTTCTCTCTCTAGAAAAAGAGAGAAGAAGAAGAGGAGAGGAGGAGAAGAAAAAGAATGGGTATCTCTCTCTCTCACATGGCTGTTGTATATATGTATAAATATATTCCCCCAACTTTTCTCCATGCTTCAAGATGGTTCCAAACGTTTCCCGACTGTCCGCTCTAGCGGACCCCCCACTGCTCGAGTGGTGACCCCAAATGCAAAATTCTGCGAATCTCCTTAAAATTCAAATCAAACTCTCAATTTTGCTCTCATTTTAATATCTCGAATTAGCCATAAATACAGCCATATCAACATCATTCGTTATTTTGTATCTCAATTTCACCTCCACATATTAATTTAACCATTAATGAACAAAATTTTATAACACCCACACTCAAATTTAATTCCGTCTCCTCACTTAATCGAAAACATAAAATCACAAAAATAAACACGTATCGGGCCGTTACATGACTTCTACACTTTCAATTGATGGTATCCTGACCTCAAGTCTATCTTTGAGAACGCTCTGGCTCCTTACAACTGGTCAAACAAGTCGTCTTTTCTAGGCAAAGGATAGTTGTTCTTAACGATCACCCTATTCAATTGTCAATAGTCGATACACATCCTCAGTGTTTCATCCTTCTTTTTCACGAACAGTACAGGTGCTCCCCATGATGAGACACTAGATCGGATGAATCTTTTTTCTAATAACACCTGTAATTGTTCCTTCAACTCTAGTAGCTCAGCAGGTGACATTATGTAGAGAGATAGATATGGATACTATGCCCGGGTAGAGATTGGCTGTAAACTGTACTTCTCGATTTGGGGATAATCTTAGTAAATCATCTGGAAAAACATCTAGAAATTCACAAATCACTGGTACCTCCGAAAGCTTCTTTTCTTCCATCTCTACATCTATCACATGTGCCAAAAACCCCTGGCACCCTTCTTCAACATCTTCAAATCCTTAGTGGCCAACACGATACAGATAGGTGTTCTACTCTTGTCCCCTTAGAAAACGAATTCCTCCACCCTGGATATCCTAAAGATTACTCTTTTCCTAACACAGTCTAGCGACGCATGGTAGGATGACAACCAGTCCATCTCAAGATTCAAATCAAACTCAGACATAACCAAAGGCATCAAATCTACCCACATCTCCCTATTTTCTATCTTCAGCACACAATCTTTACACACACTTTTAATTACTACTCTACCCTTACGACTATCAAGACTAATACCGCCACTTGAACCTAATGCGTCACTAGGGCTAAACATACCACATAAACTAAAAGCTCCACATATTTATGCTTACCCATACAAACCCAAACACAACCCTCGTCGTACCACAATACACGTTCGCATCTTTCCTTCATATACGTACCACTCACCCAACAATACTTTAACCGTACAGTACTAACTTTTGATTCTAAAATCTCTTACCATCATCACACAATCCCTTCTCACATTCTCTACTGCACAATCGAACCAAAAACCACTTTCGTACATTAACTATTTCATCTTACCCGCATTTTACAAAGGCACTCGATTCACTCAAGATCAATATACAAAAACCATATGCATTAATTCGTACAGTTTCCTTATGCTTCCACTATTCTCATTCAAATACTTATTTCTCCCGTGCACTTATACTAAGTTGCTTCGCAACTCTACAAAAAACAATAGAATTATATCACCCTTCAACTTCTCATACATAGAGTCCACACATTCTCATGAGAAAATTCCTTCTCTATATAAGCAATATTTATGCACTAATCTAAATAGGTTTTCCCTAACGGGTCACATCACTAAATGTTTTCGAAAGCAACATCCTTGCGACTCACACCGATACCACAACGAAAACCAAATACCAACTCCATACAAGTTACATAGTCTAGATGTCAAATGAATATAAATCAGTCTGTCTAAAACGCGCACTCCACCACTCAAGCAATTTTCAGCGTCAGTAGGACTAACTGTTTTCACAAACTCCTTGGTACCCAAATTCTGAATTGTTTAACTAAAGAGTTACCAGTCCTTCTGGCCCACATTGTAATTCATCTTGCACTATCACTACAGCAAAATAAGTTATTATTGACAAAATGATTTCGTCTCTAAATCTATGTATTTCATCGGTAATAGATTCCGTGACGAAAATGCATCCTCTCCACTTTTGTCTCTAAAGGGTCGTCGCAAAAAGTACCTTGTGACGAAAATTTAATTCCTCACTAAAATTTAGACATTTTGTGACGAAAAACCTAGACTCCACACCAAACAAATGCCATTTGCGACGATTTATTGTCATCTTTGGTGACGAAAGTAATCGTCACAAAACATATTTCGTCACAAAAAAGTGAATTGTTGACCAAAAAATTTCGTCATAAATGCTATTTCGTCACCAAAAATGAAAAATTAATTTTTCATATAGTAAATTTATGACAAAATATTTTCTTACAATATAAGGCAATTTGCGACGAACGTTATTTCCTCGCAAATGAAAATAATTAGTGACAAACAATTTTTTGGCAACTTTCTTTACCTAGATTGTTAACAATTAGTGACAACTAAATTTGTCACAAAATCGTCGCAAAATCAAATTTTTGTAACAACACAAATTCCGTCGCTACTATAATGCAAATGGTGGCAAACCATTTCGTGACAAATAAATAAAATGAGTGACAAAATCAATCAAAATTCACCACAACAATCAAGTATAAATCTCCAATTTATCTACATAATAATATAAATGTACTTCTAACTTCAAAAAGATATATCAAACAATTCGTTCCAAATAAATTGAAAAAAAAATGTTTAATCTGATAAAATAATAATTATAAAATCGCGACACAAAATTTTTCACCGCCATCTTCCTTTTGTAGCAAATATGCAAACACAATAAGACAAATATAAAAATGATATATAGTTGATACAATAAATTGTCTTCACATTGCTAAGAATTTATCTACAATAATAAAAAAAACTATAAAAAAAAAGATTATAAATATTTGTATTATTTAAGTTGAAAATGTTAACTCTTCAAATTAAATCTAAACTATTATTTATTGTCTATTAGTTTATTCTCTCATCATAATACAACCAAAACAATAATTCCAAACACTCAATTTAGTTATTTTATTGAATATCCTATTTTATTGGTTAAAAATACTAAAACAAAAAGAAAAACATTTAAAATATATATATAAAGTAATAAAAACAAATAAAAAAACTCAAATAATCTTTCTTTTTCTCACCTTCCAAATTCGTACAACAATAACCAAACGAATCTTATGTCACAATTAATTGGCGGCACTTTTCGTATCAACCCATTATCATGAACCCAAACCCAACAACCCAAAAAGCATGTGTCTTTGATCATGAACTCAACTAAGATTTTACCCACAACTCTCATAATTTGAGTTCAAATTACCACCTTAGTTTTCAATTCTCAAATCTTCATGTCACATGGCTTAAGCTACTAATTACGAGTTCAATTCCACAATATCAACCCATTTTAAGAAAAGTAGAAAATGAATTTTAAGCCGTTGACGGCATTTTCAAGCGTCAATGCCAATCATTTTTTCAATCGTCGTTGATCATACTTTCTTAGTTTTTTTCACTTCTCACTTCTTTTGAGAATCTGACGGTTGGTGTTTGTCCTTTCTTTTTTACTTTTAAGCCTCATCATTTTATTAGGTGGGTCAATTTGGGTGATCCGAATGAAATAAATTAGAACGGAATACATAAGTATTAAATTGACATAATCTAAAGTAATATAGTAATAAATTTGAATTTTTCGACTATTATGGAATTATTTTTGCAGGTCAGACTAGTAATTAGGGGGCAGTCGTTCGGTCAGGTGTGAAGAAAATAGGGCAAAATAAAAATTTTGCCCTTCCTGTGGATAAATGGTGTTCGAGAAGATGAAATTGGGATTTCTCTAATCCATGTTTTCCTACTAGAATCTCTTTTTATTTCCATATTTAAAACATCACTTAAACAGCAGCATGTTTAAGAAGGCCACGAAGTCCATTTCCATGGGAAGATAAAATTGAACTTGCTCATCACAGTGAGGAGCTAAGTAGGAACAGAGAACCAATATTGTCCTAAATAGAGGA
>JAOTRH010000027.1:6540225-6564479 GCA_034768845.1 Heliamphora exappendiculata
TTCACTCTCCCATTGTGAATTCATTTTTTCTTTGAGAGAGAGGTGTGAGATAGAAACCAAAAGGAGAAAAACACAAAGATTCGGATCGGTGCCCACTTGCCGGGATCGTCGTGTGCGTCGGGATACACGTGAGAAGATCATTGGGTTGTCTCGGATCGTTGTTCTGTATCAAAGAAACTTGTTCATGTTTCTTGAATGTATATTTAATCATAATATATCAGTTTATTGTTATTATTTTTCATAAAAAAACGCATGTGCCGTTTTTTACGGTCACGGGACCAGTTCTTATTTTTTTTCTGCATTTCAACAATGGAAATTTGGATGAAATGCAAGTTGAGTTAAACCAAAAGTTTGGTATATAAGCTTCTAAAATTCAGCTTTATAGAGCTATAAGGAAGGCATTAAGTGATATTGAGGGAAACCATGGCACATCATACTCATTATTGCCATTATATGGTAATGAAATTAGGAGGAGTAATCCTAGGACTTTGGTAAAAATACAATGTGACAAGTTATGTGTTGATAGCAATCCAGTCTTTAAGAGAATTTTTGTAGCCTTTGAAGCTATGAAGACTGGATTCATCTCAAGGTGTAAGCCATTCATTGGAGTGGATGGATGCCATCTAAAAGGGCCATTCGGGGGTGTATTATTGGCTACTATAACATTAGATGGTAACAGTGGGTTGTTTCCAATTGCCGTTGCTGTGGTGGAAAGTGAAGATCGAGACAGCTGGGGCTTCTTTATGGAGAATTTGCACACATTGATTGGATCAGATTCGTATACAAAGCTTTTGACATTTATATCCGATAACCAAAAGGTATACGAGTTGTTTTAGATTTTCCACGTTATTATGCTTTCCTTATTAATGTTTGCCAACATAATAACAGGGTTTAATTTATGTTTTATAACAGGGTTTGGATAGAATTATTGCGGAGATTCTACCGAATGCTGTTCATCGACGATGTGCTCGCCATTTTTTCAACAATTTCAAAGCTAAGTATCCCAGATTGTTATTGAGGAAGTATTTTTGGGAAGCAGCAAGAGCTTATAATCAACTTGGTTTTGATGAAGCCATGGAAAGATTGAAGAATGTTTCGAAAGATGCGCATAGGTGGATGTTGGAGATTCCTCCTCATAGTTGGTCTAGGCATGCATTTGACGTAAGACTGAAGAATGATCATATAACAAATAACTTAGCGGAGTCATTTAACAATTGGCCTGGCCCTCTAAGGTTGAAGCCAATTTTGACTATATTGGAGGGAATTCAAACTAAGTTGATGTGTAGGATACGAGTTAGGCAAGACAAAGCAATTAAGTGGACTGGAATTATTGGGCCTCATGTAAGGAGGAGGTTGATGAAGGGCCAACTAAATGCGAAGAAATGTTCTTTGTTCTATGCTGGTGGTGATGAATATGAGATTTTGGAAGAAGGTAGAACATTTCATGTTCATGTAGAAGGTAGGGCATGTAGTTGCATGGTGTGGCAGATTGCAGGCATTCCTTGTAGACATGCAATAGCTGCCATTACTCACAAGAGAGGGAATGTAGAGAAGTACTATGATCCTTGTTTTAGCAAGGAGACTTATTTGAAGGCTCATGGTGGGATAATTCATCCCTTGTTAGACCAAATGTTGTGGCTAAGTGCAGCAAGTGACGTAGTGCAGCCCCTACCACTTCGTAGATTACCTGGTAGGCCAAGAAGAAATAGAAGAAGAGAATCTGAGGAAGTTGCAGCAGGGACAAGTGAGGCAAGAAGATCCATGACATTGAAGTGTTCAAATTGTAAAGAGTTTGTGCATAATAGGAGATCTTGCCAAAGAACACCTGTTAAGAAAAGGGGAATTGTTGGCCCTCGGGTATTTAGTACTTACTTTGCACACATTGATTTCTTAGTATTTTATAATCCTACTTACTTAGTATCTTTTTTTTTTCTTGTTATTGCAGCAGATGCCACCCGAAGTGACTGAATCCATCTCTTTAACAAATTCACAGTCATTTGAGGTATTGAATTATTTCAACCATTTTGAGTTTATGCTTCAGCTAGAGTGCATGTATCCAATTGGTGTAGAGTCTAGATTTGGATATTTAGTGACACAAAAGAAATCCAACCAATGGATAAGAGTGTATGTCTCTCAAATTTCATGCTGCAATTAATGAGTCAAAAAGGAAGATCATGACAATTCACAACAAAAGGTTCTCTTGATAGGTTTTGTAGCATTGGGAGAACTTTCTCTCCCACTGTATAATCTTGTTAAGCAAATTCACTTAATTATTATACAAACCACTAATAAAATAATTGTATCTGTGTGTTTCAATATATCAATGTTGATGATATTTTACTCAATGTGCAGCAGTAAAAGGGTAAATGACTGTTCTCTTAGTACACACAACATAACTGCGTGTTGTTGTCAATGCATTCACATTACTCATTTTACTTTAATTCTTCCATTTCACAGCAATTTGATAGTGCCAGTTGCAGTGGAAGGGGCAGTACAAGTGCAAAGGGAAGTGCCAACAGGGGAAGGCCAAGGGGCAGGGGCAGGGGCTGAACCTCATTAGATTATGAACCTGTCTTTTTGGATTTTTGTGAAGTTGTCTGTGTTGTCAATACTATCTTTTTGGATTTTTGTTGCTCCATGGTTGTCTTTTGGGTTAAATTTCTGTAACGTTTGTACAACCAAAGTCTTATTTTGTTGGAAGTGTTGTATATCCAAAGTTCGTACAGCCAAAGGGTTAACCTAAAATGTTGGCAGTGTTGTTTTGTGCAACCTTTTGATATATAGAGCAACTTAGTTTCTGTAAATGACCTTTGTTTTCTCTGTTGTACTTTTGTTACTGGTAAGAAGAAAAAAGTTTATATCTTGGTACCGCAATGTACTTCACTTTCTCTACTCTTGTCAATTGTCTTCTATTTTCGTATATTAAAAATTGTTTGTTGTTCTAATGAAAAACAGAAGAAAAATACCCCTTTCTATAAAAATAAAGGGAAATAATTTCATTTTTCTTGGGGTAATAGTTTCTCATTAATGTTAGGTTTGTCCAAATAAAGTGGCATTTTCGTAATGATCAATCAGACATTTTTTCTTATTTTAGGGGCATTCTTCCTTCATTTTTGGGTGGTCCTTGAATTTTTTGGTTGTTTCCATTTTATTATGGTGCTAGTCTGATGGGTTTGCTGGGAAATAAAAGCTAGAAACCTTTGCTGGAAGCTTAATTATGTATTTTTCTTGTATACTGAGCTGTTAGTTGCAAGGACTTTCATTAAGCTTTAATTCCTTAAGTTGTTTCAAATTGTAGGCTTCAGGGAAAGCCTATAGTAGTGCAAAGTGAGGTGAGAGTTATACAATAAGGGCAAAGGAGATGTGTGAGAGTCATACAATAACGGCAAAATTGAAAAATATATAAAAAATTACTCAGCTCCCGTTAAGTCAGTAACGGGAGACTGACAGATGAGTTATTTTGTAATAACAACTAAACTAGAGTTGAGGTCAGTAATATTTCAAAAACTACAAGGGGTGTATCTATTTTTTTTAGAAACCTCATGGGTGGTCAGTATAATTTACCTTTATATTTTTAAAAAAAATTATAGATAGGTCAATGTAATTTACCCTAACTTGTTTAGCAAGTTTATTGAAAAGAATATAAAATTTTTTACAAGATTTTTTATATTGTTTTAGAAAATTATAGTTAGGTTAGTATAATTTACTCTAAAAATATAGTGGCAATGAGGATTTAAAAGGAAAATATTTTTTCTAAACACACTTTTAATGAAACTAAATTTAAAAAGAAAGTGTGTTTTCTAAACACACTTTCAATAAAACTATAACAAATCGATAAAAATATAGTGGTTTGGAAGATGCAAAAAGAAAACATTTTTACTAAACAAGCTTTTTTTACAAACTCTAAAAGTGTGTTTATTAAATATGTTTTATTTGAAACCAATTAAAAACGTTTTTTCTAAAAATATTTTACGTATTAAACCAGAAATTGTGTTTGGTATCAACGTTTTCATGTCGTTATTTTCATTCTACAAAATTGTTTGGAGGTTAAGATTAAATCGTGTTTAGCAAAAATATTTTTAATTAAAGTGTGATTACTAAACACGCTTTTATGTAGATTAAAAATAAAATTTAAAAAATTTTATTTCATTAATTAAATTTAAAAAAAAACTTATGAGGATAAGAGAGAGAGAGAGAGAGAGAGAGAGAGTCAAAGGCTTATTACGTAGATGAGTGTCAAAGGCTAACTCAATGAAAAGCACAAAAACATGGACCATTGTCCCTAAATGTATGCAACTTGACATGATGTACCCAAACATGCAACATATCAAACAATGCGACCCAAACTATGGGAAACAAATGAATAGATAGCAAAAAAAGCCAAGTATTTGATTTTCTTAACAACTGATCAAGGCATAAATATTAACAATGTGTAGCGCAAGAAAGATATGACTAAGTTACATTAATTGCAGATCAAGTCTTGCAAAAACAGTTGACATATGAAGATCAAAAAGTAAGTGATTGTGCAAATGTCTAATGCACACGTTCAAGAAATATTTAGAACAAAACCAATCTCGATCTTTATGTATTAAGAATAAGTGATTGTGCAAATGTCTAATGCACACGTTCAAGAAATATTAAGAACAAAACCAATCTTGATCATTATGTATGAAACCTTTTCCCAATTTTGGTTTCCTTCCATAATAAAGCTTTTACTAAACCGCAGTTGCTTCCCATACGATACAATAGATATCTCCTGAAAGAATCTTCTTTGGGTACCAATAAATACTTATTCTACATTAGAGAGATCACAATCCAATTTTGTTTGCTTATTTATTACTTCTAGAAGAATGTATATTTCTGCACGAACGTGATGCATTGTGCCTTCAGCAAGGAATTCTTGAACAATCCCATTCACTTCAATCCAACTACACCCAGGCCTTTGCTTAATCTTTTGATCTCTCATCATTTTCCTTGTCTTCAAAGCATCTTCCCACCTATTCTCAGAGCAGTATACATTCCATAGCAGTATATACACTCCATCATCATCAGGTTCTAATTCAAGTATCTTCTTTCCCGCAATTTCGGCTAATTTTAGATTCCCGCGTCCTAAGCAAGCGGTTAGAAGTGATCTCCAGATCACAGCATCTGGCCTAATGGGCATCTCTTCAATCAACTTTACCACCTCGTCTAAGAGCCCCGCTCGGCCAAAAAGATCTACCATACAGCCATAATGCTCTATCTTGGGTTTCCAACCATAGCATTGGGTCAATCTGCTGAACAATCTCCGCCCCTCAACAACCAACCCAGCATGGCTACAAGCAGATAGCACTGAAACAAAAGTAACTTCATTTGGGGCAAGGCCGGATTCTAACATGTTAGTGAAAACCTCAAGGGCATGCCTTCCTTTACCGTGAAGGGAAAACCCACAAATCATAGTTGTCCAAGAAAAGACGTCCTTTTTCTTCATCCCTACAAAGATTTGAATAGCTAAATCAAGTGTTCCACACTTTGAATACAAATCTATAAGAGCATTGTTCACGGCAAGATCCATTACCAGCTTAGATTTACTTACATAACCGTGTATTGATTGGCCAAGATCAAAAGCTCCAATTTCGGCACAACCTGACAGGACAGATGCAATTGTAATAGCAGTAGGGTTCTCTGCATCACCTTCTGCTCTCATCATTTGCCGAAAGAGTTCCAGTCCCCGAACATGGGACTCCCCACGTATGTAACCTGCAATTATTGCAGACCAAGAGATTGCGTTCCTGCTCGGCATTTCATCAAACAAGCGACGAGCAGAAACAAGATCGTTGCACTTCACGTACCCATTAAGCAGGCTGGTCCAGGAAGCAACGTCTTTAATTTCCATTGCCTCGAACACCGTTTGAGCAGATTCCATTCTCCCGTTTCGGCTGTACATGTCGACCAAGGCATTACCCAGAATGGGTTCAGACCCCCAGAATCCAGACCGGAAGATCATCGCATGAACCATCTTCCCGCTGCCTAGGTCTGCCATTCTCCCACAAGCCGAGAGGGCACCGATCATGGAAAAACCATCGGGTTTAAGACCGGAGAGGATCAACTGGGAGAAGATAGAGAACGCTACCGTAGGGCGTTCAACTTGCAAGTAGAGAGAGATGAGACAGGTCCAGGACACTAAATCTGGGGTTTGAATCTGAGTGAAGACGCTGTGTGCTAGCAGTGGTTGGCCCAGTTTTAAGTAGGCGTTGAGTAATTTGCAGGCGACGTGTTGGTTATTACAGAGACCGAGAGTGATGGTCTGGCCGTGGATTTGATTCAACTTCACAAGGCTTTGTCCGCATTTCTGTAGTAGAAGTCCGAGGCTTTTCTGATTCATGTCTCTTCTCACATTGCGAGCATGGTTTCCGTTAGTATCCAAACGTGCACGAGTAGTTTAGGGCTCTTCAAACGGTGTATTCAAATAGTTGGTTTTGAATTTAATTCCCTACTGATCTAAAATCCCGTTTTTAACAAGAGTAAACATTGTTTTTAGTGAACAGTGTTTTTTAGTAGAGTTTTAGTAAATTTTTTAGTGTTACTACTATAACCCATAACCTCCTTTCTCCCGTGTAGTAGCCCAAATTGCTTCTTAGGTCCAATTATGGCATAGGTAATTACTTAGAAAAACTCAAAAAATAAGTAATTCATGATATAAAGTGATATTACTTTGAAAAAGTGCCATCAACACCGTTAATATTCAAAAGTAAAGCTGAATGATTATAGTATTGGTGCTTACCTCAAAAAATACAGCTACTTATTTCTGTTGCGCCCAACAAATCAAACTATTTCAAAAGACAAAACTACACAATTTAATTCTAAACATACAACCCCATAACCAGAGTATTAAGATAGATATCTCACAAGTTAAATCCAGGTTGGAAAAAATTTCATTGCTGTTATCCAAAACTATTACATCACAGAGATACCCTTTTTCAATTATTTTAATTTATTTTCTAATTTTGTTAACTGAGGCCTCATTTGAAATAATTTCTTATTGACTTATTGTATTTTACTTATTTTGTCTTTATTAAATATTTTTTATTCTAAGTCAATTTATTTTTATATTTTTTCGATTCTCATAAAAGTAAGGTATTTTGACAGATTTTTTTAAAAATTTTAAAAGTTAAAAAAAAATCAATTTTCATCCCAAACTAGGCCTAAATGAAAGTGAACAGGCTCTCAGCCGGACCAAATGAGCCGAAGTTGCCCTCCTAATTCCACTCCTGCAATACCCCACTCCAGTCCGATCACATTTTCTTCAACAAATTAGTTCAAACTACACACTGAAAAGGAGTAAGCCCTCATGCCTCAAACCAAATACAAAAAACAAAATTAACCTTCCAAGGATCCAAACAACAGCATTCATTTCCAAGTTAAAACTCTAACATCACAAATGATTTAAAGATATCCCACCCCCTCGAAGAAATTGAAGGAAAATCAAATACTGATGTTTTTAGACATAAACCATTTTCATCATAAGAACAGTCCACAATCCTAGCTCTTCCTGACCTAATTAATAGCTTTTTCTTTTCCTTTTCTTTTTTTTCTCTTTTGTTGCTAAACAGCACACAAAAAGAAATTGTATACATTATATAACAAAAGAAATATTGTTAGGACACAATTATTATCGCAACTCAACCCCTCTGAGCCTGTCCTTTTCAGAGTTAATGCAAAAATCTTGCCCATATACCGTTAAGTAGAAACTCATCTTGTTGAGCCATAGCAGGCAGGCACATTGATGCCGCCATGGCTGTTCTGGGCTATCTCCTAAAAGGACCATGTCAACAGCCAACTACGAGAGCAATTGAACATGCCCGAAATCTGAATTTACGCATCAGATCAAACATCATCGACATTTTGTGCCCCATATCTGGACTTGTTGGAACTTTTAAGCCCCGACATTTTTCCTGATTCTCTTACTTACTTTGTCTTGCTCACAGTACCTTCCACGCCGTTCTTCTCTCTGGTGCTATTTTGAAAGCTGCTCTTCCTTGGCCTTCTCAACTTCATGCATTTTCTTCTTCTCCTTTTCCTTAAGCTTTCGCTTCTTCATCTGCAGAAGGCAAGGAAAACAAAAACTTAAAGCTCATTTGCAATGCTTGCCTGTAGGTGGAAACCAAATAGAAAAAGCACAATAATGAAAAGGGTTAGGTGTTTGATGCAGCTTAAAAAGCTGTAGCTTTTAAGTTTTTCTTTTCCCTTGTCTAGCAAGCTGTGCCAGCTTGTTTGACACAGATTATGCCGTACATTTATAAGCCAAAAACAATTTTAAAAGGTTGGAAAGGTTGAATTTGAAGTTCTATTTTGGTGCTTTTAACTTGTGCCTTTTTATAATCAAATTGACCATCAGTTTAGTTGCAGAAACGCCCACAAAATGTTCATGTAATCAAACACCTAATTACTTTGCTGTAAAACTGCATCTCAACCATGCACCCTAATCTGTGAATAGGCTATCTTAGATTCTAAAAGGAGACGAGGACTAAAGGCAACACCAATCCATGTGCAGCAACAAAATTGAGATTTTTCATTCCAATGTAATCTTCAAGTAGCCTCGATTTAACCACTAGTCTGATAACTTCGTGTCAATATTATAATTTGCAGTCTTCTATCTCCTCACTTTTACTTCTTTATGCAATTTGATTAAAACATGCCCCCATATTTTAATTTCTGGCCAACATCTGACATTATGAATCAGATCAAACACAACTGAACCATTTGTTCCCTATATCAGGACTTGGAACTTGGACCCAGAATCTGCAGAGTTACAATGTTGAAGAAGCCTAGGCTCTGTTCAAAACAGATCCCCTTAGGCATGTTCCTGGCCTTGGGTGGAAGTTTTAAGGCCAACATTCCTCCTACTAGCAAATTATGAAGGAGATTCAAGGAGCAAATAGGTCTGTCGCAACCACAAGCACAAGTAAAAAACAGATTCTTTTAAAAAAATTACACAAGGCACAATTCATGTACACAGAAACACACGTTTTACGTCGTCTTCCACTTCAAGCTAAGCTCACTACTACATTATGTTAGCCTTTGACACTCATCTTGCCCATCAAATTTCAGTTTGAATAAGAAAGAATCTACCACCATTTGATCCATATGCACCCATTCTTTATACAAATAACAGTAAAACTTAACTTTATATGGATGGGGCACCCATTATATCTCATCTTGAAATGTGGCAAGCATAATGAGCACCAACTAAGAAAATAAACCAATAGTGCTTTCTGCAAGGTGCAAACCAAGACGAGACCAGCATGAAGTTATTTTGATATTTTTCACCATGCTTAAAATAGTTCCCAACCACACACATTAGGACCACTTGAAGTCTAGGTCCTCTAGAATGGTTTTTGTTTGTATACAGGTTTTGTTCTTTAGAACTGCCTCAGTTAGACTGGCAAAACAATTGTAGGAATAGCAAAAATTTACCTGGGGTATGCTATTTAGATCTGGATATGATTTTGTAAGTTCTCATGTTTAAAAAGTAGCTTTTTACCTGGATATTTTTCTTGGGAGGAAATTCATCATCACATTAGTAGTATTGGCCTCATATGTATACATATGCATGCATACATACATACATATACATATATATATATATATATTTGTGTTATATGATTTTTATATAAAATGAGAACTATGTTTTCCAGACTTGGGTACAAGTGTCGGACTCGACACCGTTAGAAGTTGGACTCACTAGTTCTTTTAATTATAGGACATGGGGACTCAGCTAAAAAATTGGACACTGGAACTCATCTAAAAAAGTAGACACGGGTACCAAATACATTACGTGTAGTCAATTACCTTTATAATTATATTTGTAAGAATATATGTGTATTAAATCTTGTATATAATGATTAAAAATACAATATATATGGCATAATTTCTAAATAATATGTGATATAATCTTTTTTCCTCGTAAGAAGGAAACACTAGAAAACCTTGGTAATCAATTTTTTTTAAAAGAATAATGATACAGTGTTGCTATGGATATCCTTGTATAATTGCATCTTTTAAGAAGAACAAACAAAAAGGAATATCACATGATTGTCGCGTTCAACTAGAGGTGGTCATATCTGACATAGATCTGGTATCGATGTCAATCTCGTGTCGTGTATTGGGTATACCAAAACAGCACTAGATACTTTTGAATCTAGTTTTGATTTTTGTATGTTTTGGGTATGCAAATGGTATTTAAGTAGGTATGCCGAGAGTTGTTTAAAATCTTAAAAACAATAAGAATTCTAGAATAAAATAACTTAATATCTCTTTTAATATAATAATAAGTGAAGACAAGCGAATGATTTAAGTCCCTAACAAGTTAAAAACATAACATTAACCCAAAGTATATTGTTGATGTACCTTTTTCTCTTTATTCCTTATTTTCCTTTATTTATTTGTTCTTACCAATGCTAATATTTTTTTGAATGTTGTAATTTATTCCTCAAAATAGTTTTGTATTCGAATTGGTCGGGAAGATTACAATCTTTTTAAGCAAACACTAATACCTTAAATAAGTCGGTCTAGATTCAACCCCTAATCTTGCTAACTCCGACGACATGCAAAGGATAGCCACCATCAGCTCCACAAGAGAACCCCAAAAGATCACAAGGTTATCCACCTTAGGGATCAACTCAAGGAAAAGTGAGTTGACATGTTTTAGCATCTTTATACTTCTATATATATATATATATAAGAAATTTGTCGTTATACCCGTATTCTAGTTTTTAAGTTTTTTCTGTATCATCATACCTGAATTCTAAGAAGAACGCACGCTTCTATAAAGGTAGTGTGTTGTGTCGGACACAACACACTTTGGACACTCTTCGAACACTTCTAAATTCATATTAAATACTTCTCAAACTGTGACCTAATTAGAAAATTAAATTTATAATGCCATGCACTTTCTTCAATGACACTTTTTAACTCTCCGAACGCATATTATGTGATGAGTTTTTTCATAATAATAATATTTTGTATTTTTCAAAACGCAAATTATACGCACTAAATATATTTTGAAACAATTATAAGAGGAAATATAAGACTCTTTAAATTTTATAAGTGATATGTAATATGTTTTCAATTATTATTGAATATATATTTGCATATTTAACATATAGAAAATATGCTAAAAAATATAAATTTTTAGCGTATCCTAAACATGTCGTGTGTTGCATTTTTTGAAAATTGACGTACCGGCATGTCTGTGTCGTGTCGTGTGTCCGTGTCTATGCTACTTTTTTTTATAAGTGTCTATGCTACTTAGCCTGTATCATATCGTACGTGTACTTGTGCTTCATAGGATGTCTGACTACAAGAAGAATTGTTCCATCAATAATTTGAAAGAAGTAAGATGTAAATCATATGACATATAATGCTAAACTACTAGAGGTCCCACAAGAGGAATGGAAGCCAAAATGATGTCTAAAACTATGCCAAATTATTTAGTAATGGAGACAAAAAATTCTTTAGTTCAACATAGTTACACATGTATCCAAACCTCCAATTTATTCATGCAACAAGGTTACCAACAAAAGCAGCACAGCTTCCCCATATCATGACATAAATTTTCTGCACAAACCCTTGCTAGGAAGGTGCTTGGAACTTGGAAGTACCACATAAGACTTATAGGGTCCTAGGAACCAGCCCACTGCATGTATAGGTTGATAGTATTTCCGGGAATGAATTATAAAATGCCCACAGAATTAAAGTTTTGACCAAGTCTAAGGGAAAACTGTCAATTCAGTCCATCAACCCCCTCCCCCCCCTGCGCGACCAAAAAAAAGAATAAATAGTACACAAAAGCAAGAAGTATTCTTTTCCAGTTTCCCATTTATGTATCCATCAAAAATACAAAAGCCAGAATATACTCATTCTGAGGACCTCCAGGGCGTCATCCAGCTATAACAGTCTCCATCTTTTCATTGCCTCAACACTAATTCCTAATTCCACGTCCAATAAAAACAATGCATGCTGATCAACCACTGCAACCATTACTACTTTGGCCAACACCTATTTAACAAACATCCACAACCAGCTCACTAGAGCCCCACCTTAGAAAATTCCAAAGCCGCAACCATATTTCCCTTTTTCTCCATAACCAATGGAGCATCATGAACAAGAGGATGGAAATGATCAATTCTCGGTGACTAGTAAGATATATTGCAAAACAGGCAAAGGAAAATGGTAAACTGGAAAACAAAAAGAAAAAGATGCAATAATGAAGAGAAAAAGTGGAAGGCAGAGCAGACAAATGGAGGAGAGCAGCAGATTTAGTCAGGAGATTGTAGGATGTAGAACTAAATTATATGTGCCCTCAAAACAAGTAAATTTTTTAGTTTGTGGGCCTTGCTATTAATTCTTCCATTGATACATTTAACCAACCTAGTACATTTAACCTATCCTTGAAGCGAGCAGGTTAACAGGACGCAATTGTTTCCATGCAAAGCCCATCAAAAGCTTAAAAGTTTTTGGGAATAAAGCATTTCAACTCTAAAGAACATACCTTCTCATGTCTAATCAGCTGAAGGTGTTGAACAAGCACATGGACTTTTCGCTCGTGAGGTTCCATGACGACAGCCCTTCGGTTTTCAAGAAGTGGAAGTTTCCGCCTGGGAATATCCTTTGGCTTTGAGGCAAATGGCAGAGCAGCCTGTAATGACTTAGGAATGACCAATGGGTTGAATTTCCGTGGCTTCCTCTCAATTGGCTGTGAAGGAAAGGTAAAAAAAAAAAAAGAAAAAATAAGACAAGCAAACAAAAATTGGGAGATTAAAATGTGATAAAATGTGACAATTAACAACAAAAGAGAGAAAACTACTGCAACACAATTTATTGCCCACACAAGGTGAATTACCTTGTAGAGTGAATCCTTATTAACTGGTATTGGAAGATTGTGTTCTCTCCTTAATTCGGCAACCGTTTTCATTCCTTGCCATGCCTTGTCGCGAGGTTGCAAGGCTATTGTCAACGGGTTATAAAACTGAGGAACCTCAACTTGAGTCCATGCACACAAGAAGATGACATCACTCATCAAAATTCTATCTTCAAAGGTGCACCTTGCAATCCCTTCTTTAGGATATCCTCCCTTCTTTCTGGGTTGGTTCCCAATCTCTTCTTTTGCAGCCTGTCCAAAATAGCATCATTGACATTAATCAAACCCTTTGACTACAGAAAATCAATCCCATGTCCAGTTTTATGTTCACCAACTTTTAAGTTCATACTGAATTTTACAATAAAAAGTACAAACATATAGCAAACAAATGAATCTAAGACAACCCAGACAGATTGTAAGAAAGTTTCAAATAAATATGTTTCTATAACTAAGAAGCATACCTTCTTCTCCTGCCCCCGAATTCCACTAACAGTTCAAATAGCTGCACCTTCAAACCGGGCTATTTCAAGATCTGAAGTGAACATGTCCATAATAAGAACTGTCTTCTTAAAGATCTTGCATGGGTAACCAACTAGCTTGATCTTTTTCACTATTCTTGCTGCATGGTTGAACTCCAATACCTGTGCAATTGCTGTGATTCTAAACAGTCTAAAATGTGCACCACACCCAAAACATAGTTGTATTAGAAGACTTTAAAAAAATGCAAACTCCAAAAGTAGATAACTTTAGGATCTCTTAATGTGCTTAATACGCAAACAATACACAATGAAGGACAGCCCTAAGCTTAGTTTATGGTATTCAGATTTTAAGAGGAAGAAGCTGCTAAAGCACGACACCTAACACATTCCTAGCCAGCAAGGAAAGAATCAGCTTGATTAATAGAGATACAGTGGGGAAAGAGAACCAATTTCAATAGGCCAGTCCTATCAGGATTGCTGTAACAAAAACGATTGCTGTAACAAAAACTTTACCAGACAATACCATTTAGCTCATTAGACATTAAGAGAAGGAAGCAGAATGATTATAAAACCCTCCTGCCATGCTAAAATTTGCTCAGGTTAAAGGCACCCCTGGGAGTACAATTTGGGCTACAAAGTCTGTTCCAGCTAAGTCTGAGGTTAGTACTCTCATGGGCCAAAGCTAAACTCAGGCTACCCAGTTTTTATTGTTAACCCATCTAAGGCTCTAGCTCTACTAGCTGCTTAAGTTTCCCTTCACTTCTTGCATAAGCTAAATCTTCTCCTTGGCCCATGACTCCAGGACAACACTACTCCTAAAATTCATTCAGACAACACAGAAAAACTCAACAAATGCAATTCAACTTATGGCTGCACCTATTCTATTTTAAAATGTAATCTATAACCGTGCATAGGAACACAATCTATTGTCTTTCAACATAGACAAGTGATAGTAAGCACTTCTTTGCCCAAACCAGACATGAGCAAGGACGTCGAAATCAGGATCCTACACAGGATCAATTAAGGAGTTCTATAAGATCAAATGGTATGATCGAATGGAGAAGCGAAAGATCCTACCAAAATGAACAAAAAAGTCTAAAAACTTCTACTATAATTAATGAATGCTTCAAAATGGATAGACAATTAGCTTATCTCATAAAAAAATGATCTATAAATAGGGAGAAAAAACAATTAAATCACACAAAACAGAATTATTAAGAAGAATAAACCAAAACAGGTTTAACAAAATTCACAAATATAAACTCATAAAGCACATATAATAATATTTCATTGAACATAACACATCACAAATAACACAAAGGACTGAAAAAATGAAAACTGAAACAAAGAAGAAGTAGAAGAAACATAGGAGAAGAAAAGAAAACAAAAACAGTGACAAGATATTTGGCGAAGATCGAATGATTGGGTCTTCTCTTTTTGTCTTCTTTTTCCTCCATTTTAATATTCAGGTAGCCTTTCTCCTCTGAAATGGGCTACAGCTGTGAGCCATGAGAAAACAAGAAAAAATACACAAATGGGTCAAAACAAACATTGGTCAAAACTGGATTGCTCGATCCTATCCACTCCTCCTATGTCCTATGATCCATGCACGATCCTACCCAATCCTACAATGATCCTGCTAAAAAACGACTTATAACACGATCCAGATTGATTTGATGAAATAATTTTCGTAGAAAGTAAACAGGTGGTCAACCAATTGTTGCGTCGCTTTCCTTTCCCTTTCAATAATTCGAGAGAATGTGAAAGGAATTTCAACAAGATTTGCATACATGAATGATCCATTGAATAGGGGTCTTACTAAAATTTGAAGGGCTAGGTAATGTGAGAAGTAATTATTATTGTTACAAGTCTGCACTGTATACCTCATACTTATTCTAATCTCACTTTTTATGAAATTGGGGTTAATACCCATACGAGTGGGGTCCTTGCACACTTTATTCATGGAGACCATGGAAAGACAAAAATCTGAAATTATATATGGAGCGCACCTTCAACATTTTATAATAATGTCTAGGGTCATTTCGAGCCTTACATTCTTGTATATCATGTGTTAGAAAGCTGTGGGACAGGCAGTAGCTTTTTCTCCTTTTTTTTCTCTCACAATTATTGTACTCGGGATACTATTCACAACCTGTAGGAGCTCCTTTTCAGACTCAATCTACCCAATCCTCACCTATGTTGAATTAACTATATACCACAAACCAGTGGACGTTCAAAAAACTCATGCAACTAGTTCGGAGAAAGTTCTGTAAACTCCCTCTTCATAAATCAAACCCAATTTCAGCACTAATCCTTTCCTAACCCAAAATTATTTTCTCACTCTTTAAAACCCTAACCCTAGAAGATTTCCTATTTTACTCAACCATAATTCCAATTGTCTAAGTTTGTTGGTCCTTGGATGGAATTGATCCATCTTTGAACCATGTTTTGAACACTGAATCTTTTCGGTAAAGTTTGAGGTCTAGATGATTCAAGTCTCTAGATGATTCAAGGTCCAAGTTTCCTAAAGTTGTCCTTGGGGCCAAGAATGGTAAAAGCATTACTTATCAAAAACAAATTAACAAGGGTACTAATTTTTGGGAGACCTTAGTCCAAGCTTCCTAAAGTTGTACTCCATCAGTTGATGTTTGCGACATTTAGTTCTAATGGTCTCGATTTGCTGATGGTTATCAACTTCTAGAGCCAGTCATTCATGTTTATGCTTGATGTCCAACCCTATGTTACCTCGATCGTAGATCAATCCGATATGAGAAATGAGAACGTGGAACGTTGGGGGTAAACTTCTATAAATTACAATATTAAAATATACTTCTTAATAGATGAACATTGCATGAAACAAGTATTATTTTTCAAACTATTTGTTCCAACACATTTCTAAGAAGCATTATAACAATTTTTTGCATGTCTTGTCAAAGACTCACTCTCTCTATCTATGTTACCTAGAACGCGGATCGTTCTGAAACGAAGAACAAAAACTAGAACGTAGTATGCCACATGTACTAAATTGCGGTATGATAGGAGTAGACTTCTATAACGTACAATATTAAAATGTACTTATTTCAAGAAAAAAGTATATCATCAAGCTTGTTCGTGTATATATCTTAAAACTATTATAACCAGATTCTTTTGCATTTTTATCTTGCTAAAACTCCACTTTCTCTAAATTTTAGATTATTGCGTTTGATTTTTTCTATACCAAAATTTTTTTAAGAAATAAATTGAAAAGACATAGAGGATCGCTTTGGATCGCTAAATTCATCATTTTGGAACGTGCGTTCCAAAACGTAATTTGCGAGGGGATGAGCATTTTCAGGTAACACTGCTCTCTATATTTTAGTTATCACGTTTGATTTTTTCTCCTACAAAAATGCTAAAGAAACAAATAGGGAAGGCCCAAGGAATTGCATTAGATTGGTAAATTCACCATAGTGAAAAGAAAATCTACCATGTTTTGAAACTTGTTCCAAAACATAAATTTGTACAGCGTTAGTGTTTTCTAGTAATATTTGTTCCAATCTATAACTACTTATTACTTCTTTTTTCTTTTCTCTTACATCCCCAAACGGTGAGACAAACTCCTTTACATAGCAACCAGAACTTGAATCCTACCTCCACTTTTGAGGAGAAGAAGAGATACCATTCAAGATAACTGCTGGGCATATGTTAAGTAGTTTTCGTTCTTTTTAATTCTTTTAATTTGATAACATTGTTCAAAAAAGGTATGAAAGGGATTGCATCGGCATAACACTCGAGAAGTTTAATAGTGTCTCTAAGGTAATCCTCTTTTTTCACCCAAACAAGTTTAAATAAAAAAAGTGACCGGTGATCATCTTCGCACAATTGGTGGCCAAAGCTGTTCACATAATTCTAACATAAGAATTTGGGCGAGTATAGCATTCAACAAATAATTAGCACACAATTTTACAACTTTTAAGCCTACTTCCTCTGTTCTTTGTTACCCTTTCTATTTTTTATGCTTCTCTTTTTTCCTTATTATTATTATTACTTTATTTTGATTTTAACTTTTTATGGGAGGGAAAGGGGGAATGGAGAGAGGAGGGGCATGACGGGAGTGCTGGAAAATTATCTTTGAAGCTTGTTAGATTCATAATTTTAGCTAAAGACTAGCTTAGGATGCTTCGGGTGAATAATGCAAGCTACGATTATTCTCTCTCTCTTTGCCCTCACTCGTACTTTTGTAGATTATAAGCCCAATATAGGTAAAAAAAGAAGAAAGAAAAAAGAAAAAAACTCCTAATAAATGACAATCCTAACAAGAATCATTTTATCTATCTCCCAACCATGTATTAAATCTTTACCACAACATTCCTTGGCTAGCTTCCTATAGTATGGCAGAATCTTAAAATGATTCAACTTTGTAACTTTGACAAATGAGCTTTGGCAAGCTAGGAAGACGATCCTTTCTTTCTTTCTTGGCAAGATAGGAAGACTATCTTAGATCATCGTATTTCCTTTCAATGAACTTATTTCCTTGAAATCTAGGAAATACTAGATAATCTTTAGGTGCACAGTGCGCACCTACATTTTTTTTTGTTTTTTTTTTAAATGGAAAATAAAAATTTCACAAAGGTAAAAGGTATATATATCTTCATTTGACCATGAGAGTAAAAAAGCAACATTGGATCTAGCCCCAAATTTTCGGTCTTTGAGCCTTCAAGGTTTAGTTCCAACTCGCATTTCATCCATTTCCTAATTTCTTTCCATGATGTGATTTTAAAGTAGGACGTGTCTGTTTGCGAATAGAAGAACTCCATTTGCATCGGGCTGAAGGTATGAAGGAAATAGTTAGAGAAAGATGGCAAGAGGAAAGTGTGGAAGGTGGAAGATGGATATACTCCAATCATCTAGAAGTTTTTTTTTTTTTTTTTAAACACAACTAGACATTGATCAAAAGGCATCAATCAGGGGCATAGAAATGTATAAGGATTGTTCTAGTTAGGGATGAGAAAAACTAATAGTTTAATGACCCAATTGACCCAATAACTTGAATAAAGAGCTTAACAACGCAGCTTAAAAGTTTAAACTCAAGTTATTAGTAGTAGCCCACAAGTTTTTTTATATATCAGACTTAATTTTTATCTCCGACCGATGTGGGATATAATATCACAATATCTTCCACTTAAAGACACGACGCCCTCGTCGCATGACCCAAGTTCTTCCCCTTGGTTGGGATGTGCATGACAGCCTATTAGCGGACACAAAACAGCTCATTAGCGTGCACAAGGTATACAGTCTCGGGGTTTCTACCCCTCTCTGGAACCTCTACTCTTCTATCCACACCGCCACAAAGTCCTACATAGGAATCAGGATTGGCTCTGATACTATTTGTAACGACTCAAATGGACCACTAACCTAATAACTTGAATAAAGAACCTAACAACGCGGTCCAAAAGCTTAAACTCAATTTATTAGTAGTAGGCACAAATTTCTTTATATATCAGACTTAATTTCTATCTCCCACCGATATGGAATGTGATATCACAAACAGTAGATGGATGAAGCATTCAAAATATCTCAAGCGATTGGCTGAAGGACAACAGTGAATATCTGCACCACAAGCTTAAGTTGTTAATCATGCCATTAGTTTTGTCGCAAGACCATTTATGAGCATAGATTGAAAAATGTCACGCATAATAATCTAAGAGGTTGAGTAAGGAGCATAGATTGAAAAATGGAGAATCTCCTCACAAAATTCTACAAATGGAAGAACATAGTTAGATTTTTTAAAAATACTACCTTCAAATATGTGTCAAAATCTCAGTGAAATGGACTATGTTTAGAATTTTGGCCCCTAATTGATTAAAAATAAAAACTTGAGCTGTGATGCTTCCTTGTAACCCAGTCAGTGAGACTCAAATAGACCAGCAATAGCCAGGTTTTGGTGTGAATTGTCCACATGCTTTTGCTCATAATCATGCAGTGTAATGAATCTGGTGTGTAATCAACCCCAGACGTCCCACCAGAAATTAAATTATTCCACAGATTATAATTGTCTTCAGATCAAACAAAATTAAATTGTAGTTTTACAAGACAGATTCTTCCTCCAGCAAATTTTCCAACCTAGTGTTGGGAAGAGCTGCAAGTAATTGAAATAGGACAAATTGTAACTTGTCTATTCGTCTAATATTTAGTATACAAATCCAAAATATGCATGTGTTCACTCACGTGTGTGACAATGGAGAAAAATATCTAACCTGATTGTTTGACATGTTTTGTACAGCGACTACCCACGTACGTGGAGGTGCAAGAGGACCCCAAAACATGGCAAGACAGTGCATATGTTCAGGAGTGTACTTGAGCATACGATGCCATCCATTGCGATCCTCAATAGCATAAATAGGTATAGTTTGGTAACGCCTCCATCCAGTAGAAACAATTATTGGATCTCTGGTTTTCATTACTTTTTTGTGCCATCTATGCCGCTTTAACCGATCCTGGAAAAAAAAAAGAATAGAAAATCTAAGTGAAAAGAAGCAGAGTTGTTAGGTCAGACGAAACAATGCATCTTATGCTATGCACAAACTGATTTCAACTTCAATGGCCCCAATCAAGTTTAGTACATTGAAGAAGATAGAATTGTTATTTAATATTGATAAAAGTTCATGAAATTAGGTGGCTGTATAGATTATAGAAATCTTTTTTGAATTAACCATACAATAGATAACACAATAAGATATTGTGATGTAGATTCTTCAAGGGATTAGTGGGGACTGGATTATGAGCCAATGCAAAGCATGCACAAATCAAGTACTTGGAATTATAGGGCGAGGAGCCCACTCCTCCATCAAGCACTGTTCTTTCTCCTAAAGTTGCATTGACCTACTTTTCAAGTACAAACTGGATGGATTAAGAAGTATTCAGTTCATCACATTTTGTATGTAAAATTACTGAGTTAATGGGAAATAGAATACTCACATAGTTTTTATGTGAACGGAACACCAAAACAGTGTTCTCCATTATACAATAGTGCAGAAGACCAGATTAATGATTCATGAGAAAGAAACCTTAAGTGGTAACACCACTAGGTATTGATGAATTATATGCAGGGTGTGAATAATCAGAAGGAGAGTAGATGAATATTTATGCTATGCTGTGATGCCAGAAAAAGAAGGGAAAAAGAGAGGGAGGAAGGGGCCACAGCCGTAATTCTCAAACAATCTCAATCTTATTAATCCAAAACTACTGGTCACAATACAAGCCATCTTATTTATTGGCTAACCCAAATGGGAATAAAAGAAAATGTCAAAATAAACAAAATATTAATTTTGAATATATCCTACTAAATAAAATTGCTACCAGTTACAATTAGTGGACCAAAAAAATTTATCCACTCATGTTGAGACCATGGCTTCACTTGAAGCTTCCAAACTCCGTGATGGTTCTCTAGCCATTCAACAATCGTTCCATTATTGTGTTTGGTGTCTTTGTTCTTAAGAGAATTGAAGAGAAGACAAGTGAAAATAAAAAAGGGGAAAGTAGAACTAAAGGAAGAAAGTCTAATTATACTCTTCCATTTGGTTATGCAGAGAAGTTTTCTTTTTATGTATGCAAATAAAATTGAAGGTGACAAGGAAAATTACTAGTTTCTTAGTGAAAGGGAGAGATAAAATAGATGGGCAGAAGAATAGTATTATGTGTTCAATATCCTTTAATATCTCCCTACACTTTAAGGACCAAACAAGGGTAAGCAAAAGGAGGAAAGCACAAATTTTTCTTTCTCTTCCATAACCCGAAAACCTAACATTGGTTTAATGACACGAACTAAATAAATAAATAAATAAAAGCCTTCCAGTACTGTTCTTTCAAACCTGCACGTACCCAACATTTTCCTCGCCAAGACCAATTCCTCCGACAAGAACAGGATGGTAGGGATCAAAATATTTGACCATTTCAAAGGGAACATCATGAACCTCCAATCTTAGGTACGTTCCAGTTCTATAGCCCTCTATTCCTACCCATGTGGCCTCATCAAGGTCATTGAGTTCAGCAACATTCATTTGTTTCAGAAGTTCAATCTCCTCCTTTAGCTACAAGAACTCACCATTAGTTGCCATCAGCTTTTCTCAGACAATAAACAAAATGTAGAAATAAAAGCCTATCAAAGTTACAAAAGTAAATGAAAAAAGTGACCATTTTACTGAAAACTTTGCCATCAAAAAATTCATAAAATTAAATTGAAAAAATACCTTATCAAAAAATCCACCTTCATTAGCTTGACCTGGGTGAAACTTTCCCCGATGTTTGGTATCAGTATCTTCATCAGGTGATTCAGACCCATCAGACGTATATTTGAATTAAGGACATGAAAAAGTGATTTTCAAATACGATAGAATAGAGAAAATAAAAGAAAGTTGCTAACAAGAATCACATTGACCATAAGAATGTGATGCATGGGATTTTGCAAGATCATTCAAACAAACAATCTAATTACCATAGTGGTTTATGAACCAGCTATAAACATGGCATGAAATTCCCCATACTTACCCCAAGAAGAGAAAGAAAAGGAGCAAGAGGGCAAAAACTGGAGATGGAAGAAATATAATAATCTTTCAAGTGAAGGATATTGAGCGTCAAATTTTGCACGCAAAGCAAGCTTCTTCAGCCTCCGCTCTTCAATTTTGGTGTCAAAATCCTTAGCATTACTCTTCTGCTGGCTCTCATACTTCTCACCCGTTTCCAAATCTTCAAACTCTCCAAACACAACATCATTATCATCACCAATAGCTTGTGATTTTTTTACCGTGGTTAGCAGCATTTGACCAGTCTTCAGTGACAAAATGGTTACAAATGCTTGCAATTAACTCTTCCTTTTTCCAGTTCTGGAGATTCGCATAATTTACGAACTTGGAATAGTCATCGACATTGACATTATCAACATCAACAATTCCACTCAATTTCTGAAATAAGAAAGCATAAATTGCACAAATCACAAGTCATCCATTTAGATTAACGTTCTTAATTTCCTAAGGGATTAAACAGAACTATCTCAAGTGCTAAGAAAAAAGCCTGCTGCCCCTATATATTTATATGTAAACCTTAATAACTAAAAACATCTACCACAAACCTTATTGCCCTCTCCTTTGGGCTTAAAGAATTCATCATCCTCACTTTCTTCATCCTCACTGCTAACTACAGCTTCATATGAAGTACTAGCTGTTGTCGCACATTTGCCATATACAAGTTGCATAAGATTGGCTTTCTGCCTCAAAATGGTCCTTTCTGCTAAGGACTCTTTCCATTTTGAAGCGTTTCCCATCTCTTCTTCTGTAAGGCCAATTATTTAAAAATAGAAATTATCAGGAGGAAAGTAAAATATTAAGAAAAAATATTACAAAAAACTTTAGGAATTGATTGAAATGGAAACATTTCGAATTTTATTTTGATTTGAGCTCCTTTTGCTATAAATCTTGCCTTGCTTCTGCCTGCAAGTGATATAACTACACTTTGTACAGTAACATATATTCAAGTGAGAAGTGCACTTTCCACTACCCAAATATCAAGGCAATTAGTACACAAAATTCAAATGTGAGAAAATGTACCATCTGTATCATTATCCTCCCCATCCTCTGAAAATTCTGAATGGGAGGGTGATCTATCATCTGTATCATCATCTTCAGCACAATAATCTTTCCTCAAATCCTGCAAAGTCGAATACTTAAGAAACATATATAGAAGACCCGAACACATTTGCTATAAATATCCAAATTTCATAACTTGTAATTCAATATAATTGAATTTTCTTAAAAAATATAAGCCAAATTCAAATTCTTTGGCCATCATGACAGTAAGCCCTATGAGGTAGATGAAGTTCAAGTTCAAATAGGATTACCCTAAGGAATAGTGTAAATTCACCCACAGGCACTGTCACGACCCATTTCTCAGAATGGCGTCCGTGACCTGCCAATAAGTTAAAAACTCATCCAAGACCTCATTCTTTCTTTATTTTTCGTTCCTTATTTGAAATTTTGCTAATTGAGTTTTCAAACAATCTCATTCTAGTTATTTCGAATTTAAAATAAAAGTAAATCATTCATTGAAAAAGAATCACTTTCCTTAAACATTCCCAGCGATCTCACTTCAAAAAAATCTTCAGAACTTGCTAACTGTGTGTTTAATATGACGAGATACAAGAATTTAAAATGCAACAATTATAGAACTTGAAATAAAACTATGAATAAATTAAATAATCTTTTTCCTTCTACTGAGTCCTCTATGCATTCAAGCATCACCTGAAAGTGTTCAACATCCATTAGCAAAGCTAGTGTGAGTGCATAGATATCTGAGTTATTACCCGCTTTCCATTTTTAGAATGATGTCCGAATAAACGGTTCTGCCAGAAATCCGGAGAGCTACCTCGCAGTGAAAAATGATTATTTCCTAGTCACCTGGCTGTGACCCGCCGCCCTTATTACATCAGCTCACTGGTATACTTTATCGTCCTGCAGCGGCCGGGACGCCGTTTATATTATCATTCTCACCTTTATTATATCACATTTTCATAATCATTTCAACAATAGACTTGTGGTGCACCTCAAAATCATTATAAAACGGTAATCGAAAGCTCAACTAACCCAGATATCAGAAGGCTCACCTGACGTTTGCAGAAGTCAGTAAATATTTGCTCAAAAATTCCAAATCTAAACAACATAAAAATACAAGTTTCGGTACAATATTCAAACCTTTGTTTATTTTAACAAGATCGAATCAATCAATCTACTTTGTCTACTTATTTTAACAAATTCTTTATGTTTACATCAAAATAAAATGTTTAGTTTAAGTATATAAAGAAAAATCTTTTTATCTAAACTTCAAGAGTTTAAAGATAAAACTAA
>JAOTRH010000027.1:6564579-6588893 GCA_034768845.1 Heliamphora exappendiculata
GTAAACCTTAATAATTAAAAACTAAACCTTAATAATTAAAAACTATCTACCACAAACCTTGTTTCCATCTCCTTTTGGCTTAAAGAATTCATCATCCTCACTTTCTTCATCCTCGCTGCTAGCTTGAGCTTCATATAAAGTACTAGCTGTTGTTGCACATTTGCCATATACGAGTTGCATAAGATTAGCATTCTGTCTCAAAATTGTCCTTTCTGCCAAGGACTCTTTCCATTTTGAAGCATTTCCCATCTCATCTTCTGTAAGGCCAATTAAAATAGTAAGAAAAGAATTCCCTCCCAGGAAAAACTTCAGGAAATTATTGAAAGGTGAGGACATCTGGGATTTATTTTGATTTGAGCTTTTTCTATAAATCTTGCATTGCCTCTGCCCGCAAGTGATATAACTGTACTTTGTACGGTCACAATATATTCCTAAAGTGAGAACTGCTACTTTCCATTATCCAAATATGAAGCCACTTAAGTACACAAAATTAAAATATGAGAAAATGTACCATCTGCAACATGATCTTCTCCATCCTCAGAAAAATCTGAACGAGAAGGTGATCCGTCATCTGTATCATCATCTTTAGCACAATTATCTTCCTCCAAATCCTGCAAAGGTGAATACAATATATATACAAGACAGAAACACACTTGATATAAATATCTTATAACCTGTAACTCAATATGGAATTTTCCTCAAGAAGATAAGCCAAATTCAAATTATTTGACCCTCATGACAGTAAGCCCCAGGAGGAATATGAAGTTTAATTTGTAATTTTCCTTTCAAGTTCAAATAGGGCACCTCCCTAATGAAGAGTGCAAATACACCCACATGCACACAAGATATATTTAAGTAGATCATTAAAATTCACTATGCACTCCAAAATATGAACTATTAATGTATCTGTGTGCCATCATTACAATGCGAATTAAAGTGAGTTACCTGTGCCTACAGCATTCCCAACAATAAACCATATTCAATCTTTTAAAAAGAGTGACTAACTAAATGCAAATAATTCAACCTTAAAAAAATTACAACCCACATCATACAACATATAAATGAGCCGAAATATTTAACCATTACATCAATATTCCCTAATACAATAAAAACCAATGATTAATTGTAGCAAAAAAGAGTAATTTACTACAAAAGAATGACAAAAAAGTACAAATAAATATCCAAGAAATCAATCCTACAATGTAGATAAGAAAAACAAAATCCATCCATCCACAAAGACCAATAGAACATTAATAACAAAAAGCATCCATCCACAAACTTGGTCCATGATTGATGTTTTTCCCATGAAATTCAAGATTTCACTTGAGTATTTTAGAGCATTCATGAGTAGCATTTTGGATTGAAATAAATCTGCCAATTGTGAGTCACAAGACTCACGCCTGATAAAAAAATGGCCATTGATATCGGTAAGTTCCAACCATTCTTATGAGATGAAAGAGATTTGAAAGAAACAACTTTTTAAAGTAATGTCAACCGTCGATTTCTTTAAATGAGAAGGACACGTGTCACATCAATCTTTTTGAATTGTAATATAAATTGAGGAGAAAGTTAAGTTGAGCCAGTTACAATGTCATTCTGTTGTGGAAATTATTTTATATAATGTTCTTATGTTCTGGGTCATCAAGCCATTCTTTTTTCTGTCTTTCTCGTTACTGCTTTTTATCTGTGCATATTTCAAAAAGCATCTCCAACCACTTCCCTTCATAGAATATAACAAATATAAATTTACCTAGAAAAGCAGCACACTATTCCTTGCACTGTGACGCCAGACAAAAGGCCACAGCTGAAATTTTGAAAAAAATAAAAAGAAGAAAGAAGAAAGAAGAAAGAAAAACCACAGCTCTAAAATTACGTCAAAGTCCGAGAAAAACCAACTAGTACCAAAAGTGTGGAAACAATAGAAGAGCCTCAGATTGCTCAGAAAGCATCCGAGTTTTTTTCACATATTTCAGCAAAAACCACGAGGGTGTATAATTCTGTATGGCCTTCACATTCACCTAAAGCAAGATGAAGAGACAAAAGAAATAGATAAAGATTGGACATCAAACTTCCCATCACATCTTCAAAAACAATAATCCTATTAAACAAACAAAAATATTGCATTTATTACCTTCATGTGGTCATGTTCAACGTCATCTCCAAAGACAGCTTTTCTCCTCATCCTTCCATGATGGAACTCGATATGTTCCTTAAAGTTCTTTTCTGAAGGGCACTGCCGCTCTAGTGCATAATTATTTTCTTTATCAGAATCACTATCCATGACATTCACTGTTAGATCCTCACGAAGGGTTTTATCTTCGTCAGAAATTTCTGAACCATCTAAACCCTCTGCATCACCTTCATCATCAGAATCATCAGTTTCAAGTTCTCCAGGCACATTCTGCTCTACAGGCTCTACATCGCTCATCTGATTAACGGAGTTGTGAGCATCCTGTTGATCACCTGGAGCTTCTGCTAAACTATTTAGCTTCTTTCCAAAAAGAGTAATGAAGCTTTTTTCTAACTTTTCATCAATTGAATACTTCGTATTCTGAAGTGACTTTACCAAAACCTCACCAACATCTCGGTCTTTCCCTGAAATAAAGGGAACATAGACAAGTTAATAGAAACAAGATAAAGATGGGTCCCATGAGATGTTTACCATATTTGGTTTTTATGTATACAGAATCAGATATTAGTATGAAGAAAATGAAAGAAAAGTGAATATGGCACAAGAAAGAAAGATCTTTACAATTAATAAGCATCAGAAAAAATTAAATGATGGCATGAGAATACCGTATTAAATAATACCAAGCTCAACTTCACAAACTTTGTACTGAAAAAATACATGTACAGAAGTATACACCTTTGCGTGTCTCTCCACCATTGTCATCATCAACTTTAGAAAACTGCACAAAGTGGTCATTTATGTTTATGTAGACAGCATCCTTGTCATACAGAAGATCCCCAAGTCCAGACATGGGTGCATAAAATAGTTTCTCCTTGTCCCGCAATCCCTTTTTTTTGGCAGCCGAAGGGAGAGGACAAGGATCTACTAAGCTTGTAATGCCAGCTAAATTGTAGTCACCAACACCAGCAATATGCACCTGATTCCAAACTGTAGATCAGACTACATGTATAACATGAATAACAATGAAAAATAGCAAACACGGCCGAAATAATATTTTTCAAACAATAGGTTGAACTTCTATAAACAATAGTTGCAACTTATTCTATGTAAACATGAAATAAGGTTCCTCAACTGTAGGGGACGAAATTTTCAAGCCGAACTAAGTACAAACATAAGAGAAAGGAATATAAATAAATTTGTCACACAAAACTAATCTGAATGCATCATTTAAGATAGCCATTTGCGTTACCTTACTTCCGGTGCAATATGTATATCAAACCCTTCTCTTTCTGGGCGTTTGCAAAGAAACAAAATTACTGTTACGCAAACATAGGACACTTCCAATATTCTTTAAAATAGGATAATAAAATTACTAGCAATGAAAATAGAGCAAGTAAAATGGAGCTTTAAAACAACAATCCAATCACCACCAGACTTCCTTTCCTTTAGCTTAACATATAGGCCTCCTCATTGGCTAATCCAGGTATACCAACCAGCAGGTATCAAAAACATCCTCTCTCTCTCTCATCAAATTTATTATGTGCCTATGCTCAAGATTTTGTCTAGTCAAAAACATGCCACACAACCAGTCACCAAAATGATGAAAGCAATACAAGACACCTCTCTAAAGCATCCAAACAGCAAAATCTTATGGATTTAATGGATGATTGGCATCACCATACCTAGCCCCAAGCAATTTGTTTGACTTGTTGAGTTGAGTTTATATTGCATCACCTCTTCTCACCAGTTTGGATAATATGGAAGCATCATTCATTAAAATACTGTAATTTCCAATAGTTTCTGAGTCAACAAGTCATGAAGGAATCATATTTGGCCTTATAAATTGGAGAGAAGCTATGACACTTGAAATGGATTTGAGTTCCTTTTGGGACACCCATTAGAGCAATCGGCGGCCGTAGACTGGACATAAAACTTGTTTTTAGAAGGACATCTGATGGCAACCTTGTGAAGATTTTTTTCCCATTTCAAACTTTCTAAATCAAAATACACCATGTTATACTGCTTTGACTACAATAACATTTCTTGTAAATTTTCTTCCAGTTCCTCATCGAATGTGCTTATCACTTTCAACTGTTCATCAAATCCAAACCCCATCCTCTTCTTTTCCTCAAACAGGTTTGATCTAGGAAGCCAAAGACACCCTAAAGATTTTAAAGTCTTGGTTGGAAGTAGCTCATAAAAAGGTCATGCTTGGTGAGTAAGCTTATATGAAAATGAAACCACTTACAAGATCAAACAAAGCATGAAACTCAGATATTAGTCACTCGGCACCTTACTAGCAAGGAAATAGTTGATCACTTGAATATTTATTGCCTGACTTTCTGTTCTTAATGGCAAAGATCGATTTATATGCATGGCAGGAATATCATGGGTATGTGTCATAGTTACACCTCGTCACACGAACTTGAGGATCCTCTTTTAGAGCCATTAGTGTGGGAAGTGTGGTAGGTATACTCATGTTATGCCAGTGAGGATGGCAAAGTTTCGAAAATAAGAAAGAAGAGAGAAGTTCCCTCATCCTCTATGACGCACGGATACGGATACGGAATACGGACACGGATACGAATACGATACAGATACGGCATACAGATACGATACGGATACGACAATACGGCAAAATTAAAAAAAGTAAAATACGAATACGGTTAGGATACGTTTGTAAATTTTATATATATTAATATATATTTATATTTAATATTTATTGTTCATAAAATCAAGTTCAATGCAAGAATGAATTCATATAGATTGACAATAAAACCAAAATATTAACCAAATTGTTTCTTTTAGACATCCAAGATCCAACACATGACAAAAACAAGTTTAGTTTAAAACATAACAAAACATTTTTCTTAAACTAAGAATTATTATTCTTCACTCTTTAGTCTTCAGTTATATCAATTTCAGCTTGATCCCCTTCATTATCATATGTGAATAGCACAGTTTTCATATCCGGCTCATCAAGTGAAAGATCTGCAATTTCAAGCAAGCCAGCACCCTCAAGTGAATCAAATGCATCTCCACCAACATCCCACATCTTGGTATCTCCTCCATATACTGTCAACTTCTCCTTGATAGAAGACGAAGATTGCTGTACACAAAAACCAAATCTTCAACTCTTTGTGGTGTCATTTTGTTCCTTTTGATGGAATGAATAAAAGAGTATGTGCTCCAATTTTTTTCACAGCATGATGAGGAACATGGTTGGCTAAGCAATTTTAATGCTAAAAATTGGAGCATAGGTGCAGGGAACCCATGTGTAAACCACCAAATAAGAGGTTCCAACACTCCTCTATCACTTCTTGAGTCAAAATCCCCAAAACTTTCCAAAAAATCAGAAAATTTTCCATACTCCACATTGATCATTCTTCTTTCATCTGTATTAGGAAAGTATTTCTTGAAGCACTTGTTCCTCATATTTGAAATTTCTTCATCCTTGTGAGGAGGAACACGACTAAGATTTCATCCAACTACGTTGAGCTACAATACCTAAATTTGAAATATAAAAAAATGTCAAAGTTAAATAACTTAAATTGTGTTATCAAAACTCACAATTATGACTCAACAAAAAAAAAATTAATTCAAAGAGTTACCTCGGATTCAAAAAATGTGCAAGGCAATGAAAAGGTGTATTTCTTTTTGCCCATCGATCAACAAGGATATTATGCACCACAAAATAAAAGACTGACTCGTCCTCTTGAAGCTTTCCTTTGTGTCTGTAGATGGCCGCCTTCACCTTTTCAATCATTGTGCCCCACATCTCATAAACCAAGTGAAGGCATGGCCGATCTGTGTCGCAAACTCGAAGCATCTCATAAATGGGCAATGTAAAGGAGAGAATATAATCAATCTTATCCCACCAAATATCATTCAATAACTTTTTCTACACAAATCCTGCTTTCCCAATATCATCTTCTCTATAAGAAGCCCATCTATTACTTATAGCCATTGATTAGAGGCCACGTTTTATAAGTTTAAACCTTTTTAGCATAACAACTGCTGATGCAAAGCATGTGTCCGCAACAACAAGTAGCTTCAAAGGCACAAACTCATTGAAAATTGCAAGTCTCATTGAATAATTCATGATAAAGTTTTTTATAAGCAGCACATCATCAACACAGAGTGTAATCCAATGATATTCATCAAATGCAAAAGCAGTACCTCCAGTTTCTTTTGCAGCACAAATATTTTTAAGAGCAAGATTAAGTGTGTGAACCACACATGGTGTCCAAAATATATTTGGATACTTGCTCTCAATGAGTGATCCAGCTGCACTGCATACAGGAGCATTATCTCTAATTACTTGAACCACATTTTGAGGTCCAACTTCTTCAATTGCTTGACTAATCAAATTGGAAATAAAGAACTTATCTTTAACCTTACCTTCACAATTAACAGCCCTTAAGAACATTGCTCCACCTTCCGAAGCTCCCATAAAATTAATAAGAGGCCTTCTTTGAGAATCAGTCCATCCATCAGTAACTACACTTAGCCATTTTTCTTTCCATGATTTCCTTATTGGCTCCAATAGCCTTTCTACATTTGCCCTTTCCTTCTGATGTAATGTAGTCCTTAACAAGTTGTAACCAGGCGGTACATACCCCGTAATTAAATTATTGGCTGCAAACTAAAATGCACTCACATAATATGGGTTCCAAGATAAATGAAAAGGTAACCCAACTGAATAAAACATGCGAGCAATCTCAACATGTAGCTGTTCTCTAGCCCCATGATTAAATGCTTTTTCTAGAGCAGTAGTACCAATTGCCTTTCTTTTCTTTGGCACATATCCCTCCAATCGAAATCCTGCAACATTTAATGTCGTTGAACCATAACTTGTACTAAATTGGCCCGAAGAAGGTGGCAAAGAAACTTTTTTCGGCATAGGCATTTTTAACCTGTTGTCTGCTTCTTCAACTTTCCTTTGCATTTCAGCAAGATGTTGAGGAGTGACTTTGGGGCACACTTTGATTCCACTACCAGAAATTTTCAATAGATGTGCCTTAACTATGTAATATAATCCCTTAAATTCACATTGACAATAATTGCATTTAAATTTGGTATTTCCTCCTCCTCCCATTTTTTCTAATTTTGTAACATAACTCCAAAGAGAAGTATGATCATCCACAGATTCAGCATTCATGGCTGAACCGCTTCCACTAGATGAACCAAAACTTCCGGGGCTCATAATTCCTAAATTTATTTGATTTTAAAAAAATAATAAAATATCAGCAATCATGTTAATTAAAGCATTTATAATTTCGACAATCAACAATGACTAAATCGAAACAATTGAACAACAATTTCATAAATCATCAATTAGCAATTATAGTAACAATTTTAATTTTATTTATAATTTTAGTTAAATAAAATTAGTGTTACTGTAGCACAATTTCGTGGCAATTGATGGGACAACAATGGCTGATCTACAGTGCACATTGAATTTAAAATTGCTATTATGTCGCAGCAATAGCACAGCACTGTTGTGCACAGAATTTAAAATTGCTATTCTGTCGCAGCAATAGCACAGCACTGTGCACAATGAGTTTAAAATTGCACAGTCTAAAAGCTTTAGCCTTTCACACGCAAGACACAACAAAGACACAAAGGCCGAAGAGAGATGAGACTGAGAGAGAGAAAGAGAGATGAGAACGGGAGATTGCTGAACCAGCTCGACGCGACGACGGCAAGTCGAGAAGAGCTCGACACGACGACAGCACGATCGAACACAGAAGGATGAGAACGTTGAGAAGTCGTCGAGTCGAGAAGAACACGAAGGATGAGAAGTCGACTGACCTGTAAAGCTTCAATCAACTGTCGGCTGGGCTAGGGCACAATCGAACATAGCTTCAAGCCTCTGCTAAGGTTGGATCGAGCACTGCTAAGCTTCAATCAACTGTCAGCCTTAGGATTTCTCCGCCAGTGCCTCTCGACTATTTCGGTATTCCTCTTGGCTTTGAATTTGCAATTTTAGCTTTTATGATTATGAAGTTAAAACGCCGATCTCTGCGTTTGGTTTGTCTTTTGCGATTTTTTTTCATCCGGGCACATCCCGAACGTATCCCGCCGTATCCCAAACGTATTCGAGACGTATCCAAAACTGAAAAATTAAAAATTTATTTCTGGATACTTTCCAGCCGTATCCGATACATATCCCGACGTATCGGGCGCGTATCGGTATTCGATACGTATCCGATACGCGTACGGCACCATTTTTGAAGTGCTTCATAGCTCATCCTGTTGGGATCAATGTCAACATTTTTTGAAGAAACTCCAGCAATACTCATCTTCCATTATCAGGGCTCTATTCTCGAGATGAGGGAAAGCTCCTCATAAGAGAGACACTGAAGCTCAGCTTTGATGGTTATTCTCTTCAAGATCTGGGAAAATTAGAAACCTTCAGTTTCAACAGGATCATAAACATAGGGCTATTCGTCTACTTGATGACAACCTACCAAGGCCACGTATCTTTTTTTGGGGCGAGGGGGGGAGGGAGGTACAAGTAACCAACATTTATCAAAGGATATTAAGAGAATGACACCAACACACAAGGAAAACCCCTTAGAAGAGCCAAAAGTGAGACAAAGAACTCCCAATAAAAAAGGTTCATCAAAAAATCCTCTACAAAGAACAATAGTTCTTCGCACAACTAAACTGTCTACAAAATTAGCAACATCTTCCAACAAAGGTGCAACACACTAGACAAACAACTATACGAACTAATGGGTAGCACACCCTTCAATTTGTAAATCGATGTCTTCACCCCATGAAACACTCATATGTTGCACTGCACCCATAACAACCAAATCAAGCACAATTGAGACCATACAAACCCAAAACCAAGCCACAAAGCTCCAAGGAACCTTCGGATGAATAAGCAAGTGGAAAACTAATTGCCCTTCCCTCTTACACACCCAACACCAGTTAGTCATTACATGTCCCATCAATTTATTAGATTATCCAAAATAAGAATATTTTCATGTGCCATTGTCCAACTGAAAATGGCAACCTTATAAGGGCCTCAAACCTTCCAATAAGAAGTTCAACCTCCTACAACCTAGAACAAAACCATAGATCCTAACCCTAAATTTCTTATTACAATCACTCCCACATCCAATGGAGTCATCACCATCCCCTATACCCCCATAGTCATACAAAATCCTAAGAAGATTCACCAACAGATCCATCTCCGAGTTTTGTGCGTCCCTCATCAGTTCTATGTCACAAAAAGGTGTTCATCAATTCTTTGAGCATAGTTAACTATTGAGGCAGTTTGTTATTGGCCAAAGAAAAAATAGCAAGGAACGTCTTAGAAAGAGCATTCACCACTCCACTTTATTGGCCAAAGAAAAAATAGCAAGGAACTTCTTAGAAAGAGCATTCACCACTGCGCTTACCATATAAGTAATATGATATAATCCTCTCTTCTTGCATCTTGCCTCAAAAACGATTTGCTCAGAAAATTCATCCCAAAGTTTGCCAGCATGCTTCCATAGCAACTTGTCGTGTGAAATCAGGCACCAGTAGAGTGAGGGGCCTAATCGGCATCGTACTTGTACTTGCACCACACCTTCTCCCTCCAAAACCTCGCCTCCCTATGAGAGCCTTATTGCAGATACTTGAAGTGCAAAGGTTGAAGTTTCAGGATTAAAAGGAGAATAGTAGAATAGAAAGAGAAAATTAACGAATAGGTTCAACATTACAAATGAAACCCTACACCTCAATGCATTTACATTAAAATTATTATCAGCTTCCCATCATCCAGACCTCCATCCTTCATATACGAGCAAACTATGTCCCACCTGACCAAGTGACATTTGAATTCCTACTCAACTCCACCGCAAAAAAAGGTCATATATCCTTAAAAAACCTAAAGAACAAAGGAAAAGGAAAAGAAAAAGGAGGGGAAGAGTTGCTCATGGTTTATAGTTGGGATAACGAGTGGTTGTATGAAGACTAAACAACTAAATTGTTTCCTTGGAAAAGGAGGTGAATATAGGCTCTAGATGGACCAAGGGTAGCAACCATAGGAATCACCTGACTAAAGATTATCTTTGGATTGGTTTTCATTGAAACCAAAACATTCCCTTTTTAAACAGAAAAATTTTGTATTGCAAAAGGTGCTTTGTAATTTGGCAACTTACTAGTATTTCAATAATTGGTTTAAGAAACCTTGTTTAGTTTATTTCTTAATCCAAAAATGAAACCTTAGTTTAGTTGCAAATGAGAAAAACAATTGCTAGTGGGAGCTATTTGCTCCTATATAACCTAGATTTTGTAACTAATACGTAAAGTAAAATATATTTAAAAAATGTAGCAAAAAGACACATCTTCTATGAAGAGATGTGCAAAAATCCTGTCAATCTGCCAACTTGCACCAACACAAACCATCCCATGCGGTCTACGAATACGAGCTGGTTAGTTGGAAGGGTTATATAATAAAGACCAATGGGTTGAGTTAGCTTACGGTGAAAAAATTGCCAAACAATCCATAAACCAAACCAGCCCACTTATATTTACACACAAAATTAGTTTTCATTTACCCACACATAATCTCTCTCAAACTTCAATACCATTCACCGGAATGATCCTCACCTCTCATTTTTACTGCACATTTTTCCTAATTTAATTGCCCAAATATTGATTTGTAAAAACTATTTTTTGAATAACATCATATGTTCCATTAATTTATGGGTTTTGCATTGAGATTTGGAATTATTAAATAATATTTTTGATTAAAATTGTAAAAAAAGTTATGGTTGTATATATATCAACTACATAAAAAGTGGGAACAACAAAAAAAAATCCTCCTAACATTGTGCATTAAGATTACAATTTTGCCTTTACTCAGCATTAAATTTACAGTTTTATACTTCTACAAAGAAAGATTAAATATCTGCAAATAGCATTTCACCAATTGCACTATTCCGTTTGTGTCACACCTTGCGCAAGCACATTGTTCAACATAAACAGTATGATGGACATGATTTTTACAGGAAAATGCATGCATGTGATTTCCAACTTACTTTATGTGGGATTTTGATCGTGGTTACCTAATGAGAGTCAACTAACTTATAGACAAACATATTTACATTCTTTATTACTTATTTGATGTGGGATTGATAGTGCCATATGTCATCAACCAACGTTGCGCTTTTGTTATATAACAACTATGTTTTGCTTGGTCAGCGTGTGAACATGGTAAACCAGCAATAGAATCCGTTATTATTAGCAATTAGTTTTCCACATGGCATGACATATAAGAGATGTTGATCTTGATACTTGGTATGCATACACGTATTTTCACTCCACCAGTGACGAAGAATGAGATTAGAGCTTATGATGGAAGAAGATTTATGGTACTGATGTGCATAGATATAGCAAATAAAATTTTTGAAAGGTTTTTGGATTAAAGAAATATTGTAGTAAAGATGGAGGCAGTCAACAATGATGATAGAGACTGATAGTGCCAAACATAGATGATGCAAAGTTCAATTATACCGAAAAATCATTCTTATGATGACACAATGATTTTGTGGCAATCAGTGGTAATGATAGAGGAGATGAAAAGATAAAAAACAATATTTATATCTTTATTCTCCATCGTCGATAATGGATGCAAGAATGGTGATAATGAAGGATATCAATAGTAATAGTTTGTGGATAATTACTAGACGTATTTCCAAGTGCAACTCTTTAATTTAATCCCTTAAAATGTGGTGTTCATTAATATTGCTTCACATTTAATGTTTTCAACCCGCCGAAACTGTTCAAACTATTGGTTCGAAACGGCCAAACTATTCAACTAACCCATAAATTTTTTAGGATGGGCAGGTTAGCAATGGGTTGGAAAAAACTTAATCCGCCAAACGCAGTTTGACGACGATACTGCCACAATCCAACCACGCAACCCCTTTTTTTGTACACTATACAATCAAGCTATAATCCCCCCCACCCCAAATGAGATGTACCCAAACAATTTACAAGAGCAAAAGAAGATTAGAAAAAACTCCCTTTAAACCAAAAATGAAAACTATGGATCAAAGTCACCTTTAAGCTATGTACAGACATCTCTAATTCTTCTATAGTCATTCGTACCTTTCGCACCATACCTCCACATCAAGCACACATTCCAAGTCCTAAAGACTCCTACAAGGATAGCTATTGTCCCAAGATGATGAAGGTTGAAAAAGGAAGCTGGCATGACCCATCTAACCTTCACAACTAGTCAACAACCAACCTGAACTCTCTAATAATATGTTCTTCATGCAATCGGCACATGAACAAAGTGATCCACTAAATTAGAACATGTGCTAGTGAGGATCATTAGTCAAGAACAAAAGGTGAACATTATTTGGCAAATATGCAAATGAATATTATTTGGTAAATATGCATAAAAAGTATTATTTGGAAAGAAAATTTCTTAACGGTTTTGATTTCAAATAGGTTAACGAATCCTTGACCCTTGACAAATAAGCTCTAGGTTGTCTTTAACAACTTTCAACCAGATCTTCTAATTGCAAGCAAAGTAAATAGTGTAAATAATGTGGAAATTTTAAGAAGAGACTGGTAATAGATTCTCGTCCAATTAAGACTACCATCATTTGGGATGATTTTGGGCTATCTAAAAATTAATTGGAAGGTTAAGGTCACATTCAAATGGTTGGAGATTTTGTAAAGGAAAAACATATATATTGACAATAACCAAATAGCGCTTTATATCGGTAGTGATAAGCTTAAGTAAGCCAATCAATTTTGAATGATAGAAAATTTTGTAAAGGGCTAGTGAAGGTGACGCGTGCAAGGCACATGATCACAGAGTAGGCCCATTAGCGAGAAACAACTCCTGAGAAAGCAAAAAATGCAGCTACAAAATCTAAGTGTACGAGTTGATACCATTGAGCATGAACACGAGAGTCCATAAAATAGTATTAAATGTAGTTGTTACTTGTTAAGCAAAGTGCAAGAGCAGATCCCTAAGTTTCAAGAACTAATCGAGAAAGAGATTTCTTTTGCGCCGTGTGATCAGTGACACTAAAAAGAGAGGGAAGATAGAACTGAGTGTAAAGAATGAAGAAAAGCTATATTTTCAATTAATGTGCTGGGAATTTTGATAATTCAAATTAATGGCAAATGAAAAATTATGCATAATTATAGCTTTTTTTTACAATAAAGCCATCAAGTTGCATTCTAATATTTTCAAAATAAAACAAAAGTGGCCAATAGGAGTTCAAGATTTGTTGGGTATGATAATTTTAAAAATCACGTGATAATACGTAGTGAATCAAATTGTGAATCTAGGCAGGAGTAGCAAATATGGCTTTTATCAAATGGAACAAAAATGTTTATACACTAATTTCTATGTAGAAAAAGCTTGCATTCCCTTGAAACGAAAAGGAAGAACCACCAAGAAGCTACTTTTTCTAAAAACCTACATCCTCCATCCGCATATTTTCAAATTGGAAAGCGGGTGGTGGCCTTTTCATTACACCTCCCCCCTCACCCTCTTAGTTAGGATCCCTGACCAAAGATGGATCCTCGCAGGAGGCGGAACCTCACAAGAGAGATTCATTAACTAATTCGTATCGATTTATGTATAAATCATGAATCAAAATGGTACGATTATCGTGAATAGGAAGATTCTAGTAACTATGTTTATCACAACAAAGCCCAAATAATTATGCCCAACTAGGGTTGTAAAAGTTTATATACTGCAAAACAAAGGTGATCAGCTCGGTTATCCATTTATTAAACAAAGACCCATGTAGTAAGATGGTTTTGGAGATCAATTTGGCCTTTTATTTTTCTGGCAAGCCACAGGGGGGGGGGGTTAAAGAGTTTGGGTAACAAAATAGCACAATAATCATATAAATGGGCTTCAACCAAGATAGAAATTAGCAAATTTTGGAATTTGAAGCGCAATACAAAAACTGGATGCATAAAAAATTCTCAATGTTAACTAAGTTGTTATCAAGAACACACACCTCTCATTTCTTTATATTGCCCTACATAAATCAATTCCAGTGATTTTCCATTTCAAGGAGCAACCAACAAATTCATCAGTGGAATGGAAAACACAATTCCACCTCCCATAGAAGAGATAAAAAATTAAGGCACAGTGATACCACGTCATCTTTGACACGCGATATCACATCTAATAGCAAACCACCATGTAAGCATTCCACCTTACCATACAGCTATAATAGTTACTGGAATGAGTTGGAGTGGTAATTACATTTAATCATAGGAGTATAGGATCCCATATTATTTTATTAGATGGTGATGCAACAAGTTATTCCAATAAACTACCGCGTAAGCATATTCCACCTTACCATACAGATATTACAGTTAGTGGAATGCATTGGAGTGGTAATTACATTTAATCATAGCAGTGCAGGATCCCATATATTATTATGCTATTAGATGGTGATACCACAAGTCAGTGATGATATCGTATCACCATTACACTGACCTTTTACTCCCAATAGAGGTCCAAAGGATTTTTCCATCAGTAGAAATTCAATAAATTTGGAAGTTATAATATAATGAAAAGGTTAGATATACGTGCCTTAGTTCCTTTCTTCAAATTACAGCCACGTAAATAACCATATAAAGTGACATTTCTGTTGCACTTATTATTCATATGCACCCTTTCCTGAGGTGTGACATCTTCAAAACGATCTACCAAGATGTAAGGATGGGTAACTCGCCACGACAAAGGATGAAACTTCATAACAGAAATGAACCTTGCGAGATTTTGAACCTCACGTTTAGCATACCTGGTATTTAAAAAGTGAATCAGGTATAGACTATTTTCACACAAGATGGCACTGATCTTGCAAAAGTAGACAACAAGAGGAAATCAGTTACTTACTTTCCATGAATAAGACCGGATAAATAGAATAGTTTAGCACCATCATATATTTCAGTCCAAAATCGATGCTTCAGGCGCTGCTTTGTTTTTTTAAGCTTCTTCACATCCTTGAACATATCAAGGTGTGTAAGAACTCCCATGATTTTAGGGAAGCCATGATTTTGCAAAATATTAAGGAACTCAAAAGTTTCCTGCAAGAATAAAATCGCCCATTACACCAAATCTATTATAGGAGGGGAAAAGAAAACAGCATATTTAATCAGACAAACAAAAACATGTGCACAAATGTAGAACAAATTAAAAGTTTCACAGTCAGACAAGGATGGATAACTAGGAAAAACTAAATAAAATGAAAATAGAGTAAATTAGTGGTCAGTCATACATATTTCACCAGCACCTCTAAAGTAGTGCGATAAAGAAAGGTAAGGAGAAAGAAGGATATAAATGATGGTCTGGGAGAGGTGGATTTGGCATCATATGCACAAAGTGGCTACCTCATATTCAAACCTATAACCTCAAGGTCAGCCAAGTTTTAGCTGCTCAAGTGGCCACCTGTCACCAACAGTGGTGAAAAGACCACCAATGACATCAAAATAAACATATTTTCAAAAACAAAACCAGTTGGGGTAGTAGAGTTCACTTTCCAAAACAACAAAGGATTATTTACAAAATAACTCAAATAACATAGGCATATATGACTTGATTATTGCTTATAATAATACAGAAGTGGGTTCAAAAATTTCTTAGTGTAAACAGAAAAGTGTAATCATCTGCCGAGGAGGCCTCACCATTTCAAAACCATAGTTACCATCAACAAGAAGCAATGCTAGATCAGCAAACTTTGCAGCATCAATCATGCCATTAATATCATTCGGACACTCCACAAATTGCAGTCGCCTCTGCTTCCCTATATTAATTTTATTTGTCATAAAAAAAAAACACTTGTTCCTCAGCAAATGGAAGCAAGAAGCTTTTATCAGTGCAGTTTGAAATTAAAAACTCTAACCAATAAGGCAACTTATTAAACCTGACACAATAGTAATTGGTCCTCGAACATCGGGTAGATTATGTTTGGTGTAATGCTTCACAAGACACTTTATTAGAAGAGACTTTCCAACCTAGAAAACCCAAATCCAAACAAATTAAATTTCATTATAGCTTAACTATTTGTACTAATCACCTCAAGCTACAAAAGTACTGAATATTTTAGAAAATCAATGTACTTACCTTCGGAGGGCCCTGTACCACCACAACATACGGTGCCAGCTCTCCCGTGGAGCGGTCAATTGTCGGGACATGAAGCCTGCGCTGCTCTTTCTCCGAAGCCCGCGATTGCAATCGTTTGGCTTTTACTGTTGAACTAAAAGCAAATGCCTAAAACCATACGCACATACATAAATAGATATACACAGAGAGGAAGAAAAACATCAATGAGACATTGTACGAATTTATGTGGGATAGAGGAATTGAACCTTGGGGTTGTGATGCTTCTGCTCGGCGGAAACTTTGCGCTTGCTCTTCTTCTTGTCTGCTTTTGCACCGGAATTTCGAGAGCGGTGAGACTTGTGAGATTGCTCTTGGCTACCACTGTCCATACCCATTATTGTATGAAACAAACACCCCCAAGATTCTGCAACTAGAGCTTAAAAACCAAAACCCTAGACCTGAGATTTGTCAATTTGCACCAAAATAGATAGTGAAACCGCAGTAGAGGAAGGGTTAGAGTAAGACTAGCTGTCGAACGTTTGCAAAGGAGAAGAATCAGAAGCAGAGAGTTTACTTTTATGGTTAGGGTTTTGTATTTTAATGAACAGACGAGGGAGGAGGTTCGGGATAAAGGAGTAGGTTTGGCTTCGGAAGAGCCAACTATAGGGTTTTTTTTTCAATAAAATTACAAAAACACCCCGTAGTATTTTCGAATATTACTAAATTCTGAACTAAAAATTTGTATAAAATATTCCTTACACTATTTATTTTATCACTTTAGCTCGTCTGTTAGGGACTGTTCTCGTAATCAAACAATAGTATAGGAGTCACTTTGTACGAATTTTTAATTTATGAGAATTAAGTAATATGCGAGAATAGTATAAGAGATGTTTCTGTAATTTTATTTTTTTATTTAGACTTTGTAATTTTTTAATTTTTTTATAAAAAATAAATATAAAAATATATGAAAAAATTAATTAATTATAATAAAAGACTAAATAAGTAAACATTTTAAGAAATTTTTAAATAAAATTTTTTTTAAAAGAGCTAGGCCAAACAGGCTAAGCCTCTACTTAGCTTTTTTTTCTTTATGTTTTTTGCTTAAATTTTTTTTAAAAAAAAAATTTACTTGTTTGACTTCTATAATTAATTAATTTTTTATATTTTTTATATTTACTTTCAAAAAAATTAAAAATTAAAAATTCTAAAAAAACCTAAGCAAAACACACACTAGTAATATTTGGATTCTTGTCGCTAACCACAATTTTATTTTTTATTAATGCCAAGAAAAACTGAGGATGTATGGAGTTTTGTGCCTAGGTTTGGACTTTTGGACATTTATTTTATTTTTAATTGAAATTAAAGTTATGATTAGTAATTAATTTAAAAGTTAAATTTTTTTATAATTTTTTTTTAGTTAAAAAGCTTGATGGGATTGAAAAGGAGTAACCTGGTAATTAGTTTTTAAGTTCAATTATTTTTATTTGTTTGGGTAGGAAATTATTTTTCTTATTTTTTTTAACTCAAACTGAATGTTATTGTCCTCTATATAGTTAATTAAAACAATTATTTATGATTATCATTGTCAGCAATTAAGTTATCAAACGTGAGTATTGTAGCCTTTGTTTGACCTAATTTTTTTAAAAGTATTTTGCTTAAAAATCTTTTAAAAAGTCCACTTATTCGATTTTCTATTGTAATTAGTTGACTTTTTCACATTTTTGCACATTATTTTTTTACAAAAAAAAACAAACAAACAAAAAATTTACAACAAAAGGTAAGCCAAACACAAGCGTAGTCTTTTCACTTAAATCGAGAGTTTGAATAGAGTGGCCTACGAATTAGTATTTTTTTATTCAACGTTTTTATTTTTTTTAATCAAATGAAGTTTTTTAATTTTTAAACTAAAACGTCACAACGCTTATTTGGACATCAAATGATTGTTAAACATTTTAAAATTTTGGTAGATGAAATACAATACATAAAACTAAATTATGTAATTACACTCGAAGTAAAATCTTAATCAACCAAATTAGCTTGAAGTTTTAGTTCTTCATATATATTTTCTTTTCTTTTACTTGCATACTTGGCATAAAACTTGTTATGCATGGACAAACGGAAGAAGAGATTATAACTTCGTTTAATAACTTAGTTTAAATTAGTTTTTTTTTACTTTGAGCTATATATTCAAAAAAATAGTTTGGTTAAAAGATTGATTTTTAGTTACCATGTATGAAAAAGAAAGTTGTGATTTAATAGTTAATTTTTTATGACTTTATGCAAACAATAAAAAGTTAAACTTTGCATGTATTCATTTAACACACTATACTGATAGGCTTAAAGATCTTACTACAAGAAAAAAGACATATAATAACAAAAAAAATGGTTACAAACGCATATTTATCACTAAATGTAAGTATTTAGTGATAAGAATAAAAATTGTCACAAAAGTACTTAATACATGTATTTTTATGACAAATTTATCTTTGTCGCATAAATTTTGTCACTAAAAGCATGTTTGGAAATGAAATTTGGTGCCAAAGAGTATTAGTGACAGTAAAGCAATTGTCACAAAAAAACTCGTATTAGTGACAATATTTTTTGCTTGACACTAAATCACACTTTGCCACTAAGAGTTGTCGCAAAATATCTAGTTGTGTTTAGTGATAAATATTTAATTTTTGTCATTAATAATAATTGGTGACCAACATAAATTTATCACTAAAAGTATGTGTTTAGAGACAACATTACTCACAAAAATATTAAAAATTGTGATTTTTGTGACAATTTCTTATTTGTCGCATATACTTTGTCACTAAATGTGTGGCGGGAAAACCAGATTTGGTACCAATTGTTTTTAGTGACAACACTATTAGTGACTTTTCAAATTTAGTAACTAAAAATTAATAATTATTAGTGATGATTTTTTGTTCTCGTCACTAAATAGTGACGTTGATTTTAGCAACATTCAACAATCATAGCTAAAAAGAAAGTCCAAGTCCGGGGGTTAGGGTAAGGAGCAGGAAACGCCAAGCACACAATCAAACAGTGATGTGTTTGGTGCGGCAATATCCCAACCAGTGGCTCATATCAATTTTTTCCGCAACAGTACGACACGAAAGCAAGCGGTTTTCATGGATACAAACACTGTTACAGCAGTTTTGTGCATGCAAATCAAACCAGGTGCTGTTTGGATAAGATAGAATTAAAGACATCCAGATACAATCATGATACAAGAAGCTTATTCAGAACAGGAGACTGAAACTCTTTAGAGTTTTAATCCGATCATAAAACTGAAATATTTATCTTACATTTAATTTATTTTAATTGCATGGATGATAATTATTGATTTTATTTATCCTGTTAATTTAATTAATTCGAATATTCAATTTTAATTAAAATATTTTGTAATAGAAAATAAAAATAAGTTTTTTTAATTAATTAATTTTAATTAAATAAAAAAACTTTAAATATTTTATTTTTTACAAAATATCACGTTTAAGATGATTTTTTTAAAATCGAATATCTTGAAAAAAAACATGGAAATTAATTCTGAATTTTGAATTAATTAAATAAAAAAATATTTAATCAAAATAAATTATTATTTTTCGAAAAATGTGAAACAAAAATTAAAATAAATAAATACCTTTAATCACTACCTTAACTGAAAAGCTGGAGAAAAACTGTGAATTTATTAAATTTTATTTGTTACGCATTTAAACACAAAAAGATAGTTTAATAATTTAGAATATTTAGAATCATATACACGAAAAAATATTTGATTCTTTAAGATCGTGTGACTTTTGAAAGATGGTTTGATAAACTAGAATCTTTAGAATCGTGTACACAGAAAGATGTTTGATTCTTTCAGATCGTGTAACTTTCGAAAGATGGTTTGATAAACCAGAATTTTTTGAATCGTGTACACATAAATATATTTGTTTCTTTTAGATCGTGTGACTTTCGAAATTAATAAATTTATTTTAATTAAACGGATTTTTATAACCCTAAAAAATGTTTTAAAAATCTAAGTGGGAGAGAAAATTTATTCACAGATAAATCTCGCGGTTTCTATCACCAGTTTATAGGCGATGCAACTAAACCATGCGTGTCGACAATAAGGCCTTCCTCCCTAATGGACAGATTAATTGCGGTATCGCCAGTACAAATCTCTTTTTGGAATAATTCTGGATAATCGTTAGTGTTGATCATTTCTCAATCTGAAGGGTTTATTGCGAAGCGATTAATTTGGGATTAGGTGATGGTTAACACTTAGCTGTGTATAATAGTATCATCTCCATCTCAGTCACTGCTATAATATATTGGACCGAAACTATGTCAGTTATATAATTTTACTTAGCATGGTCAGTTGCCTAGATAGTAAAATTTAAAAAAATTATCGTGTCAGGTCTTATGATGGATAGTAGACGTGCACTCAATGTGGCATGCTATTCACAGGTTGCCAGGCTGCTGGCGAATTAATTTTAAAATGGTAGAGAGAATCAAATTAAAATAAATTCAAAGTTTTGCTCATCATAATTAACGATTTTATTTAATTATGTGATTCTCATGATTAAAATGGCGTTCAACCCACTAGATTCCATTCTCAAAGAAAACAAACTTACATGACCAAACTATGTTGATTGGAAACGGAATTTGGACATTGTATTAACTGCTGAGGATTATAAATTTGTTTTAACTGAGATATATGCACCAGTACCTGATGAGGGGGCCATCGAAAGGGAACCCCGGGCCTATCAGAAGTGACAAAAAGCTGATCAGATGGCTCGCTGTTACATTTTGGCTTCAATGTCAAATAATTTATAGTATCAATATTAGTCTATACCCAGTGCGTATGACATGATGATGAACCTCAAAAAAATGTTTGGAGATCAAAATCATGCTACTAAGCAGGTGGCCATGAGATCTCTAATGAATGCAAACATGGCTGAAGGTATACCACTTAGGGATCATGTTCTAAATATGATTAGTCTTCTAAATGAACTGGAGATCCTTAGAGCTGAAATTAACGAAAAAACCTAGGTTGATATCATACTCCAGTCATTGTCTGAAAGTTTTAAGCAGTTCTACCGGAACTATTCTATGAATAAGCTCAGTTACTCACTGGCAGAACTTCTTAAGGAACTTCAAGCAGCCGAGGATGTTCTTAGGAAGCCAGGTTCTGTCTATGTGACTGAGAAGGGTTCTTCATCTAAATTGAAAGGCAAGAAGAAGAAAAATATTCAGACACAGGAAAATACAAGTCTAAAAGCAATTAAAGGACCAAAAGATGGTATGGAGATGCCGAGAGGCAAGTGCTATCACTATAACCAGTTTGGGCATTGGAAAAAGCAGTGTCCTATTTTTCTCAATAAGCAAAACAAACAAGGTAATTTTTGTTCACTAGTTGTTGAAACATGTTTAGCGGTGTTATCTATTGGTACCTGGTGTGTAGATACGGTAACCACTAATCATGTCTGCAATTCTTTGCAGGGGTTCTAGAAAACCAAGCAGCTCAATGATAGAAAAATCTACCTACACATGGGCAATAATACAAAGGTGGCAGCAGTTGCAGTAGGAGATGCCACTCTTAATTTTAGTAGAGATAGGATACTATTTCTAAGAGATTGTCTTTATGTATGTTTGATTAGAAGAAATTTATTTTCAGTTTCAAGTTTAATAAAAGACAATTATTCTGTTCATTTTGGTGACTCTCTCGTTTTGAAGAAAAATAAATATTTTATTTGTTCTGATACATTGGTAGATAATCTGTATATTGTATCTTCTATCTCTCCTACACTACAACTAATTGAAATGAATAACGCATCTACTTTACCATATAAGAGAAAGTTTTCTTCTTTAATGAACCAAGCGTTTCTTCGGCACTTACGCTTGGGTCATATTAATTTAAAAAGGATAAATAGACTAGTAGCATATGGATCTTTGAGTTTATTGGAAGTGGGGGCACTTCTAGTATGTGAATCTTGCTTAGTAGGTAAGATGACCAATAGGCCTTTTTCGGCCAAAGGCTATAGAGCTAAAGAACCGTTTGAGATGGTTCATTCTAATGTGTGTGGTCCTATAACAATCCGGGCTAGAGGTGGCTTTGAGTATTTCATCAGTTTCATTGATGACTATTCAAGGTGTGGATACATTTACCTGATGCACCGTAAGTTTGAATGCTTTGAAAAATTCAAAGAATTCAAGGCGGAAGTGAAAAAGCATCTTGGTAAAAATATCAAATCACTACGATCCGACCGTTGTGGGGAATACCTCTTTGGAGAGTTTAAAGACTACGTATCATCAGAAGGGATTACATCCTAGTTGACTGCACCTGGCACTTCACAGCAGAATGGTGTAGCAGAAAGAAGTAATTGGATTCTTATAGAGATGGTAAGATCTATGATGAGTTATTCAAGTTTACCCAATCCGTTTTGGGGTAACCCAAGTGAACGAAAGGTGGTTTATTTTAAACTCTAAGGATCAGAAGGTCATTGTTAGTACCAGTGTCTGATTCTCAGAAGAGGATTATATTATGGATCACGAGTCCAATAGTAAAATTATTCTGGAAGAACTGAGAAAAAATGCCAGTAGAACAGAAGAGGAACCACAAGTCATTGATATTCCATTATCTCGTCATAGTGGAAGGATTATCGGGATATGTGCAAATCAAGAACATGGTACTAATGCACAGGGTTCAGATTCTGCTCAGCCTGTTACTACTAGTACACAAACAAAGGTAGTGCCTCATCGTAGTGGGAGGGTTGTTCATCAATCTGACCGGTATATATTCTTGGGAGAGTCTTTTGACAGGATTTCGGCAGAACTAGATACCGATCCCTGTAACTACAATGAAGCACTACAAGATAAAGATGCAGATCTTTGACAAATGGTTATGAATTCATATATAAAATCTATATATTTCAATCAGGTCTGAGAACTTGTAGAACTACCCGAAGTGATAAAATCTATTGGATGCAAGTGGATCTACAAGAGGAAGAGAGGAGTAGACGGGAAGGTTGAAACCTTCAAAGTTAGGCTTGTTGCTAAATGGTTCACTCCGAAATAAGGAATCGACTATGAGAAAACCTTTTTGCCGGTAGCCATGCTTAAGTCTATTCGAATTCTTTTATCCATTGCCGCACATTTCGATTACGAAATCTGGCAAATGAACGTTAAGACAGCTTTTCTTAACGGAAGTCTTGACAAATATATCTATATGATATAGCCAGATGAATTTATTGTAAAGGGCCAGGAATACATGTTATGTAAGTTTAAGAGATACATTTATGGACTTAAGCAGACATTGAGGTCATGGAACACTCGATTTGATCAAGCTATAAAATCTTATAGTTTTGATCAAAGTCCGGATGAGTCTTGTGTGTACAAGAAGCGTGACGAAAGCGTGATGATCTTCTTAGTACTTTATGTAGACGATATCTTACTCATCAGAAATAATGTGGGGCATTATCTACGATTAAAGTATGATTATCTGGGCAGTTCGATATGAAGAACTTGCGAGAAACCAGTCATATCATTGAGATCAAGCTTGTGCGAGATCATAAATAAAGGATGTTGGGCTTATCACAAGCAAAGTATATCCTTGATATCCTTGCTCGTTTTCGCATGCAGGATTTCAAGAAAGGGTTTCTCCCTTTCAGGCGTGGAATTACTCTATCCAAGGATCAGTGCCCTAGGACACTTGATGAGATAGAGAAGTTGAATGCGGTTCCTTATGCTTCGGCAATAGGAAATCTCATGTATGCTACGCTTTGCACTAGACCCGACATCTGCTTTGCCGTTGGCATGGTTAACAGATATCAGTTTAATCTAGGACATGAGTATTGGACTGCGGTAAAAAATATAATCAAGTACGTGAAAAGGATTAAGGATTATATGTTGGTTTATCAAGCAGTCAGTCTAGTACTTTTGGGGTACACAGACTCAGATTTTCAGTCAGATTTAGAGCTTACATCAATAGACAACCTTGCAGATCCTTTACGAAGAGCTTACCGGCTAAGACTTTTGATAGTCATGTAGAGGGCATGGGAGTCAGATGTATGCCAGCATGGTTTTGAGTATAAG
>JAOTRH010000027.1:6588993-6608769 GCA_034768845.1 Heliamphora exappendiculata
CTCATAAAATAAAAAATTAATTTTATTAAAAAATAAAATTAAATACTAAAAATATGATTTTCAGTATACTAACCCTAACAGAGCAGGAAAAGACTGCTCGATTGATCTTTAGGCCGCTTGAGCGGTCTAGGAAAATTTTCAAAATCTTTGTTTGTTTGTTTGTTTGTTTGTTTTAAAGGTTGGCATGTGGGGCTCTTTTACTATTCTTTTGGGCTTCTCTTTTCCTTTCATTAAACCCTCAAAGGGACATTTATCAAATGTTTGAAACAAGTTTGCTTTATCGTTCCAAACTTCGTTTGGGTTCAAATGGTTTTGTTGGAACGTTGGCCTAACAAAACGAATTTTCTTTGGTGGTTCACATGCCTCGGGTTTGGGGTCGTGACAGACCGAGTACCTGAAATACTATTAGGGCGAATCCTCAATCCATAATATGAGCTTACTAATCATTTTAGGTGCTCCTCAATCCATCTTATTTTGTTATTAATAAAAATTTAGACTATATGAGATTCCTTAAAAACCAACAATATAGTCATGATCAGCAAACTACATACCCAGCTGCTTGACAGCTCGGTCAGCCAAAAGAAGGTCGAGGCTTCCAAGAGTCCAACTAGTGCCTTAGCATTTTTGGCCAGTGGTGGGCCAAAATAAGGTCGAGGCTTCCAAGAGCCCGACCAGTGCCTTAGCATTTTTGGCCAGCTTCTTGACAGCTCGATCTGGCAAAAGAAGGTCAAGGCTTCCAAGAGCCCAACCAAGGCCTTAGCAATTTTTAACTAGCTGCTTGACAGCTCAGTCGGCCAAAAGAAGGTAAGGAATACCGAGAGCCTGACCAAGGCTTTAGCATTTTTTGCCAACTGCTTGACATCTCGATCGGCCTCAAGATGGTCAGGGTTGCCGAGAGCCCGACTAAGCCCTTAGTAGTTTCTACAAGCTGCATGACAGCTCGGTCGGCTTTAGGATGGTCAGGGCTGCTAAGAGCCCGACCAAGGCCTTAGCCAAATTTCCCAAGCACATTCTTGACTCTCTAATCACTTAGTCAGCTACATTCATACATATCACAAAAAAAAGAAAAAGAAAAGAGGAGTTATTAGAAGAGTCAAGCAAGACAGGGTATGAAAAATTCAAAGATAGAATGAGTTGAAGACAAGAGTGCATACAACATGGCCAAAACTCAACCCCCAATAGAGAAATGCCAAACATGGCCCAAAAACAAATATTCAAAAACATTGTTTTGCATAAAGTACAACAAAAACACAAAAAACTCTCCGACTCTCAGCCTTCGTCTTCAGGGAGAAATTTGAAGAAGTTCAGATCTGGAAATGATGCAGTAACCCGGGCCTTCATATCTTCAAAACCACTGAGGTAATATTTGGCTATTTTAGCCGAATACTCCTCATAGGCCTTGAACCGCTCCACAGTAACACCCTCAGCCATGCTAAGTTCGGCAGTCAACTCCAGCACCCTAGCGTTGTTGGCGTCCTCCAAGCACTTGGCAGCAACGACCTGAACTTATAAGTCAGAGGCCCTCTTTCAGCAATCTCAGCCCTCTTTATTGCCCTTTTCAGCTCGGTGCCTTGGTCAGCAAAGTCCTTCAACTAGTCGACCTCCTCAGCATACTTGGCCTTCTGTTCCTTAAGGGCGGTCACCTGAGCCACCCTAGCCTTTAGGTGCTGCTCGCGCTGGTGACAATGCTGCGAGTGGAATGAATCAAACGCAAGCCTAAACAAAAATAGAGAAAAGCATAAGAAATGAGGCAACAATAATACTATGCAAGTAGGAAAAATAAGAACTGAAATTGAAACCGAGAGAAGGGACAAAGAATCTTACCCTAGTAAGGTCCATAAGCAAGTCTCTAGTAATTTGACCCATGGCAATAGAGCTGAGGGCATCCACATCCTCTCCAATAAATTGCTGCATCTTTACCCGAGCAACTTCAAAGTTGTTCAGGATGTCGACTGGAGGAGCGGAAGAGGACGGAAGGATTTACACCGGAATGGCTGCGATAGGGACAGACTGCTCGAGAACCCCCTCTTGGGGATCCTGAGATTCCTCGGCAAATGACAAATCCTCGACATCCATCACCACCTTCTCTGAAGAAGTTGACAAGTGAGCCTCTCCCTCAGCCGTAGTCCGAGAGCACCACTTGGTGGCCATCGCTTTGTCTAATTTCTTCGACATGCTTGAAAAGCAAAAGGGCAAAACATCATAGCTCAGTTTTGATTTTTCTTATTTTTTAAAAAAATGAAGAGAGAAAAAAAGAAGAAAGGAAAAGGCAGGTAAGTATTCACTAGGGACTGAAGGGCCTAAGAGAAAGGCACTGAGCTTCTCAGACATCACCAGATAAGCGCAAGTTCTGTTCGGGAACTTCCTGGCTACCTCCACTCGGTCTTTGGCTGCCGAGTCAATCTCGGGTTCAAATGAAATGCTTTGAGGATTGCCCCATATTTTCTAGATTCTGGGGACGTTAAAACCTGCTTCTTCCCAACTCTGGAGTTCCCATCCCTCACCAGAAATAAAGAAAAACTTTCTTTTTCAATGTTTGTTCGAAGACGGACATCCCTGAATAAGGGTCCAATCCTCTATGCGAGATTGGAAGAAATACCACCCATGTTATTTTTCCTTGCATTAGTAGCAGTAAAGAAATTCTTCCACCGTTAGATGGAATTCTCCTTGGTTGAACTGCTCCTAAAGAATGACGCACCCAAGGAGGATGCGCCACGCATTCAGAAGAAGCTGATCGGGCGACAGGCCCAAGAAAAACAAAACTTCCCTCACAATCTGAGGGAACGATAAGTGAAGACCGGCGGAGAAAGCGTGCTCATACAAGCACACTTCCCCTGGAGAGAAGGAGCAAGCTCTCTCCTTTGAATAAGGGACTCTAAGACGAACAGTTGCAGGTATGAGGTAGCTCTCGCAAAGACGCTCGAGGTTAAAGAGGCAAATGGAGGATGCTATGAGCTCGGCGCCAAAATCCTTAGAGTGGTCCGAGAGATGCCTGGGTGAAGAAGTCTCCCCCCATCCTCTCGAGACGTAGAGAGGGTCCTCTCGGAGTCTGAGTTGATAAGCTGGGGATAGTCTTTCGTTCCCATCCAAATGAGTGGCAAGAGAAATCGGGCAAAACAAAAGGTCTTTGAATAGTGTCTTTCAAAATAGGGACTATTTAGAACAAAAGGCTCCAACGAAGGGAGACTTTGGTGAATTTTTTGGATGAAAGACATTCGATTAAAAAAATACAAATGAGACGGGGCTGAGAAGGGGGATATTCTAACGCCAGCGTTGCTAAAATGGAAACCAATCAGAAAGAAAAAGAGAAATGTGGGTAAACTTACTGAAAGATGAGAAGGAAGCACGAGGAGTAGAGAAAGCTTGAAGATTGTTGATGACAGAACCTCGGAAGGAAATCCTAAAAAGAGTAACAAGTGCAAACCGAGGTTTTGTCCATCGACTATATACTCGTGGAAGTGCAGACACTAGCCATTTGAAATCCGACGGTTAGGAATGAAGAATTCATTCTGAATCGTTGGGCGTGATGTTGAAAGCAAGTGGGATGTGTCCATGTGTCTGCAACATGCTCCCCAATGCATGGGAAAAGACAAAATTTTAATAAGGACAATCATGGCAGGGACACCTCAGTTACTATAGTGTCGCCAAAAAGTAAATGACTACGACGACTAAGGGGAACGTCATTCCCAAGAGTGCGTGTTCCCCACACCCCAGGCAATGGTGGGCAAGTGATGGGATTGGTCTCAACCGATCGAGCATCATGGAAGGGCGCGTAGGCGAACATAGCAGGGTTTGACTAGTCATGACCAAATGACCTACTAATACCGCAAGACTCCCTCCGTGAGATGCTGTGACCACTCCTACCGCTAATGGAAAGAGAAAATTTTCAAGGATATTGCTTAATCCCCATCATGACGTTCGGGATTGAGACTAATCAACGCCAAAAATCCTCTTTGTAAGCGAGTCAAACTGCTACACCAGAGGTATGCGAATTTCTCATCTATACATTTTTAGTCAAGTTATTGCTTAATCACAAGGCTAAATTAGGCATCGAATGGTACTTGGCCAGCACCCCATCAGTGCTAGTCCTCAATTTGTGACGTTTCAGGTCCAACCATTTGGGATTCAGGTCCAACCATTTTCTTTAGGGGAGGCGACGAGGCTCCCCTCCCTTACATCATCTGTTATTCTTTTTTCTTTTCTTTTCTCTTTTTTTATTTTTTTATTCAGTGTTTTGGTCTCTTTTTTTCGTATTTTTCTTTTAGTCTTAGTTTTTGTTCTTGGTAATTTTTCTATTTTTCTTTATGCTTCGTTTTTTTTTAATGACTGAGCGATTATCGTCTACCGGCGACGAAGTTGTTTTGATCCGACAAGCAACTTTTTCTCAACGATGAATCTTAATATCCTTGATGCCAAAATTAAAACATTTCTTCACTACCATATTCTCAGATATGATTTCAAATCTATTTGCAGACCATAATATGACGCTATTTACTGCGTTTTATTACGCTAGGCGATCATCTCTGATAAAAAAATGTCAACTTTATAAAGTAGAATTTGAGGCAATGATTTTCTTGATGAAGGTTGCAAAGCAGTAGCATAAGATGCTATTTTTTCATCTTTTTTGTTTCATGTAATGTTGGATCCTCCTCTAATGGGAGTTTGTGTTTCTCTTGCATGAAAATTTGATATTTTTCTTTCATGAAAGTTGTTTCTCATTCGTTTGTAAGAGTTCTTCACTCTTTTTTGAACTTGTTTTATTTCTACTGATATACTTTTTTGTTCAATTTATTATCGATCAAACATATATTAAGGTCTAAATCCTCTTTCCGCTAAAAATAATAATAATAATGCAATCTATAGATTTGATTCCGGTGATTCCCACTGAAGGCTACCAAACAAATTCCTCACTGTGAACCACTCAGACATCGCAATTAGGTTTTGCTTACCAATTCTGCTATTTCGGATATAGAATTTATTAAGAAAACCCTAGTGGTTTACAGGAAATCAAACGAAAAAAAAAATTTCAAAAATGCCCACTGTTTTTTCTTTTTCATTTTCTAAACACAGCCGTACAAAATAAAATAATTTGTATGGAAATCATTTTCAAGTTCTTTATCATTATTCATATTTTTTGAAACAAAAAAAAAATGAGAGTTAAAAAACACGAATCATTTTCACATCGCTCTCAAACTTGTGCAAAGACAGTTTTTCAAAATTTTGGGAACATCTTTGTTATTTTCTTTAATGTATTTTTTCAGAAAATAAAATTCCAGAAATAATTTTTGAAAACCAATTCGCCCACTAAATTTGCAGTGTTTTTTGGATGACAAAAACACAAAATGAAAATGGTGCCAGCAGCGATAGCTTCTCTGCTTCATATTTGCTTTTGTTTCTTTTCCTCAACAAAATTAGATCCAATATGAATCTGGAAGCGATATAGGGAAGATGATCATAACATTTACATTATGTATACCTATTAAACTTGTTCAATAAACTCTTAAAAAGTTCCAAGATTACCTACCCTCAGTTTGGTTTTGTAGTAGAAGAGATGTGAAAGTAATACGGATTTAAAAAGAATATGCAATCTGATAGCCAAAAGATGAATACTTTTCACGACAATAGAGGATAGACGAAATATCTACCTCAGTCTGGTACTATTACTTCGAATACGAAAAATTTTATAAAGAAAATTGACAACTTGTTCAATGTAACAATTATATTTTACATATTGTCAAATTTCAAAATAAAATGACAAGAATGTAAAAATTCCTCAGAAGCTTCAAACTGTATGTCATGCCTATAGTGATGCTCTCGCTTTTCAAAGTATGCAGCGAGCAGTGTTCCACTTCCTATTCTACAATGCTGTCGTGCATTAAATGCCAAGGAGAAGATTAAGCATCATTCTTGTCACCATATTTAAACTCTAGAAAACCAACAGATCCAAATTAGATCAACACACCTTGAAAAATGATGGAAGAAAATCCGAGTTTAGGGCTGACCTCAATATTTAGAACTCACACCATTTGAGATCCATCATCTAGACTTTGGGCAGTTCGTGCTTCCAATACTTTTTGCATGGCATGATCACATCTGTAGGACAGCAAGAAGTCGAAAAATGCTTCATCAGAGTCATCTGAATATTTCTACAAAGCAACAAGACAATTATAACAAGGACGAAACAGTAGGACAAGATACCTCCATGGTAGATGGTCAAGGAACATGGAGGGTGAAACAATCATGTCCCTGAAGGATTCTCTGTTTGCTATATAACCTTTATAACTCTGAGAATTATCGAGGGCTCTCCAACTATTTGGTAGAGGCAGATGAAATCCATTTTTCTGTGGTATAATATGAATTACAAGGCCTGGTAAAAACACCTCAGGGATATTCCCCGCTGGTCCATTATCAGGCGATGGCACGACATCCATAAACTCAGTTACAGGATCAACGGGCAAGTTTACACTGACAGAAGAAGCATAAAAAGGATTGGTGAAATCATTTAAGGAATCAGTGTGGTTAATTTCGTCATCGGAACTATCTCCCGTGCCCATGTGTTGCCAGACAGAGAACTCTCGATTCTGTCCCCTGCTCCCTGCAGTGGGAATGAATATTGTCATAACAGAAACACCTTCTGCGGCAAACATTAAATTCAAGGGTAGCCTGCCATCTTAACCATTCATTGAGATTCATAAATGTTGCACTAAACTAAACAAATTGCACACGTAAGAAATTACTCTTGTAAACAGGGAGGTTACCATCTCCCGTTGTCATAACACTTGAATCCAAATGTGAAGCTTCAATAATTTCCTCAACCTTACTTCTTTCATACTTGCTCACAAATAGAAATCTGCGTGCAAGTTTTGAAGTTATGGTTGAATCAGTAGCATCTTGTGACAGTTCTGTAAGTGCAGCTGCGCGAAGCCTCAGGATTGAAGCAACTGAAAGGCGTGCTGAAAATTCATTATTGTATACAATACTGCAGGAAGTTCACAAATGTGTGTTTTCAGGTGTGATGCAGTCAAAAGTTCCGTATACATGCACATGGATTGAACAAATCCATTGAAGATCAATTGTATTGAAAACAGAAAATGTTGCAAGTATAACATTAATTAGTACCAAACAAAAAACAAATGTAAAAAACTCTGGAGCTGTAGCATTTACCTTGTAACAAATTCTGAACATGCATCTGCTATGATTAGATCCATGCATGGAAGGGGGCCATATGCATAGACATGCAAGTTTGGGTACCAGCGATGTAACTGCAGGACGAAAAGGATCCAATGACTTCAAAAGAATTGAACTAGGATGCGCTCGTCCAGCGAGAAAGGCACTAACCCTGCCGCATCCATCGACTTTTATACGAATTGAAATTCGGAAGTTAAGAAAGCATAATTCTAGGTTTTTTAACTGAATACCAGATTGACCCGGCTTACCATTATATTAATAAAAATGAAAAGGAGTGTGGATAGATATGTGTGGGATAGAGGGCTCGTGGCACCTGCTGCCCACCCCAGCATCACCAGACTGCTCTGGAATAGGTTAATCGCCAGAGACAAGAACGAGTGAATCTAGTTTCGAGAGCATTCCTTAGGCTAACGCTGGTCGCTTCGCTCTTCAAGCTGCGCCTCCCTTACTTAACCCCTCTCTCTATAAAGCCCTTTCTCATTTTATTTAAGAATAAAATAAGCTTTCAAGCCGTACCCAAAAATGAAAAATTACATTCTGGTAGAATTTTAAGTATTGTTGAAAACAATCCTGATTTGACCACCTTCGTTTTCTATAACCAGTGCCTGTCCAGGCTCCAACAATGACGCAATATTATCCATGCCTATAGGAAGCTTGTCAGAACTTACAATTTGGTCCATCTAAACACCATCCACTGGGCCGTGGATGATAGACAGATAATGTCAAAAAAAAATATTAACTCCAATACACTTACACTGATGTATATATATACACTTTCATGAATATCAAAAGGCTTTTTACACATTATCCACCACACATTGGGCAGTGATTAGCATTCTCCAATTCATTTATTAGAGAGAAAGGACGACAGATAATGTCAAAAAAGTTATAACTCCAATGCACATTTTGTGAATATCAATCACTTTATCTATACACTTTTCATGAATATCAATAGACTTTTTACACATTATCCACTGCACATCAGCAGTGGTTAGCATTTTCCTTCTCATTTATCAGAGAGGAAGGTAGCATCAAGTGTCTTACCAAAATGAGAAGGAATATCCAGACCCTGCCTGATCCCCAACACACACAGGATATGCACTTTTATGGTTCAATTCTGTAGGACCATAAAGTTAGACAAGCAACAATCAATTCAAAAGCTACAGTTTACCACGGAACTCCAAAGACTGATATCAAATAGCACAAATTCAGTCACCATTATCGGATGTGGAATGATTAGCTCTCTTAAATTCAAGCACTAATATAGATACTAGCTTGATAAAGCTGAAACAGTCAGGCACTCCAAATCTACAAACTACCTTTCAACTAACTCTGTGTTATAAAACTAAAAAGAAAAAACAGAAAAACATTTGAGCTTCGGGGACAATCAGTTCACCGAAGTATCACCGAAGTACGAGATCTCAACCATTCATTGACACCTCACATAACTGATAGGTTTATGCTCATCAGATCTACTTGGATGTCCAATTATCAACTGTAACTGATAGGTTTATGCTCATTAGATCTACTTGGATATCCAATTATTCAACCGTAATTGGTAGGTTTATGGTCATCATCAGATCTACTTGGATATCCAATTATTCAACCACAGCTAAGAAAAAATGTCAGGAAAGTTAAAAAAAAAACGGATAACATTTCTTTTAATGATAGATCATAGAACCATTACCCTAATTCCCAACACCGCAGCAATAGCTCCTCCAAGAGAATGCCCCACTATGCGAACACCATACCCATCACACTCACATCCATCTCCGAGTAGTGAAGAAAGGAATCCTCTTGACTCAGAGGGAATATCAGCATATCCTTTGACATCAAGAATCATTAAATGGGGCAAATCAGTCTACGGCAGGATGAAATATCAGTAAATAGCTTCAGAACTAGAAAGTCTCAGCATGAATCGATATATGCAGGAATTAAAACTTGTGACGTGGACTAGTTGTGAGGTTTGCTAATTTAAAATGAAAAGGGGCAATGTTCTGTAACAAGCACACATGAGTAAGCAGTTGCGAGTTATTGTGCGTGTAGGACAATCCAATCTACCTAAATCATCATACATATCCCAGTGTGATTGACAATTTTCAAGCTGGAGAATACAAAGCAAAACATTATAAAGGCTTTAGCCACAGAACGGTAAAATTATATCCAAAGCCACCCCTATTCCTCTCATATTTTCTTCATATTTAGTTGAATATCATGCGGCGGGGGCCCATTTTAATTTTTCTTTTGCTTATCTGCTTATAATTGATGCATATAGAAGAGGCCAGCATATAATCAACATATATAGAAAAGTTTGGCACAAACAGAAAAACGCGAGCGGATTTTCAAGTTAATAAAAAAGCATCTGGACTAAATACCATTGTCAAAATAAGTGAGGGACAAATCCCTATTTTCCTTTTCTTTTAGTTCGTTTCTCTTCAGTGTACACGTGATTGAACTGGAAGAAGATTTTTTGCAAGTTGCAATTACTCTGCATCGGCTGGATATAGTAGTCATGCATCAAAATGAAGAAACATAAAAAGGCTATCAAATTGTGGTAAAAATGAATCATCTTACTTAAATGGAAATGATAAACCACTAATTTTCAATATCCTGGAACAAACACTGGGAGCAAAGAATAAATTTTATAAGCAAGCTCGTCAAGCATGGCTGCTGAGAACACTCGTAGTTTTTCCAAACCAGTGCTACCAAGTTAATTTGAGCTTGGAACAAAATCTTGAATATGTACCAGCTCATCAAAATCTAAAAAACATGATTTAGCAATTAACCATTTCTAAAGGATAAGTTTAGAAAAAGTATTTAGATAAATTTACGTACAAATACCATCATCCCTTTCTTCATCAAACTGTCAGAAATAAGGTAAATTTTCACCATAAATACCCTATTAGAAATATATAGACTATGTATTCTTGTTTATTTGAAATGTATAAGTTGTACAGCAAGATACCCTGGTCGAAAAATATAAAACTATGTATTGTTTATTTGGAATGTATAACTTGTACACTATAAAGCTTCTGTTGTGAAGAAGTGTTCCAGAGGTAAAGAAAAGGCCAGAATCCAGTGCCACTAGAAAATATGACACAGGAACAGCAACTTCAAGATACTTGTTCTCCATGAAATCTCCCCAAAATTGAGGACTTCAGTTGTGTATGTTTGTTTTCCAACTAATCCAAAAAATAGAAGGATGAAGAGAAAAACTTAAACCATGAATGCCTTAAATGTGGGCTAAAAAAGAAACACTTATCATCTAACCAATATAAAGATGAGTCAATTAATTCTGAAGTAAAAACAATATAGACCCAAGAGCTTATTAGTTGAAAGGAATAAATGCTAAATGCTAAATGCTTAATGCATCGTCTTACCATCTTCTCCAGGATTTCCTTCAATTTGCATGAAGAGTTCTCGTGCAGCCTCAACTATACCCGAATGCCCATAGTGTGGCATAGATGAAATTACTCTTCGCCTTATAGTTGGGTGAATATGATTGCCACTTTGAAGGGGACATAAAGAAAAGGAAAAAAAGAACCTCATCAGCTCTGAAAAAACACCATATGGAGGAAGAAAAAGCATCTAGATACCTTGGAAAATAGTAGCAGTAATTAATCCAAGGATGTTCAATTACTTTTTTCAACATAGAGCTATAAAGAAAATCACTCTATATCGTCATTAGAGCATGACTACTCTTGAATCAGAGAGAGAAAGAGAGATTCGCCATGGCAAGCAGATACTGGTATGTCTACTAAAACAGGCTTTTATCGAGCATTCACGGGTCTCGCTCTATGCTCCGACTCAACACATTCGCCGAGTCTTTGGTGAGATTAATGGCCGAGAGCGCATATTAGATATTCGAGGTTAGCCCCCTTCCTGTTTCTAGCTATACATATGGATGTATATTTGGGGACCCTACCAATCTTTTCCCTTAACCCAATAGAGAGGGAAAAACTGTGAAATGTCCTAGGCTGCAATTTCTATATCCAAGGGAAAGAAAGAAAGAAAGAAGCAGGAGTATGTCTTCCACTAGATATACATTAAAGGAATTTCATTCTAGTTTAGTCTGGAATCGACTAATCGCAAAGGTTCTCCCATGGATTTTCATCTAAAAATTCTTCTGGCCATCTTAGTGATAGGAAGCTCTCTCATGAAGGTCCTGGTTTGCACAATCAGCGTCTTCGTGATGTGCACGGTGAACCTTCTAATGATGATTTTGATGAAGAATATGTCTTCATGGGAATTTTGGTACTCCAGAAGTTTATGAGGTTGTTTCATCCGCTCCAACTTTTGGTACAGATCATATTGTAAAAATTCTTATCTCATCGGTGACTACCCAGCAACTAGAGGCACGACAAAATGGTTCTTGGTCCAACTTCCTGGGTACTTCTACCGTTTGGAGATTGGAGAGTAGGTCCAGTCCATGGTTTTAAATATTGCCGACAATGTTATGTATCGACAGTTACGTAATATCTCAAACATACGATTTGGATACGAATTTTGGTATTGGAGTTGTTGAAAATCCATAGAGTATTGATCGATACGGCTGATAAGTGTATCATGTAACAATGCCATATCGGTCCATATCGGCCGATACTCCCGTTACGTAACCCGAGGCAACCCAACAATAAACTTAGAAAATATTTATTTGTTGAAAATAAGAAATAGTGTATAATGTACCGATATTGTATAAATAATAAAATAATAAGAAATTTACTAATTCAAAAAATGAGAAATTCTCATTGTTACATGTAAAAATGAGAATATTCTCTTTTCTACAATAATTTAACATTAAAAATTTGCGAAAAAAAGTGATAACATTATTAAATAAAGACGAAAAATGCAGGGAACAAGAAATAAAATCTACACTGAATTAACATTAATAGAAATCAAGTTTCAATTATGAATGATTAAAATAATAAAAATATTAATGTTTGTACTATATATATATATTCTAAATATTGCTTCCTAATAGTGATATACTAGTTAAATATTTAAAATAGAAATATACAATCACATAATAAAAATGTTACAATCAAGAAAAGTAAAAAAAAAAAAAACCTTTAACAAATAGAACTATATATATATATATATATTTGAATTTTTTTAGGTTTCGATCAAAAAAAATTATTTTTCTATTTTCTCGTGACGAGAGGAATATAGAAAGCACACTCATTTAGTCTAAATGCTGAAAAAGTTTACTAAAGACGAAAAGTCTTAGAAAAAATCTAGTCCAAACAGAAGCTGATATTACGGTATAAGAGACAAGATGATGACCACAAAATATGGAGCATAAGGGGAAAAAATGATAAAGGTCAAGCATAGAGTGAAAATGGATGATAAAGGTCAGGCATAAGTGGCCCTGATTTACATTGACGTAGACTCTGGTTGACACAATTCAAGAGAGTGCAAGCATTCTTGACTGGAAAAGGCTTATTGGCTTTAAATTATATTCAAATATCTATACAAATGCTTATGAGAAATGACATTTGATAACAACACAGCCATTGACCACCTTCGGAAGCATAAAACCAAACTCAATTTTTACACAAAATAATCGTATGAAAACTTAGATGCATGCTTCAGAAACATAAACGAAGAATACAAGTTGAGATAGAAATACCACTCACACATAAGCACACACATGAAAACACAGACTACATGTAGCTAAATGCTCCTACACAAATAGTGAGGTAAGGTGGGTAGGGGGTAGCGTACGCATGCTCTGCAATAGAGAGAGAAATTGAGGGAGAGAGAGAGAGAGAGAGAGAGAGACTTGCTTTATCAACCCATCCAAATCTTCAACAGAGAGGGTGCATTCTCTACATAAGCCATCAGTTATAAGGTCTTCAGGTGTCTCAGTTCCCCGTACAGCAATTACAACACATTTTAGATGATGTAGAACCAAGATAAAGTATGCAGCTTCACACTTCCCCTGAAGTAGAAAGACAAGATTAAGAACTAAAAAAATGACAGAGTAGACATAATGGAAACCAAATGAGTAGCACACATGTAGAGAGAGAATTTCACGTGCTGCAGATATTTCATCATGGAATAGTGAACTGATATTTTGAGGCAAAGAGACAATGATGCGAGTTTATATTGAAGGGTATTGGCTGCTCAAATATTTTACTCATTTTAACTTGTTTTTTTCTCTTTTTTTTTTTTGTAAAAATGCATATGCATTATATAAATATATGTATCACTTCATGCTTCCTACGTGTGGGAAGAAATAATTTTGCCAGGATATTGGTTGTTCCCCCTTGCCCTCATTAATTGGACATGTCACATGACTGCATTTTGTCAATCAATGAACGACAACCTAATAGAAGGGTGACATTGCTAGTTGACCAGTGTAGGCACATAATTCAAAGTACCTTGAGTTTCGATCCAGCGGGAAGCACAAGGCGGCCGCGGGTGTTAATCAATAGGTATCGGTTATTTATGCTCAGTAGGGAATTTGGCCTAAGAGATGGAGGATTAAACCGTAACTTCACTGCGGGGGACAGTTTTGTATTCTAGGGGCTAGAGATCCAAGGTGTTTCCAAGCAGCATGCTGCAGTATGTGCGGTAGACCAACTTAGTTAGAAAAGGGGACCACAATGATGAGCTATTGTGCATGCATTATAACCCTTGTAACAATCCTATCAAACTTATTGATGCACGGAGACATATTGGCTAGAGGAACACTAACTCCGAAATCCATAACTTTGCTTACTCTCTTACACAAACAAAATAAACGAGAAAACTATTATTCAACAACTTAGTAGTCGTATGGTTTATTACACCAATTAGGGCTGCACAATCTTCCCAAATCCGAAATTAGGAAGAAATTACCAAAAACAGCAAATTTGACTTAAGGCCATATTTGGATACTAGAAACATAAAGAAATGTATCAAAACAAACGACACTTAAAAAAGAAATTTCAAGAAAAAAATTATTACTAAAACAAAAATTTCCTAAAATGGCAAAATAAGATTTCAAGGCCGATGGAATTTTGCCGAAAACTGGCTTAGGTTATTGCGTAGCAATGAGATTTGTTCGTTGAGCCATTTCCAATTGAACATGGGCCTTCCGAGGCTCCACCAACATCGGGGGACCGTGCGTCTACTGTTAGAGTCTCTATTTCTGTATTAATGGAACTTTTGTCATTATCTTATAATAATTTAATAGGTAAATTACACTCACCTCCCCTGAGGTTAACTAAAAATACAGGGATCTCCCCTAAGGTCTCTGAAATTACACGGTCCTCCATTCTGTTTTATATCAGATTCCTCCTTCCATTTATTCACCGTTAAGATAATGGATGGAAATTGATGAGCTAAGCATAAAAGTATATTTTGTGTTCCAAATTTGCCCTTAACAATGTGTAAGGACCTTTCTAACCTTGTGAGTTTAGGTTAAAATTCAATTTTGTCTTAACAATCCACTACCAACCTTCTCTTTCCACCAAATCCAAACCTTTCATACCAATCAAACTCATCTCAGCCGTCCATGCCTTCAAGCCCGCCATCCACGTCTGTCGTTGCCCTCGCCGCTGTTCCGCCGCCGACCACCCTTCTCCTCCTCCTCCTCTCTCTCTCTCTCTCTAGGCCTCCACCATCGCCGCAACCAGCAAGCCACCGATCCCACCCCGCTGTCATCGTCTCTGTCGCAGACCAACTTCCAGGCCAACTTCCAGGCCACCGATCCAACTCCCAACCAGATCCAACTCCCAACACCATCGCCGACCAACTTCCAGGCCACCGATCCAACTCCCAACCAGAGAGCTCCTGCGATGAACAAATCTCCGTTTGGGTTTTCTCGGAGAAAATCAATTACTGGATCTCTCTCTCGATCACTCTCGCTCAATCTCGCCCTGCGAGCGAGCAAGACAGGGGCAAGTTTTTGGGTTGCAGACAATGGTGTGCATAACCTCAGTGAACAGAGTTGCAGACAATGGTGGGGGTGGGTTTCGATAGTGGTGGTGACATGGAATTTGAGGGCTTTGGTTGTGGTGGTTGCTCGGCGGCAATAAACAGTAAACAGTAAACAGTAAACATTAAACATTTTAGATAAGTAAATTTCATTTCTTCAAATTTGCGCGTAGAACAGTGAACATTTTTTATCAATTAATCATAAATTAACTATGGAGGTGGTGGTGGTGCGAGATCAGTAAATTTTTTATCAGTAAACATAGATCAGTAAACATTTTAGATCGGTAAATAGTAACATAGATCAGTAACTATGGCGGTGGTGGTGGTGGTGGTGGTGGTGGTGGGACAGAGGTTGTCGGTGTTATACGGTAGATGGTGATGGTGGTTTCTTTCTGTGTTGCCGGCGGGGTCAGGGTGAAGTTGGGGAAGCATGTTGGCGGAGCTGGAGAAGAAGAAGACTGAGTCGGGTTGAGTATGAGTGAATTGAGTGAGTCAAGAGGGCAAGTTATTAGGCTTTAAATTAGGGTTAAATCAGTAAATTTGTCATTACCGTTAGCGATGTTAGGGGAACAACACTAACTGGGGAGGTCAGTGTAATTTCAGAAACCTCAGAGAGGGTCCCTGTATTTTTAGTTAACCTTTTGGGAGGTAAGTGTGATTTACCCTAATTTAATATAAATAGATGTCAGAGAAAGATGACTAATTATGTTCCTAAAATAGTCATTTCTTCTCCTTATCTTCTCTCTTCTCTTTCTCTAAACTCCTAAAGGTTATTTTCTTTGTACTTTAACGTGGTATCAGAGCATCCATCTAACTCTAGAACCACCCTTGTCACTCTAAAACGTACTGTGAGATAGAAACGGCACGCTAACGTCATCTGCCGTACGATGACATCAGTGTGACGCCGCCGGTTGTACTTACGCTGATGGTCGGCGACTACATGGATGGCTTTGTTGTTAGAATAAAGGGGATTATAGAGAAGAGTGTATCTCACCAAAAGAGACCTACACCCATATTTATTAAGAAAAAAAGGATTAAATAGTTACTGTGGGCATACCCACATAATACCACGTACTATAATATATATAAATATATTAACCCTTACTACTTAACACCCCCTTCAAATTGGAGCATATATATCAATCATGCCCAACTTGTTACATATGTAATTGACTCGAGATCCCGGCAATACCTTAGTGAACAAGTCAGCAAGTTGTTCACCAGATCGAACCGAACTAAACCCGATGGTGCCATTCTTGTACTCATGACAAATAAAGTGACAGTCAATCTCGATGTGTTTGGTTCGCTCATGAAACACCGGATTCGTGGCAATATAAACTGCAGACTTATTATCGCACCACAATTTAGTAAGACCCATAGACGGTTCACCTAACTCGGTGAGCAGCTGTCGAACCCACATAATTTCAGATGTAGCTAATACCATGGACCTGTATTCTGCCTTTGCACTTGATCTCGATGCCACGTCTCGCTTCTTGCTTTTTCATGACACGAGATTCCCACTGACAAAAACAGAGAACCCTGATGTGAATCTTCTATCAATTGGACATCCTGCCCAGTCTGTATTAGAATAGCCCTCAGTACGCGAATGACCCCGATCACAAAACTGTAGACCCATCCCTACGTTGCAGTTGAGATACCGAAGAATACGAACTACTGCATTCCAGTGGAGAGTACGAGGATCATACATGAATTGACTCACAACGCTGACCGAATAGGCAATGCCTGGTCTAGTCATGGTAGTCAAATAATTAAGTTCCCCCACCATTCGTCGATACCTGTCTGGATAAGGAAACACATCACCTTCACCAGGAAGAAGCTTCATACTTGGATCCATCGGAGACTCTACACTTTTTGCATTCAGTAGACCGGCATCACGCATAATGTCAATCATATATTTCCTTTGAGAAATAAGGATCCCATGCTTACCTCTAACTACCTCGACTCCCAGAAAATATCGCAAGTGCCAAGACCTTCGTTTGAAATTGTGACTGCAAGAAAGTCTTTAGGTTGCCAATCCCAACATGATCATCACTAGTAATAACAATATCATCAACATAGACAACGAGAAGAATACATCCTGCATTAGTCCGACGAAAGAACACTATATGATCTTTGTCTGACTGTCGTAGTCCAAACTGTTTTACCACCGTGCTGAATCTCTCAAACCAGGCCCGAAGAGATTGTTTTAGACCGTATAAGGACCGACGAAGTCGACACACAAAGCCAGACCCCCCCTGAGCAACAAACCCGGGAGGTTGCTCCATATAAACTTCTTCTTAAAGGTCACAGTGGAGGAAGGCAATCTTGACATCCAGCTGATACAAGGGCCAGTTCTTGGTGGCAGCGAGAGAGAGGAGTAACCGAATGGAGGTCATCTTGGAGACTGAAGAGAAAGCCTCAAAGTAGTCAATGCCATACGTCTGAGCATATCCCTTTGCAACAAGGCGTGCTTTTAAACGAGCCAAAGAACCATCATGATGCACCTTCACTGTATAGACCCATTTGCAGCCAACGGCCTGCTTCCCGGCAATAAGAGGAACAAGCTCCCAAGTACCATTATGCTCCAAGGCGGACATTTCCCCTAACATAGCTGATCGCCAACCAGGATGAGAGAGAGCCTCTGAAACACTTCCTGGAACAGCAGTAGTATCCAGTGCAGAAATAAAGGCCTGTAAGGAAGCTAACAACCCCTTATAAGACTCAACATACCTAGGATGATCCTGACATCGACGATATGGACGACGGGCAGCAATAGAGGGCTCACTTGCTGGCGGATCAGCCGACGAGAGGACTGGCTCAACAGGGTTCGGATCACTTGGAGGTGAAGGTGCAGGAGGCGGCGTTGAGAGTGGCTCAGGAGATGTAGCAGGAATATCAGTGGTAACCCGAGAAACCATAAAATTAGCAGACAAAGGAGGGAGAGATAACTCGCGATTGGGAGATGGACGGGAAGGAGATGGTGAATAAAAAGGGATTAACTCAAGAAAAGTGACGTCCCGAGACACAACAAATCGACGGAGGGAAGGACAATAACACCGATACCCTTTTTGATACTGAGGATAGCCAAGGAACACACATTTGAGGGCATGAGAATCAAGTTTCGTAACCTGTGGTTTGGTGTCGTGCACATAGCATATGCAACCAAAGATTTTAAGTGGCAAGGAGTGTAGAGGCGCCATAGGAGTTAGTACAAATATAGGAGAAATACCACCTAATACAGTGGACGGCATGCGATTAATGAGATAGCACGCCGTAAGAACCGTCTCACTCCAAAACTGATGAGGCATATGCATATGATACAATAGAGCCCGGGCTGTTTCTAACACATGTCTATTTTTCAGTTCAGCTACTCCATTTTGTTTGGGAGTATCAGGACACAACCTTTGATGAGAAATACCACGACTTATCAAGAATTCCCTCATAACAGTAGAAAAATACTCCCCCCCATTATCACTCTGCAAGATTTTAACACAAGTGCCAAACTAATTTTGTATAGTCATGCCAAATTGGATAAACACAGACAAAACCTCAGATTTATGCTTTATTAAATAAAGAAATGTGATGCGAGAGTAATCATCAACGAAACTCACACAGTAGCGAAAACCAAATAAAGAAATGACCAGACTAGGTCCCCAGACATCGTCCTCTACTGATAGTCCCCAGACAACCCCCCAGAGACCCGTCCTCTACTGATAGTCCTCTTCGTCGAAAGATCCTGAAAAATACAAGAATCAAGAAAGAATGTCACTGAACAACCCAAATCAGAGGTAATTTGAGTAATGGATAGTAAATTGAAGGGGTTATCAGGGGTATGCAAGACATTATATAAAGAGAGAGCAGTGGTTGGTGTCGCACACCGCAACCCTTGACAGCTAGAGAAGATCCATTAGCCACCAAGACACCAGTATAACCAGGGATAGGCTTGTAATCAGAGAGAATACCTGATGATCCAGCCATGTGAACAGAAACACCAGAATCTATAACCCAAGTGTGGGGGGTAGCCACACATGCAGTAAGATTACCTGCAAATGTGGCTGCTAGTACCTCAGACGAACTCGCATTCTGTCCAGTTTGTTCATACATGTACTGATCGTACTCTGCTACAGTCATCTCCACAGCTCGTCTGGCTGAGCTGCATGCTCCCTGAGGACTCGGCTGGATATAATTTGGTTGGCTGAAATCGGATGTGGCATTGACCACTAGTGGGGGCTTTCCATGAAGTTTGCAGCACTCATTACGAATGTGCCCCCTAATCCTGCAATAATTGCACGTACAGGTCTCGCGACCACCATCACGACCCCCTCCACGACCAGACCTACCACTACCACAACCGCAGCCTCGACTACTGCGGTTGCCATGAATACCAACTAGAACAGATTGGTCAGATGCCTCAACAGGGGATGCAGTAGGGCCACAAGAGTCATCCTGACGAGATGCTCGACTTACGCATCGGAATGTCTCGAAAAGAGTATGAATATCTGCCCCAGCAAGGATCTGAGAACGCGCCGAGTCGAACTCGAAATCCAAACTGGCTAAGAAGCAAACCACCAGTAGTTGTTGTCTCTGCTACTGAAACTGGGACAACTGATTCGTGAATGGAAGGAGCCGGTCAAACTCGTCTGCCAAAACCTTGAATTGCAGAAA
>JAOTRH010000027.1:6618381-6632393 GCA_034768845.1 Heliamphora exappendiculata
TTTAATATTTTAGACTTATTATATTTATAAAATATATATTTTATACATATATTAATATTTTTTAAAAATTATTTTATGTAATCGAGGGTGGGGCGGGAAAAAACGCGGCGGGGAGAGCAAATACCATCCACACCCCGTTTGTTAACGGGGGTAGGAAAAACTCTATAAAGCTGGGCGGGGTCGGGGTCAAGGCAGGGTCGGGGTCGGTGTCGGGGCGGGGTGGGGCGAGGCGAGGGAAATTTCCATCCCTAATGAAAATTCTTCAATGATGAACCAAGGGTACGTTTGGTGCATTTAAAATATGAGCAGACACTTAAATAGCTTTTGAGGGTGCATTCGAACTCCATTTTTGATGTGTAATATATCGTTAGAATCCTCTCGACGAAACAAAGATTTTAGTATATTGAAAAATAATTTTTGATCAATTTGAATTCTAGGTAGAGACTAAAAAAATAATTTTAACCAAAACTTTGATACCATTTGATGTGCAAAAAAAGCCCAAAATAATCACAAACAAATTCAAAAAGACAAATTTTACGTGGTTCGACAATTTACTTACGTCTACGGATGGTAAAATTCAATATATAAAGCAGAAATTACAAATCGCTAGATTCTCATAAATTTTCTCTCTCTCAAATAATTTGCACACACTAATTATGTGAACATACAATCATATTCATAAGAGAGAAATAGATATCAAATCTAATCGCACTTGTGCTAATCGAGTTTAAAACTAATCAAACTTGTGTAAATTCATATTCTTCAAAACTCTTCAAAAAATTAAATTGATGTGGCTAAAATTTAGTAACATGATAGACTTTAAGTATATCCCAACTGAAATAGAATTTGAGTCAAAATTCTCAACAGAAAATGCAGGTCCCCCCTCCTCTACTGAGAGAGGGGGTATATATCAATGCATGTTGGGGAGAGAGAGAGAGAGAGAGAGAAAGAGAGAGTTATCCCATCTCTACCAGGATGGGATTATAAGATGATGACTGGAAGACTTTTAATAAATTTTCTGTTACGGAAGAATTTCCTCCCCCACAATATATATTAATTATGATAGCATAACATAATTATCAATAAAAGTCCATCCATATCATCATTTCACACATTATTATTTCAAACCAAAAGATAAAATTGGGATAACACAAAAGATATAAATTCTCAAGTACATCAAAATAAACTCATTTTACTAGTAAAGTGAAAAAAAATAAAGCTTCCAAGCCCCAACTATTAACGAAGTTCGATCAAATGCACGATAAGCCAGCTTTAATTTAACTTTTTTGGGGTCTTAACTAAAAAGTTGGATCAAATCTATAGTTAACTGGCTTTAAGCCTAAACCGAACGAGGTCAAATATTATCAAAAGTTCTTACAAATATTTTGTAACAAAAGAACATCAATTTTCTATTTTCAAAATTTCTTTTCAATTCCAATAGAATTTTTCTTTTCCAATTTTACAAATTTAAAAATCAAGTCGTTGATCAACATATAACAAGTTCAACACAATGCAAATACCACTTAGTTAGACAACCTCAAAAGAATTTGTTTCCAACCCCAGTGGTGGGATTTCTCTCATAAACAATCAAGCGAGGAAGCACTTTCGCTGGGCAAGCAAAACTTTGCTTTTGCATCATCATCTTCTACATTCTCTCCTCTATCCTCTGTCAGCGATATCGGCACAAATGTTGTATTGGGAGAAACATCACGTCATAAGAAATACTCGGTGGTCTAGAAAATACATATTTATTAACTTTCAAAAATTACAATAAACAGAATTTACAGAAAATAAAATTACAGAAATAACATGAACAGAATATGCAAACCGAGTCCTGCAAACGCAGTTTTCTTAAGAATGATTCACCGCCTACTGAGGGTGTTGTAAGTTTCTCCACTGGCATCACTCTCCCAGGATAAAACGGCTGACCCGAATGTTGGAACACCACGAAAGATCGGCTATTCGAACGCACCTCGTCTGCCTTTCTCTCTCTCACAACAGACAATTGTAATCCGGTCTCTCTTTCTCTCTCTTTTTCTCTCTCTTTTTCTCCTCTTGTATTCTAGACTCACTCACCTCTTCTCTGTAATGCCTTTTCAGAATACTAGATGAGTACATATATATAGAATTTCTCCCATGCAGAGTTACTGCATAATTGAAAAGAGAAATTAATTGCCAATTAATGGTATTAATTTCTGAAATTCAATTGCCAATTGAATTCGGAAATCAATTTTAGAATAATGGCCAATAATTCTAGAATAATGGCCAATTAAATTCACTATTTCCAACATGTTGAACATTTTGTAAAAAAGATGAATCTATTGTCATACCAATTGAAAAATAAGTTTTGTATAAAGCGATGAGATAACTTTAAACGTGCATAAAATCGAAATTACCAATAATAGAATAAACACAATCACACAAGACGAAGACACGATATTTTTATGTGAAAATCCCCAACATGGGTAAAAATCATGTGACCGATTATAGTCCTGGCAAATCAAGCACTAAAACATTGAGCATTTTCATAAACCAACTTTCATACTCTAATTGAATTCACAACTCGAACGGTTTAAGTTGAATTTGTCGAATCTACATGCAAGATTATTTTATTTGATCTTCACAACATTAAATCCACGATGTTTTCAACCTTGAAATTCACCAAAAGAATAAAGTCCTAAAATCTCAATTCAAATTTTTTGCTTTGAGAAGCCGCCAATGATTCTTCATGCAATCTAGGGTTACCTATTTGTATAAATAGGACCTTAAGAGGTACAAAAGGAAGCAACTTCTTATTTTGCACAAACTTAACTGATTTAGGAACTTTCAAATGTCGAACATCTCAAAATTAGGATAAAATCTCCACAGCCAACTAATGGCTTGTGCACTTAAACCGCTACAACTACTACTCTACGTTACCACTAGTTATCTTAATTTAAATTTCTAGAACTGAATTCTTTTTTGACAGGAGCACAATCAAACTGTTATCTCAACAACATAAAACTCCTAATATAACACAAACAAACAATTACAAGTCGAATGGGTTTCGTTTTAAAAGTCTGGCAAAATAATATAGAACTCTAAAATTTATATATATATATATACATAGAATAATTAGCCCGCTTAGTGGGTAATTAGTGCCTAAATTAATCTTGAATAAAAAAGTTTATAAAATTTTGGTTTTCTCTTGTATTGTAAACTAGATATTATTTGTAAGGACAATTGATACTCTCCCACTAATAGAAACTAGCATAACATATTTATCAAAGAAAGTCCAACAATATCTTATACATCATTATTTCAAACCAAAAGATATAACTGAGATAACACAAAAGATACAAATTCTCAATATCAAATTAAACACATTTTTACTAATAAAAGAAAAAAAAAGAGCCTCTAAGCTCCAAATTTTAACAAAGCTAGATCAAATGCATGGCAAATTGACTTTAATCTACCTTTTCTTGGTCCGTATTAAAAAGCTATATCAAATATATGGTAACCCTATTGAAATTTAAACTCAAACTGTTAGTTTGTTTTGCTGAGTCATTCTTAGTTTGAATAAATCTAACTATTTGTAGATTTTTTTATAAAGTTTGTTTCCAGTTGTTTGTCGAGTCAAGTAGTGACATAAAAATAGGTTTTGTGAATATTCTCTTTGGGCTAAAGTTAAGGATTAGTTGGAGAAATTCTAGAAGTCTGTTGAAATCTTTTATTCACCTATATAGGTGCAGTACTTACTGTTCATTTTTTAAGAAATCAATAAATTTTCTTTTTTCTTCCATTGTTTTCTTGCTAATTTTTTATACTGGTTCTGGAAATTAAAGAGCTCAACTTTAATTTCCTACATTTGGTATCAGAGCAGGAATTATCCAATGCTCTTGTTGGTTTAAGTTCTCTTTCTTAGATTGCTTGTAAGCGTCCAATGATAAACGGGATTCAACCTCAGCGTCTGAGGTTTAGCGAAAAACACTTTGATCAATGGTGTATCCAAATGAAGGCATTGTTCAATTTTCAGGAGCTATCCGAAATTGTTGAGCTCGGATATGCAGAACCAGCAGATCAAGATGCAGCAGCAGCAGCACTTACTCAAGTCCAGAAGGATAGCTTGAGTAACAACAGGAAGAAGGACAAGAAGGCTTTATTCTTTCTCTACCAAGCTATAGATGAGGTTGTCTTTGAAAAGATCTCAAGTTCAACTACGGCTAAAGAGGCATGGGAGATGCTACAGAAATCCTACAAAGGCGATGAGAAGGTGAAGAATGTAAGGTTGCAAACCTTACGAGGTGAATTTGAATCTTTTAAAATGAAAGATTCTGAATCTATATCTGACTATTTTTCTCGTGTTCAATCTATTGTCAATCAATTACAAGTTAACGGTGAAAAAAAAAAGATTTACGTGTTATTGAAAAGATCATGAAATCTTTGACAGGTCGGTTTGATTATGTTGTTGCTGTAATTGAAGAAGGAAGGGATCTTTCAACCATGACAATTGAAGGTCTGATGGGGTCATTATGTGCTCACGAGAATAGAATGAATCAAAGGTCAGCCGAACCTGTTGAGCAAGCTTTTCAAAGCAAGGTGACTCTTTCCAACAAAAAATAGTTCAAGCAGTGGTAAAGGATCAGCACAAGACAAAGATGATAAGAGTACAAGCAACAAATTTGGTGTCCCATCTCAGAAAAGTAACTCTGGTCAACAAACTTCTAGAAATGGAAGGTATGATAAGTCCAAAATTCAGTGTTTTCGTTGCAAGAATTATGGGCATTATCGATCACAGTGTAGGGTTAAATTGCCTAAAGTTAACTGTGAACATGCTAATTATGTTGAAGCTGACATACAAGAAAAAGAAACCTTATTGTTAGCTTGTAGTGCTTTCGAAGATGAGCACTTTGGCAAGCGGTATTTGGATACGGGATGCAGTAATCACATGTGTGGCAAGAAGGAGCTATTCTCTTCTTTAGACGAATCGGTACGTGGGGAAGTGAATTTTGGAAACAAAGCCAAAGTTCCAATTTTGGGAAAATGTAGCGTTCTCATACGATTGAAAGATGGCTCCTATGAACATATCTCTGATATTTTTTATGTTCCTAGTTTACACTGGAATTTATTGAGTATGGGGCAACTCTCTGAAAGAGGACTTAAAATCATCATTGATAATGGGGTTTGCACCATTGAGAATCAGATAAATGAACTGGTCTATAAGGTTAAGATGACTAAAAATCGCATGTTTTCTTTACCTCTACAAACTGATTTGATATGGTCTTTTAGTGCTATTGTTATGGATACAAATTGGTTGTGGCATCTCTGATTTGGTCATCTGAATTTCAATGGATTAAGGATGTTGGCAAAAAAGGAAATGGTTATAGGGCTGCCTTTGTTGGGGAATTTTAATCAATTGTGTGAATGTTGTATTCTTGGCAAGCTGCACAGGGATTCTTTTCCTGTGGGAAAGTCATGTAGAGCACAATAGCCATTTGAGCTTGTGCACTCAGATATTTGCGGACCAATGGAGACTGTATCTCATGGAGGTAATCGGTATTTTCTTACTTTCATTAATGACTACAGTAGGAGAACTTGGGTCTATTTTCTAAAGAAAAAATCTGAAACTTTAGAGATATTTAAAGAGTTCAAAATCTACATGGAAAAGCAATGTGGTTGGAGTTTAAAGATGCTTTGTATGGATAGAGGACGAGAGTACACCTCTAATGAGTTTTCTATTTATTGTAAAAATCATGGAATTAAGCATCAACTCACGGTCAACTATTCACCCCAACAGAATGGGGTTGCTGAGAGAAAGAATCGAACGAATGGTGAAATGGCACGTAGCATGTTAAAAGGAAAAAAACTTACCCAAAGTGTTTTGGGCAGAAGGTGTCTTATGCTGTTTATATTTTAAATAGGTGTCCTACCAAAAGTGTTCTTGATATGACACTTGAGGAGGCATGGAGCAGTTACAAACCAGATGTTAGAGCCCTTCAGGTGTTTGGCTGTGTTGCTTATGCTCATGTTCCAGCCGAAAAAAGAAAGAAGTTTGGTGGTAAAGGTGTAAAATGCATTTTCATTGGTTATGGTGACAAAACTAAAGGTTATAAGCTGTCCAATCCAGCAATAGGTGAAGTTATTGTGAGCCGAGATGTTGAATTCAGTGAAGATGGAGCTTGGGATTGGATAATAGCTGAGAAACACCAAATGGGGATTGAATGGAATGAAGAATCTATTGGTGACACTCAACCTGAAGTGCCATCCATGGATAATAGCAATACAATACCTTATGATCCTTTTTTGAGTTATGATATTGGTGCAACTCGTAGTTCATCACGTAGCCTTGTTTTGCCAGCACGCTTACAGGCTTATGTTATAACCAATGATAATGATGTTTCTGATGAGGAATTGGTAAATTTTGCACTATTTGCAGATTGTGATCCTCTCACTTTTGCAGAAGCAGCTCAAGATGGCAGTGGGTTTGAGCTATGGATGAAGAAATTCATTCAATAGAGAAGAACAATACTTGGGAGATCGCTTCTCTTCCAAAGGGCAAGAAACCAATTGGCGTCAAATGGGTATACAAAACCAAGTATAAACCAAATGGTCAGGTGGACCGGTTCAAGGCTAGGTTGGTTGTGAAATGGTATAAGCAAAAGCCAGGTATTGATTATTATGAAGTTTTTGCACCTGTAGCAAGACTTGATACTATTCGTATGGTGATTGCTTTATTTGCCCCAAACAAATGGCAAATACATCAAATGGATGTGAAATTTGCGTTTTTAAATGGATCACTTGAAGAAGAAGTCTTTATGGATCAGCTGGTTGGTTATGCGAAGAAAGGTCATGAGAATAAGGTTCTAAGATTAAAGAAAGCATTATATGGGTTAAAATAGGCGCCGAGGGCATGGTATACTCGTATCGGCTCATACTTCCAAGAAAATGATTTTCTTAAGTGTCCTTATGAACCTACACTATATATCAAGTCTGATTCGCATAGAAATATGCTCATTGTATGTTTGTACGTGGATGATTTGATATTTACAAGAAATGACCCAAGTATGTTTGGTGCATTCAAGGGCGCTATGAGTAGAAATTTTGAAATGACTGATATGGGCCTTATGTCTTATTATCTTGGGCTTGAAGTTTTGCAGACAGGTGCTTGGACATTTGTCTCACAAAAGAAGTATGCAGTAGATATCTTGAAGCAGTTTAAGATGGAGTCATGTAAACCTATCAATACTCCAGTTGAAGCAAGGCTGCAGTCGGATAAGTCGGGTAATGGTAATCTTGTCAACCCAACCTATTTTCGGAGTTTAGTAGGTAGTCTACGTTATTTGACTTCTACTAGACTTGACATTACTTTTGGAGTTGGCATGATTAGTCAGTTTATGGAGACACCCAGCCAAGTTCATTTACAAGTTACGAAATGAGTTTTACGATACATAAAAGGTACCCAAAGTCATGGTATTTTTTATGCATTTGCTATTGATTGTAATCTTGTTGGGTATTCAGACAGCGATTGGGCAGGTGATGTTGAAGGGAGAAGGAGTACTTCTGGTTATGTGTTTCACATTGGGTCTGGAGTAATTTTTTGGTCATCGAAGAAACAGCAAGTCATGGCACTGTCAACTGCCAAAGCAAAATACATGGCCTCTGCCTCCACTGCATGTCAAGTTGTTTGGACGTGACGTTTGTGTGATGAGTTGAATCAGAAGCAAGAATTCCCTATGAAGATTTTTTGTGACAACAAGTCAGCTATTTCTCTTACAAAAAATCCAGTATTTCACGGGAGAAGCAAGCACATCGATATCAAATTTCACTATATTTGCGAACTTGTCAAAGGAAGGAAAATTGAAATGGAGTTATGCAAATCCGAAGATCAGGTCGCCGACATTCTCACGAAGCCGTTGAAAGTTGAAGTCTTCAACAAGTTGAAGGAGAAGATGGGAATGTGTACCTTGAAAGTTTGAGTTTAAGGGAAACTGTTGGAATTTAAACTCAAACTATTAGTTTGTTTTGCTGAATCATTCTTAGTTTGAATAAGTCTATAACCATTTGCAGAATTTTTTAGGAAGTTTGTTTCCAGTTGTTTGTTGAGTCAAGTAGTGCCATAAAAATAAGTTTTGAGAATATTTTCTTTAGGCTAAAATTAAGGATTAGTTGGAGAAATTCTTGGAGTCTGCTGAAGTCTTTTATTCATCTATATAGGTGGAGTACTTGCTTTTCATTTTTTTAGAAATTAATAAATTTTCTTTTTTCTTCCATTGTTTTCTTGCTAATTTTTTTATCCTAGTTCTGGAAATTAAAGACATCAACTTTAATTTCCTACAAACCCGCTTTAAGCCATAAACTAAACGAGGCTTATATTATTAAAAGTTTTAAAAATAATTTATAACAAAAAAACCATTATTTTTTTATTTTTAAAATTTATTTTCAATTCCCAAAAAAATTTCTTTTTCAAAATTTCAAATTTAAAAATCAATTTGGTTCATCAACTTATAAATGGTTCAAAAGACAATTCAAGTATCACCTACTTAGATAACTCTGAAAGAATTTTTTTGGGATAATTAAACTTACCTCTTTTGAGGTTTAAGTTTATTACAAGGATCTCTCATGTGATCTCTGAAATTACACTAACCTTTAATGAGATTTAATTTTAATATCAATTGCACCATAACTGTTAAAATTTTCATTAAAATTTAACAAAAATTGCATTTCCCACCCCAAAATCACAATTCAAACCATATTTTTTCCCCAAAACCACCATTCCAACCCCAAATTTCAACGAAAGGGTGGTTTTGGGGTGAAAAAAGTGGTTTTGGGGAGGGGAGGAAATTGTGGATTGAAGGGTGATTTTGGGGTAGGAGAGACGATTTTTGTTAAATTTCAATGGGAATTTTAATAGTTGGGGTGCAATTGATGTTAAAATTAAATATCAAGGGAGGTTAGTGTAATTTCAGAGGCCACATGGGAGGTCCATGTAATAAGCTTAAACCTCATGGGAGGTGAGTGTAATTATTCCAATTTTTTTCCAAACACAATGATAGGATTTTTATTGTTAACATTCAAGCAGGGAGGCGCTTCCATTGGATAAACAAAGCTTTGTTTTCGCGTCATCGTTTTTTGCATTCTCTCTTTTATCTTTCGTTGGCGATATCGGCATCATGTTAAACAATTTCGTAAAAAAATATGAACCATTCTCGTACCAATTGAAAAAAAAGTGTTTGCATGTAGCGATAGGATAACTTTAGTCGCGAATCAAACTGAGATTGAAAATAATACAATAAACACAATCTAGAGAAGAAAGAGACAAGGTATTTTTACGTAAAAAAATTTCAACTCAGGTAGGGGTGTAATTTGGGCCCGGCCGTGGACAGGGTGGGCTAAGCCCGGCGGGCTCCCGCCAAATCTTAGGGCCGAGCCGGGTCGAATTTTTTTGTCCGGAGGTCGACCCAGGTCCTAGGAGTAAAGGGCTTGGGCTAAGGTATTGAGCCTCAGGGCGGGCCTGTGGGTGGGCTTTGACTGGGTCTTTAAATTCTTGATTTTTTTGTTTGTTTAAGTTGTATTTAAATTTATAATATAATGATAGTTTTAGGGTTAATTTTAAATTTAAATTTATAAGTTTTTTTTTTGTTTTTGTTTAAGTTGTATTAGGTTTAGTGGAAGGGAGCCTCAGGTAATTAGCATTTTGGGGTTAGAGAAAGAAAAAAAAAAGCAAAAGAAGAAGAGGAAAAGAAAATACAAGCACCGCACCCAGGCGTCGCCCCCGACACCTCTACCCACCTCGCAGTCCACCTTCAGCGCCATTGTTGCGCCATCCAAGCCGACCACCACCGTCAACGACTCTATAGTCGCCCTACACCATCGTCAGACTCTTCTCATTTCTTTCTCTCTCTCTCTCTCTCTCTCTCTTGGTCTCTCCTTCCCACGTTTATGTTCATTGCTTTGTGTGCATGTGGAGGCTTCTCTATGTGTGAATGCGATTTGATTTTTAAGGCGGGCTTTTGGACTACGGGTTTCGAGACAAATCAATTCGACCCAGGCTTAGGGGGAGGGGAGGCCTAAGCCCAAAAATTAAAACTACGGGCTCGGGCCAAATCGAGCCAGGCCCGCACAATAATAGGCTTTAGGTGGGTCTTAAGCTGCGGGCCATTTTTACACTCCTAAACTTGGGTAAAAATCCTAAAATCAATCCACACACTAATTTACAGACTAATTGGATTCACAATTTGAACGATATAAGTCGAAGGTATCGTAAATCGACTTTAAGCAACAAACCAACCGAGATCTATATAATCAAAAGTTTTTGAAAATAATTTGTAACAAGAAAAACCATGATTTTTTATTTTTATTTTTTTCAATTCCAATAGAAAAACTTGGTTTTCAATTTTACTAATTATAAAATCAGGTAATTCAAAACAAATTAAAATACCATCATAGTAAAGACCGAATGAAGTTCTTTCAATTTTCAAACACAGTGCTCTAGGGTTTCTGTCGCAAGCGAACAAGCGCCTCCGCCGTCATCGTCTTCTACATCATCGACGGAAACAAGAGCCTCCGCCATCATCTTCTTCTACATCATCTCCTCTATTATTTGTCGGCGATATCAGCACCATGGCGAACAGTTCGTACTCTTATCTCTCTCTCTCTCTCTGTCTGTCTCTGTCTGTACACATATTGATTGATCTGTTTCTACACATGTATATCTGTTCGTATGTTTTCTGTTACTTTTATACGTGTTTGCATGCTGATTATATTTCCATGCCTATCGTCTTGGTGTGTCAATTGCAGCAATGGCTCGGTCGTTTCTGCAAGTGGCAGCGACGGAGGAGGTTGCTCCCCCGCTGAGAGTGGTTCAGATCGAGGGACTCGTAATCTCCTCTCTCTCTCTCTCTCTCACACACACACACACACACACGCGCGCGCGCACACGCACACACACTTTTTCAATTTTGTTTTTTGTTTTTTGTTTTTTTGTCTTCGTCGTGGATTTCTTTCTAGTTGCAAGTGCATTTAGTTGCTTTCTTTTTGTACAGTTTTTGTGCCTTTGAAAATATTTTTTAGGTCCAAACCATTTAGCCCCTCTACGATTGGGAAAATTGACAAGAAGAGAAACAATTGTAATTGCAATTGTTTATGTTTTTGTTGTTTTCGTTTGAAAAGTAGCAAAACTCGTATTAACTCAACTTAATAATTGCAATAATTTAGATTAAAAGTAGTGAACATGGTTTTGGTGATCATACATTTTAGTTCCTTTTCCCCCACCAAATTGATAGCATTAGCAACTATTTCTTTCTAGCTCTTTCTTTCTTGGTTCTCTTGAATGCATAAACAGAGGCTCTTTAGTGTTGGATGTTCTTTGTGAACCTGAGGCTTTGCGGTGCATTAACAGACCATATTATGACAGTTGCCCCATGGGAATTGGTCCTAGACAACATATTGAGATTGAAAGAGAATGGTATAATTGCAAAAATAGGAGGGTATAACTGAATGCCGAAAAATATTTCATAGGACAAGGTTCACGTGTGTGCCCCCTTCTATTGATTATTCGGGAGAAAGGGATTGACTTATATGCAGTTTGTATATTTTTATTCATAATTTTCTTATATTTCTTTTTTCCCCCCTTAGTGAATGAAAATCATGGCTCTATGTTCATGTAGGTATGCATTAATTGCTTGGTTGCAAATGTGAATAAGGCACCCACAATTTGGTTGGCCTTAGTTTGACGAATTTCACTCCTTTTTTGAACCCAAATAATACAAACAACTTTTGAATTCTTGTTGGCGACCATCTGTTTTGTTTCCACATAAAATAATATAAAGCTCTTGACCATTCTGCAGAAATTAACATTAAGTGATTAAGATAATTGTTGCTCGTAAGGCAAATGTCAACTTTTCTGGTTAATTTGACCTATCTAATTGGACCCATTATAAGGCATGATAGCAATGAATCAGTTCAGATGTTCAGTTTATAGTATATGTACATCAAGACCTTAGATGAACACTTTCCCCATTCTTCACTTCTAATTTTGATCAAGGATAAATAAGTTGCAGTTTTGGGTGTGTTTACTTTTTGTAGCTGGATTTTGTTAGGATGCCTTCACTTTACTCGTATTTTCTTGTTATAAACTTTGTGAAAAACAGGTTATACTAAAGATTATCAAACACTGCAAGGAGTTTTCCCCAGCTCTCGTCACAGGACAACTTCTTGGATTAGATGTCGGCAGTGTTCTTGAAGTTACCAACTGTTTCCCTTTTCCAGTAAGTGACGTGATGTCATGCCTTTAGTCAATTTTTTCTTTTTAGTTTTTCTTTCATTCAAGTATCAGGAATTGGTGGATTATTTTTGAGGAACCATAAAAATCTGCTTAGATTTTGCTAATCGTCCTGATATCTTTGACTATATGTTGTACCAATAATGACAGATTCGGGATGAAGATGAGGAGATTGAAGCAGATGGTGCCAATTATCAGCTTGAAATGATGAGATGCTTGAGAGAGGTTAATGTGGATAATAATACTGTTGGATGGTAAGTTTGGTTTTTAGATTGTTCATTCATGTAAAGTGTAAAGGAAGTATTCAAAAGGAATAAAAAAATATATTTTAGGTTTATCGTAATCTTCTTTTATCTGGGGTAATTATATTTGTTATGGTGTGTTTTCTTGAATTATTACCATTGTGGGTGGTTGATGGAGTTTAGTGTTTTCATTTCCTTTTGACTAGTCACATCATCACACTACGTGGCCTACGAAGTTGCTTGATTTTTTTTATGCGCCACCTTCATTAGGATATAGTCCAAAGATTTTTATGTATATATTCCTTCGACTACAAATATGATTAACAATTGCATATACCACATGAGTTAAATTACATAATAGGATATTAGGGTGAGATGGAAAGAAGAAGAGAGGTAGGAGTTTAGAGAAATAAGTTTAGGCTACCGTAACCAGCCCCTTCACCTCGTCATGAATAACTCATAGCGAACATGACAACAACAATATAAAAATTAACATTTTAAACGTTCGCACGCAAGCTAGTGCATGAGATTAAACATGTGTAGCTTGGAGTACAATCGTTGAAAGGAAGAATGAGCTACTAGTTTGGTGAGAATATCACCGAACTGAATATTCGAACAATTATAAGGAGTGACAATGTATTTCCTTGTCAACAAATCTCGAATAAAGTGACAATTTTCGTCGATATGCATTTGGTGCGCTCTCAAGAAATAAGATTATTAGTGAAAAAGATAGTGGCCTAATTGTCATAATACATTTGAGGAGTACGAACATTAATACCCAAAATTTTGAAGGAGACAACGAACCTATAATATATGTGTGGTAGAAGGAGCGAACTATATTATGCTTCTTACTTCACCAGAATTGCTATAGTTATCAAATCGAGAGTCATACCGTGGATTAAAATCCTAAATTTGTGAATTGTTTATCAAATTGATTCGAGAATCGTAAGATTTATTATAAACTAAAAAAACTTATGTTAGACAATTTGTTCATATGAAAGAGAGTGAAATAAATAAATTTTGATGCAAATTATACTGTATTTATTGCATTAGAACATGCTTACGTTGCCTAACTGGAAGGTCATGAACACCTATGATCATGTTTGAACATAAGATTATTTAAACACTAAAGTATATTTTGTTTTGACATTAAAAAAAGGAGTTAGGTATTTTAAAGAGTATAATAAGAAGAGAATGTGTAAGGGAACCATTTAGTTTAAATGTAAAACACTTTTAAAATTCCATGTATACTTATTGACCAAACAAGTAAAAAAAGGGCTGTGTAATAATTGATTGTGACTAATCTGTCCCATATTATATTGAATTATGTTTATTGTACCAAAATAATGGTAATTTATTTACAAGTTATTTTAACCTTAACCATCCCGATATATTTTTCTCAAAAAAAGAAGAGAAAGAGAAAGGGATAACAATGTGTCGAGTTTGACTAGATCTGTATTTCTTCATTCAGAACATGTTCTTCAATCCAGGTAGATTGTAGCCTTCTATAT
>JAOTRH010000027.1:6632493-6649992 GCA_034768845.1 Heliamphora exappendiculata
GTGTGCAATAGGATACCGTGTGCAATTTTGTTTACCTCACAATCAGTTTGATTTGTGGTAGTGGAGGGAGTAGGAACTTTAGATTGATGAGAAGATGAATTTGGGTGATATGAAACCATGTGCCAATCTTGAGATTGCTAATCAACGTACAAATGGGAAGTAGAGGAAGAGTTTATTGGCAATGGAAGAGTATGATAGGGAGAGGAAAACTCCCGGTGACAAGAAATAAGATCTATGTTCAACTATTAACTTAGTGAGATAAAGACTGAGGTGGATTCAAAAAATTTAACATCAACACTACATTGTATAAAAACATTTACGACCCAAGGCAATTATTTGTCGTAATTTGGATTAAGAACATGAGCAAAAGCCACCCAATTGAAGACATTGGGTCTAAGGTGAAAGGGTGAATGATTAAGATATAACCAAGATTTAAAAAAACGATTGCAACTGTCTGCATGGTGTTAGATTAAACTTGTTGGACAAATCCTGAATATCATGCCATGTACTAGTATAGTAGTATCTTGCCATTTTGTCTTATGAACTTATGTATATGAGATTGCCATTATTAAAATTAAACATGTTTCTCAATTAATTTTTACTTGTCAAAAACTGTTTCTTAATTATTTTCTTAATAGCAAGGGAGAAGTTATGCATAAACTCAATCAACAAAGTAAAATTAAATACATCCAACAAAAGGTAACATCTCAATAACAACTTAAAACTAGTGCAAAAATTTGTAGATACAGTGGATCATGTTTAAAATTGCCAACATCCATTTAAAATATCTATAAAGACAATCACAATTGATTGCATATATTTTAAGGCATTATCAAATTGAAAAATCTTAATGCGCTTTGTAGAATTTAGAGACAATACGAGGTGGCTCGGATCTTTGCTTTGTGAAAATGCTGATGTCATTCGAGGATAGCCATAAACAAAGACAACAAAGGGAAGAAATCCATTAACAATGAAGTGCAAGAAGGATCTCATATGTTTGTGAGGACTACATCAAAAGAATTATATGAATGACTATGACCATACTTGGAAAAATATTTGATAAGCTTCACACTCTAAAGAAGACATATGAGATATGACTCAAACCAAGGACAACTAACTTAAGTTTGGCTAATGAAGGATTGCTCCAATGAAAATGACATTGGAGACATGAGATGAGATGATCTTCTAGATTTCTTACCGATCAAGATATTATCACATGGCTCATACACTCAAGAAACATCACTCTGATGTTTAGAAGACTCACTAAACTTAACTATGCGGGCAATAATATATTCCCATGTGCCAGAGCCATCCCATGATAATCAAATCCTCAATAACCTAATCACCACATGTGGGATCCCCTTGTAGAGTTGGTAACAAATTTCAGTCTCATTTTCCTATGTGGTAGTACTTAAATGCACGTGCCTAATCTAAATAATTTAGGTTCTCGGTAACATATCTTCGTAAATTATCATCTTTAAGTAGTGAAGGTTTTTCCTAAATGTTAAGAAATTGGGAACTAAGCTAATAACATGTCCAATCAAAGAATTGTAGAATATAATTCCAAAACCAAAACAAAATTGCACCAAAAAAATAGCCCACTTCAAATGTAATCATGAATGGAGACCAAAGTATGATTTTAAACAAAAGGAGAGTACCAAATGAGGTTGTCATTGCAAAATCAAATCAACCAACAAACCATAGATATGTTTTACTATCCTTGGACATGTTTTGCTAAAGTAGCAAAACATATCTAAGGATAGAAAATGATGCAAATCTCAACAAATCAGCAAATAAACATTATCAAGCCCAAGAATTCCACAAAGTACTTCAACAGCTATAGGAAGGTTTGTAAGCATCGAAAGTGTTGGGCATTTTGGTAACCTTATATCTCTAGGGGTTGAGACACATCAAATCATGTAATCACCAATCGTCGGCATATGAATACTGGCATCATCTTCCATATAATGACACCAACACTTAAATAATGACATCAACATTTCACCTTGTGACGATTCCTAGATTATTTTGACGCCATTTAGGATTGGATTGGATTGCTTTGATACCTAGTTATAAATATGATAAAGGGGTTAGATAGGAGGAAGATCATAATCAGTTAATAAGTCTCTTCACCTCTGCATGTATTTTATAGTAGTGGCAGACAAGATTACAAGCGTGTTTGACACTTTTTGAAATGTGTCTTAATTAAAAAATTAAATTTATAATATCAAACACTTTCCTGTCACTTTGACGGCACTTTTTGAACCCTCCAAACATGTTCTATGTGATCACACTGTTCACAATAACAATGTTTTTCATGAGTCGAAATGCAAGTTATGCACATAAATGTGTTTGATGCTAAATGAATGCTTACATTGCACATCTCGAGATTCGTGAAGCTCGGAAATTCATGCTGGCTGATTGTCGAATTTTCAGGTATCAATCAACTCTGTTAGGTTCTTTTCAGACTGTTGAACTGATCGAGACTTTTATGAATTACCAGGTAATATTTTTGTATTCATTTTTCTAATATTCCAGTTGTATGTATCAGATCACATATTGTTGATTCCACTTTGACAACATTTTAGCAATTCATAATATTCTTCTATGTGAAAATAGCTATGATTTGTTTAAAAAAACATGTCAATTACTTTTAAATGTGAGTGATAGTTATCAAATTGTAAATCATCTTGTGAATTGAAATCCTAATTTTTCGAATCGTGAACCTAACTGAATTGGGAAACATAAAAACCCTATAGTTTTAACATAAAATATTCTAAAATGTGTCTTGTCCACTTATTATTCAAAGAAAGTAATAAAAAAAGAGTTGTGTAATTGTTAAAATTACAAATGACCCGATCCATATTAATATGTAATTATGGGCACATTAATTACATGATTATTCTATTGGGGATTGGATTATTGATAAGAGTATGACCATGAATACCATGGGACAAAGTCATTTTGGCTTGCATTTTATGTCATCTCTATAGCTGAGCCATCAATGCATGATTCATAACTAGCAGGAGCTGATGACTTAAAGCTTGGATATTTCCAGTCCAAGACATGATTCAATCTCGTATATTCATGTGGGGAGAAGTTCTCTGTGAGCCCTTTGCTTAAATAGATTACACTGATCTCCTCAGTTTTCTCATGAGGACAAAGTTGGTTTGCAGGAGTGTAGCAAACAGCTGTTGATTTTGGTTGTTCGTATGTTAATGATTGTTGTATTTCATAATTACTATGCATGTTTTCACTCATATGTAGCATAATCTGAGCATCACTCAAGCTGTTTTGACTTGCTGCATACCTCATCTCCACTGTTAAAAATTGCTTAAATAGATTACACTGATCTCCTCAGTTTTCTCATGAGGACAAAGTTGGTTTGCAGGAGTGTAGCAAACATCTGTTGATTTTGGTTGTTTGTATGTTAATGATTGTTGTATTTCATAATTACTATGCATGTTTTCACTCATATGTAGCATAATTTGAGCATCACTTAAGCTGTTTTGACTTGCTGCATACCTCATCTCCACCGTTAAAAATATATTTGTATTTCCCATACACGCACAATAAACCGATATTTACCTAAAAGAGGTTCAATATGCATTTTCATGCTGACTGTTTGATGAAAATTCTCATGTTTGCCGATTAGAATGTTTGTGTTTTTTTCCTCATTTGATTGTTTGTCCCATGTGGCATGATTTGTGGTTGCAGGAGAATATAAGACGATGTGTGTGCATTATTTATGATCCTTCAAAGTCCAACCAAGGTGTCTTAGCTCTCAAGGCGTTGAAGCTGTCGGATTCTTTCATGGATCTTTATCGTACTAACAGTTTTACAGGAGAGAAGTATGGTTCCCTTTTGTAGTGGATGACATTATTTAAAGAGATTTTCTATTGAATGTAATTCTTTTGTATTTTGCTTTGTTGTAGGTTGAGAGAGAAAAATCTGTCGTGGGTGGATATCTTTGTGGAGATACCTGTATGCTTCTAGTGCTTTTGCTTTTCTGCTGGTTTCATAATCTTGTGCATGTTCCCATCAGTATTGGAATACTAATATATTTCGGTTTCATGACTTCCCTTTTGTTCTTATATCCATATTCCAGTGTTCTGTTACATAATTGTATATCACCTGAGGGGTCGTCTAATGGTACTTCTATTGGTTTGAACCATGTTGCTCATGGTCTTGCTGATTGAGCTGTTTTTGGAATTGTTGGCGGACTTGTAAATGGATAGTTTTGAATGTAACAGTTTTTAGATTAAATAATCGTTTTTTATGATTTGGATCAAATGAACAACCATTTCAATAAGGTTCTAGAATTCTCTTACTGAGTCCTCCTAAGTCCTAAAGGGCTTTTGGTTTTGTGATGGGAATAAAGTTGTGTCCATGATTTATAAACTGTCATCTTTTATCATTGTTTTCAATATCATAATAGTTGATTGTGTTGGATGTTTCTTTTGGCGATCTGGGGAGTTCTAATATAACATGTGATTTCGTTTCCTTTTTGATTTTTATACTGCCTTTTGCATTTAACAGATCAAAGTTTCAAATTCTGCTCTTATCAGTGCCTTTATGACAGAGCTGGAAGCGGACACACCCGTGACCCAGGTATTCATATATCTATTTGTGGAGACTTTATCCTTGGTGTCTAATAATATAGTAGTTAGTAAATCTTTCTTTGCTGCTAGTGTGATTTTGATCGGCTACAATTATCAACCAAACCGTTTATGGAGAGGAATGTTGAATTTTTGATTGAATGCATGGATGACTTGTCAATGGAACAACAGAAGGTTAGGCTTTTCTTTTCCTTTTGTGTTCTATTGTTGTGTGGTATGTTATGTGACAAGACTAACATTTTGACTTTCAGTTTCAATTCTACTATCGGAACCTTTCACGTCAACAAGCGCAGCAGCAAGCATGGCTTCAGAAGAGAAGGTAGCTAAAATAATTTTCTGGAACGTGAATGGCCTATTTTATTGTCCTTTCAATATATGTTCTATTACTTTCATGGTTGTTATGTGAGCATTACTATTCTTCCATGCTTTCTGAAATTGTATTAGGCTTTTTAAAAATTGCTGTGAATTAGTCTAAATAGGCTCCTCTTTATTGCGTTTTGTTACATGTCCAGTTTACCAGAGTATCCCTATTAGAAAGCGATAAAAAGCAGAGAGATGAAATGATCTGCAATGATGCTCTTTGGCTGCTATTAATGATCCTCTTTATAAGGGACATAAAATGAGTCACTTGAAATAATTATTATCATACATATTTAGAAGGGATAAGAGGGACAGATTTAAGTTTATGTATGCCTTCAATGGGTCTCTGTACGGGTGCGCGTGAGCGTAGGTGCTATCATTCCCCATTTGTTTCCTCAATTTTTTGCAACTTCTGGCACTTGGAATTGAACTTCAAAATTTCATTTGAAGCCCTCATTCTCCCTATGTTCACAATCTTTCTAACCTCAAACCTTTTGTCCTCCAATGTTTCTCAAGCATTTCTAGCTTTATAGTAGTTCTTCGAAATTTCCCTTCCAATTGTGTAGGTTTCAAATTATCATCCTTAACGTATCTATCCTCATTAATAAGCAAACCTAGATCATGAAATTGTACATATTTTTTATTTTCTCATGGTGTCAATCATTACTTTTTCACAACTTCTTCATCTATTCTTACTAAATTTACATTCCATATCTTATTTTTTGATCTCTTTTGATTCCAATGCTTCTCTATAAATTTCTAACTTTGCGTTAATTTCTCCTTTAATTTCATCCACTTGTATATCATTTGTGAACAATATACACCGTAGAATATTGTCTTGAATATGCATGCCAGTCAATTTATCCATAATTGTAAGGAAAAAGGCAGGGATCAAAGATGACCCTCTGCATAGTCCTACTACGATTGGAAATTCACTTGTGTTCTCATAAGGTGATTTAATTATAGTTTTAGCTCTATTATACACATCCATTATTACATTGATATATCCTTTGTCACTTTTTCCCCTCTAACACCCACCATACTTTAGCGCTATGCATTCTTTCATAAGTTTTTCTAAATATACAAAAACAACATGGAGTTTTCTCTTTTTCCCTCTGTACTTTTCTATTAGTCTTCTTAGACTGTTGTTACCATTCTTAATTGATGCTTAATCACTTTGTCCCACAATTTCATTGTGTCTCATTAATAGTTAATACCTCTATAATTATTGCAATTTTAAATATTTTTGTTAGTTTTATATGTAACTAGAATACTTTCCTTCACTCTTTGGGCGCTTCTCTAGACATTAAAACCTTAATAAATAACCTTTTTAATCAAGACACCCCACCTCACCTACACATTTATACGCCTCACTAAGGATATCATCCTGGCCTAAGGCCTTACATTTTTATACTCTTCAATGCAATTTGCACATCAAATTTTCATATTCTGCAATAGAATTTGTATGTTCTAATTTCACCAAGACCATCCTCTTCTAAGCTTTGTGCTTGTTTTTCATTTAACAGTTTCTTATAATAAGTTTTTCACCTCTCTTTAAAATCCCCATCCTTCACCAAAACTCTTGAACTCCCACATCTATACAATTACCTTGCATAAAATTTCTTGTTTCTGTCTCAACTTTGCACGTTTCTAAATGTTTCTTTTCTCGATCTTTACTGTTTAATTTAGTATAAAATTGTCACAAGCTCGAAGCTTAGCTTCACTAATGGTTGTCTCAACCTCTTTCCTTACCCATTTATAACTCTTAAAAGTTGAATTTACCTTTTATTTTCCCCTTAATTAATTTCCAAAAGGATAAATTTTTGACTTCCATGTAAATAAGTCCATATTATCAGACTTTAGAAAATATTTAACCTTGTAGTTGATTTAGGTATGAATAAGTGTCCGTTCATTTCCTTAATTGTAATAATGCCTTGTTCAAATGCATGCATTAGTATGTTTACAATTCCAGAATGAGTTATATTAAATTGCATACTTTAAAGTACAATGAACGTTTTGTTTTAGTTAGACTCCTCGTCTAATATCAGCTTCCATGGAATAAAATTCAAGCAATGGAGAAAGAAATAGAAGAATCAATTAAGAAACAATGGGAAAATCTTATATTTTGACCAAGACGTTAGTCTTGTTTTGGGACAAAATAGGTCCAAATGGGTAAATTTTAAAAATGTATTTGAGTGGGCATATATAAGGCTTGGACATGTGTGGTTCGGGCTCTGTGTTTTGTCTCTTATTTCTACTTTTCTTCTTTTGTTGTGTTTTTTCCCCTTGTGTATTTATTTTGGCTTCTTTCATATGTTCTATATATAGGGCAGAGAACATGGCACGTAAAGCTGCCGGCGAAGAGCTGTTACCAGAGGAGGATCCTTCAAACCCCGTCTTTAAGCCAATCCCTGAGCCGTCACGTTTGGATAGCTTTCTCATAACAAATCAAATCGCGAACTACTGTAATCAAATTAATGGGTACGTTGCGTTATTTTGTGACAGTGACTACCTAGTTAAGGGGAAGAGCTGCCCTTACATATGCTGTCTACTTTGGGACTAGCAATCAAGGGGAAATTTCTTTGTTAATATGACTACATAGTAGCTGTAGATTATGCTGAAATTAAACCTTAAATTTTAAAATGATTAATTTGAATAATCTTGATTAGTTAAGACTAAGCGCGATTAGCCAAAGGTAAACAAGTATGTGCCACCAACCCTTTGCCAGAGCATGATAAGGGTAAACAAGTAATGACGGTAAACAAGTAATGATGATATCCTATTTTGATGAAATTGAAGACGTTGCGTATTACATCGAAGAGTCACCTGAGTCGGGTTTTTCCCTTGGATGAGGATTCTTGTTAACACGTCACGAAGAGTTCTACAAAGTTTAAATGGTTCTTTGATCATACGGGTTTCTCTTTTGAAGCAAGATTTGAAGCCACGGAGGCCATCCTCCGTGTTGTGGACGATTACAAAGAGCAACACATGTCTGCGTCTATTACCAGAAATTTGAGGAATATGCCTTCTACAGTCACCTTCTCGCCATTTGATTACTGAGTCCCATATAGACATAACCGATCGCTATATGTAACTACAGTAGTAAATGTGGGGGGAATTTAAGAGAGCATTCTTAGACGGTGGGACATCAATGTCATGCCAATTGAGATTGCGGGATTTAGTAGTGAGCTGCAATGCTCTCTTGGCTGTACTATGGTAGACTTGCAAGTTGGCAGGATAAGATCAACGGCTAAGTTTCACATCATTGATGCATCCACCACCTATCATGCGTTGTTGGGATGGGTATGGATATAACGTTATGATGCTATCCCATCAACTTCTCATCAATGTTTGAAAGCACTTTGGCAAGGGAAGGTAAACGAAATTCCAGCCTCTTTGAATCCTTTTAGCCCTGCGGAGGCTCATTTCACTCAAGTTGTCTTCTTTAATGAGCTCCCTGGCGATGAAGAAGTACTTTATCCCCTGTCCGCTCTAACGCTTCCAAGATGGGGACCCGTTTGAATAGGCCACAACTTTCCCGACACTAAGGAAGGAAAAGAATGAGCGAGAATTGTTGACTGAGGGGTAAAAAAGGAGGAATGGGGTGGTATGGTACACCAAAATGAGAAGTTTTGGACATGATTACGTCACCTAAATGGGAAGAGCTTTGGACAATATGTGGGTCTAAAGACTACCAGCCATAAGATATTTTTAGAAACTATTGTGTATTCTCTTTTGACATTGAAAAAGGAGTTTTACAAGCTTTTAAGAGAGTCTAATAAGAAGAGAATGTGTATTGGAAAGTTTAGACATAAAACATATGTCATGTATACTAATTGTTTTGACCTATTAGGGAATTTTTTGGATCTATGACTATTTGAACTCCCTGAAGAATCTTATCGCTTACTACACTATTCCTCATCTCTGGGTGCGTTGGTGTCCACCGTAAGCTTTTCCTTATATGAACCTCACTTTGAACTTTAATGCTATGCCATCCTAAGGTATTGCTAAATGAAAGGATCTTATCAAAGTCTATGCATGATAAATCATGGATCGAATACTCCACTACTTCACCTAGCAGCATGACGCTTGTATTGCTCTCCCATAACCCCGTTTTCTTGCCAAATTTGAAAAATTAGGTGCAATCATATAGTTTTGTATCATCTAAGTTCACGAGTTGGAGATAAGCTAACTCGAACCGCTGACATCCGCCGCAGGGTAAACCACCACCTCTCAGGTCCCCCGACTGATTCTACCATAACGGCCAACGATAGACAACAACTTCTCCCCGAACATAACTTGCAAGTTTTATCATATTGTGCCCTCCAAAGAGCAACTCTTCGCAAAATCTCATTTAAGAGGTGTTGAGTTGGAATCCCTTTTTAACAAGGAATTTTTATGGTTATGAAGTATCCAACTACAGGAGAACCAGAAACGGAGAACTGTGTCCCCCCTTTTTTGCCAGACTCTTTAGTTTTAAGAGCGCTGATTTTAAAAATGAGTGATTGCCCTTCTTGGACCCTTATTGGCCAACCTGAGAGCAGACAACTAATGAGTTCCACTTATTAAGTGGGTTCTATGGTTGGCCGGTGACCCATGGAGGCCAAAGGCATCCTTGGGGGGTGATATTGTAGTTTCTACGGGGTGGAGATGATAAGGTTGGTCCAAGAATTTTCTTTCCTTTTGCCACATTTGCTCAAAGGGTTGAAGAGAGATAGTGCATCAAGCGGTTCGCAAGGGCCAACTTGATCTTCTTCCCTTGTAATGAGCCCACCTTTCAGTGATAACTTGTCAAAACCCTGCCTTTTTAATTAAAAAATAGTGATTTAAGCATTCCTAAATCACAAGCAATGAGGATCTTATGCTTGAACTTGAAGGAATTCTTAAATTAGATTTTCCTCGCTTGAAAGGGAATAGCTAGAAGTGAAAATAAATTGATATACCTTGGTCAGTCCTTGATTGGGTTAGTGTTCAGTTAGCGTTAAGAAAATTAGATTCTTTCTACCTTAGTTGCTCACCGATAAGTCAATGATTAGAAGAAAATTGGGATTGTTGTTGTTCACTACACTTTATCTTAAGCAGTGTGAAACATCCTTGCAACTCTACTATGGTGGAGTGTCGCAAGCACCGTTATAATTGTCCTTCCCAATGTCCTTGACTCGATCGTTGATACCGATTATTTGTTCTTCCTTCCACAGAATAATAATAAGGCAGAGAGATGATGGGTTGGCCTTCTTGTACTTGCTTAGTCAATGTCCTAACTGTCCAGAACTCATACCAAAGAATGGGTTTCTTATATAACATTTGAATTAGTCCTTTCTTAAAAGAAAGATTATTATGTTACCCCTTTTTGCCAAATTCACATCAGGAACTCTTGAAATAAGGAAGTTCCCATATAGATCTAGATATTAGAATTCATCCTAAAAATAAATAGGGAAATAGGATGGAAAAAATTATTCATTCTCTTGCTAAGAGGGCTGGGATCCTTGGTTAATCTTTATCTCTATTTTATCTTTATTAATAGGTTTGGGAGTCTGTATATCAAAAGCTCAGTGTGCAATTTGAATGAAATAGATTTTTTTAAATTCAAATTAAATTAGTAATTGAAATTGAGGTTACACAACATCTGAGCCAAAGAAGGAGATAGTTTAGTTTGGAAACATCTTCCACGGGAGATTAGATTAGATTTTTCTTGAGCCGTACAAGAAATGAATTCCATTTGGGTCTATGCTTCTGAAAAATGTATGGTACTCTATCCCGTATTCCATTCCATGGATTGGGAGCAATCGAAAAACCAGACCTAGTTGGCCGATGTTTTCAGGTGCCTGTGTAAAGGCATGATTAGTTCCATAAATCTCAGTGCACTAACCATAGTAAACTTCTCGTTGTACTGAAATAGAAGTCTGATTTAAATGGCTAGGTACATCACATTTGACACATGAGGAATGTACAACCCAATTACGAGGTATATCAACAGGTGTTATAATAATACATAGATGGGTTTTGCCTAGTACAACTACTCTATTGTCCACTTCTAATAAATGCGATTGACCCAATTTTGGATCATATTTTGGAATCATATAACTGTCAAAAGCGAGTGATTGCTTATCAAGGACAGTTAAACTCTTCATAATTTTGGTACCATTGATGTCCAATATCGTTGATATTTGTCTATTTTTTCCCATTATATTTTCTTATTTTATTTGTAAACGCTCGTTACTAGTCATAATGTAATGCTGTGGTTCCCCCCATTAATAGTAAGAAAAAAGATTCTGAAAGCAAGATATCCAAGTACAACCCTGAGACTCTTCTATTATTCTTTCATCGTATTGCATCAACTAGGACAACCAAAAGACTTTGAAAGCCCTTAAACTTAGTTGATTCTTCTATTGATGTGATTTTAGTAGGAGAGGATAGGCAATTTATCCGAATAGAGAAAACAATGCAGACGGTCATGCAGACGATTTATTGTCTTTGCCTAGCTCTAGCTAAGGATTCTAATTCAAGATTTACGGGTATAATCATAACAAGAAAAAGACGTTAGGAATATAAAGATAGGATGTTAGAGAAGCGTCCTTGCTACTTCACTATTCATTTTAGTTCTTTCTTTTCTACTTGTCATTTACGTAAAAACTGCCAGTTCAGAGTTCTTTCTACTTCTAATAGGCTATCAACTAGATCAAAATCATTCTCAACGAGTTCATAACAAGTAATCCTCTGTTTTTCATTAGGTTTGGTTGGAGATCAAAGATCTCGAGCGATCGATCTTGCAGAACAACTAAAAAGATAAAGAAGTCTCGTTACTTTCTTCATGCTTTCCAAGTTCAAAGTACAATTTGTACAAATTAAAAATCCCATTTGTTACATGATTTCTATAGGGCAATTATGTAGAAGTACATTTTGTGCAATAGCCTTCCCCATATATGATAGAAAAGGATCCCATGTCGGATGGGCAAGTATTGCAGAAGATTGGGGGCTTGCCTCCTTGTTCCCTTTTACCCATCCCATGATGCTCATGGCTAGCTCATCTCTAAGTAGATTTTATTTTCTAACAAGATTTTATTCCAAAGATATGATCTTAGAGCTCGCTTTACACTAAGTATTCCATTAGTTGGAGCTTTGCTTTCTGGTTGGGAAGTGTCTTTTTCCTTTTCACTTATTACTCTATTCGTTTACTTTTTCTAACATTTCTAGTACTAACTAATGCATTCAGGCAAGACATCTTGCGATGTCATGATGTGCCCATTCTTTTAATACTTCTTGCTCTCGGGAGCCTCTTTGTAGGATTTTTGGCCAAAGTGTGACCCATTAACTCCTACGTAAGTACTGTGATGAAGTACAATCGTACGTGGTCACAATTCACCCTAGACAATCATCCGGGGTGAACAAGAATTGGGGATCGGATGCGGGTGAAATTGCCGCCAATGGTTGAGATGTTCAGTTGACTCCTGCCCCTTTTGTAGGGATTTGGACCCCTACGAGTGAGTAGAAAAGAAGGGGAGGAAAAAGACCCTGGTGAGCCGTCATAATTAGTGAACAAGTGCAAGTTTTGCTACCCGACCATATGGTGTACTATTCACACAAAGGGACATGCCCTCAAGCGAAGGACGGGAGTGGACAGAATTAATATGTTCTAATTTCTAGCCTTGCACTGACCATCCAATGGAGCATCAATTAGATGGGCACTAGTTGAAAGGACTATGCGTGGCGACCGCCCTCCGCCTCGCCCCCGCCCCACCCCCAAAAAGGGTATATTTTGCGCAAAAAGTCGTATGACACATGAGGCGGATTCTCTAAAAAGCCAAGGTCATGGGTGGCCAAGAGTGCCCACTTGGAGTCTCCAGGAAATGCAAAGCTTGCTTAAAGCCAGCCGGCCGATAGACGAAAGAGAATCAACTAGTTTAGTTTAGTTCTAATCTGAGTAGGCTCATAATACGGAAAATCCTATCCTTGGGAGCCAGTTCAATTCAACTAATTTGACCCATATTATATTAAGTAGTTTGAATATATTTAGTCTGTGTTCGATTTAGGATGCCCCAAAATATTTTTTTTAGTTATACAGGACCATCCCATATAAATGGCTATGAATATATTTGAAAATTAGAAAAAGGGGCAATGTTGGAAATCCTGCATTTTGATTTGAATTTGAGTGGATTAGTTTTGCCGTCCTTTCAAAACTGCCAAAGGCAACTAACATTGTGCACAGGAGGTGGTAGAATTGGAAGAAAAAAGTGCTACTTGTCCTAGTTTACATGTGTTTACATATATCTATTAGCTACATGCGTGTTCCTGAACAAGTCAGGGTCATGGCTTTGGCTTTCGCTTTTGGGCTTCTATTCATACCTTAGGTTAAAAGTTGTACGCACAGCCACTTAAAGTGTCAAGGAGCATCAATGGTTCTCACTGGTTACGTACATGGACTGAATTTTTTCCCTTGTGAATGGCTATACAATTAACACTGTTTTGACTCCAATGTCTGGATTGTAGGTTGGTATTTTCTGCGTTTGTCGCCTGGTGACTATTAACTTCTCGATTTCACAGGTGATATACATGTGGAAGTAAATGTTCTTGGAGGATACAAAAATAAATCACATTCACAATAACAAAAGAAAGAAAGAAAGAAATAAAGAAAGAAAGAAAGAAAAGATTTAGTTTGCATGTCACGGAGAAAAAGGTTGACTGACTGTTGGCAATTATCGTTCCTCTTCACTCATCCCTTAGTTATAATTTTTGCAACTTTCTTGGGTAGAAAATGAAAATTATTCTGTGCACTTTGCATTTTTTGTTGTTGTTTGGTTCTCAAGAATCAGGTTAAAATTTATCCATTTTTGTTTGTTTGTTTGTTTGTTTGTGGACTGTATCTGTGCAGGGTTGCGGGACAGAGTTTCAGCAAACTATACTTGATGAAGGCCTTGCATGAGAGTTGACGGAGAGTCCCTAACTATCCGATACTGCATGGCATTGATGGGAATAGAGAATGGCAAGGCCATGAAAACTAATGCCTGGTTGGTGCATCACTGAGAAATGCGCTTTGTATTATTTTATTACATTATTGTTAGTTTTATTTTGCTGCGTTTTGCTCTGTAGCTCATATGACTTTCTATTTCTATTTTTTTCCTCTTGTTTAGATAGAGGTTTAGTGCCATTACTTTGTTTGTTATCTAGATGTGATATGGTTTGGAAAGAAGAACAGGATATTGACAACTAGTTGATGGAGTTGTATGTGGCCAATGCAAGTGGAAATGGATACTTCTACAAATTTTAGTGCTCCTTCACAGTCCAAAATCTGCAGCCACAAGTTCGGTTTCGGCTGTTGTAATTTTAGTAATGCAAAATTATTTTGATATTCCAAACTAATTTATTTTAATCATAACATATGGCATTTAGAAGAGAATGAATGTCTTTATTTTAAAGATCAATAACCGTAGATATTCCAAAATCTTCCTTTTGTTTGACTTGTATCTTCGGTTGTACTATAATTTTAAACTCGGTTGTACTTGGATGCTTTGAGATATAGGAACTTTAGCTTTGTTTAAAAATAACGGAGTTTTATTAAAAATTTTAAAAATTTGTTGGTAGTTAATTTAAAATGTTTTTTACGACTTTTATGAAGAAAATGTTTTTTAGTTTATTCTTTTAAACTGAGTTATTGATGAAATATGAAAGTGTAACAGATCTGGTTTATTTTAAAAACAAAAGACAGATTCTATCAACGATTTAAAAAATTCTAATACCGTCTTTAGTCATATTTAAATTTTTTGATAAATTTTTTTTTTGTAGAAATAGATATGTAAATTGTGAGACATAACTTTGCTAAAAAATACTTAATGATTTGAGAGAATAATTTTTAACTAGTGTGTCTAGATTTGACACATTGGGGAAAAATATCATAATTTTTTTATATACTTGTGTTTTTTGAGTGATTCGAGTGGGTTAGAAAGATAAGATAAAAATTTAATCTTTTTCACTGGTTTAATGAAATTTTTTTTTATAAGAAATGACACTATTTTAAAGTTTACCGTTCAGAATAGTGTTTGATTATTTTGAGATAGGAATTTTTTAAAAAATATAAAACTTAAAATTATGTTTTACGAAAATTCGTGCATGCAAAGGATATCAATATTAGTTTACAAAAAAATTTAAAAATCAATGGAATGAGATTTGTCTAAAAAATAAATTTATATAAAACATGTAATCTTTGTAGAATTTCATGAGGTTTAACATAAAAAGATCTCGAGCATGGCTCTTTCGACCATGATTCTTCTATGGATAGCTCTATCTTTTATATATATATATATATATATATATATATTTATATATGAGATACAGATTAATTTCAAGAATCAAAACTTAAAAGAAAAGAATTTTTTTTTTGAAGGAGAAAAGAAGAAAGGACAGATTAGATTTATATGACCATCTTGTGGTAAAGAGATGGACATACAACCTTCTTGGGTATTTGGGGCCAATGAGATGCATGAATGAAAAATTCAAGTATATAAAGTTGATCTTTACCTTGATTATGTGCTGAAGTGTTAAAATGAAAAAGAATTGATGAAGAAGGACACCCCTTTTGAAAACATAGTAATGCAAGAACACCACCTCCTCTTCTTCTTCTTCTTCTTCTTCTTCTTCTTCTTTCTCAAAATTTCAAGTGTGTGCCTGTCCAAGGGAGGAGGTGGGCTGAATGCACAGGAGTGTTTTAGTAGAGAGGGAATGATGCATTGTGTTATAGTGTAAGAGCTTTTGACCAATGCATGGATATGTATTAGACTTGAGGTGACAAAAGAAGATTTTGTTTAAGGGTTTAGTGTTGGCCGGCCAAGGATAAAAACCATCGGCCAAAATCTGGGTTTGATTGCTTAAAATAGTATGATAAGGGTTTGAGAGAGTATAATTATACTATATTGTTAGAAAAAAAAATCTTAAAATGAGCTTAAATTATAAAAATACTTACTTTTTTCATAGAATTGTATTTAATTAAGAAATCTATGGATGGCACATTATATTTATAGTTTAAAATTATTTTTATAATATTTGGATATATACACAAACACTCTAGGTCAAAACAAGTCTTTTTGCAAAAATTCCTTAAGTAAGCTTTTTAATTAAAAACTAATATATATGATTTTTATTGATTAAATTAAGCTATACCAACTTATTATTTTAATTCTATTTAGATTTATAGAATTTTAGTTTTGGTAATTAAAATATATATAAGGCCTAGTTTGGCTTGAAAGAGAATTTGGGTTGGCAAAAAGGCTTTTTAATTGGGTTGTTGGGTGTGTCTTTAAGAATTGAACCTTTTATTCAATTTGGGCTCAAGGGATAGTTTGGTTGGCCCAACTAGAATTTTTGACTAAATATGCTTTTTTCAAGATTCATAGAAAAGATCGGAGTGAAAATACATTGTTCGAATCAGTTATGTATAAGTAGGGGCATTGTAAAAATGGCTCATGGCTTATGGGTAGGCTGGGCCAGCCTGAGGCCTAGTACTGTAGAACCCAAGCCTGCCCGAGCCTAAATTCATTAGGACTGACCTTGGGCTTTCCCATGGAGCCCATGGGCCAGCCTGAGCTCGAGCCCGCTGCAAGCTTACCTCGAGCCACCAACGGTCATTTTTTCCAGGTTGGCTCGGCCCGGCCTGAGCCTGAGACTTCCCAACGGCTCTTTTTTTGAAATAAAAGGTCCTAATGGCCCCCAAACTGATCCGATGGCCATAATAATTTATAACTTATAACTTATAATAATTATTATAACTTCTAATAATAATTTATAACTTTTAATAATAATTTATAAATAGTAATAATAACTTATAATAACTTATTAAGTTAAGAAATAATAACTATGAACTAAACTAATAAGTAATAACTTATAAGTTATAAATAACACTAACTTATAATGGAGGTATTTGATAATACTACTACTAATAACTTATAAATTATAACCTATTGTAAAAATTGTGAGTGCTTGATAAAAATTATAACTTGTAGTTAAAATAAAAAAAAAGTAGTTAAAAATTATAGCAAAAGTTGTGGGTGCTTGAAAAAGATTGTAATTTGTAACTAAAATCAGTACCATGAAACTAAAAGCTAATAGCAGAAGTTTGGCAAAACACCCCCAATAGCTCATAAGAAATAATAATTTATAATAACTTATAACCTTAAGTAATAAACTAACAACATTTTGTATAACTTATATACGAAATACAATTCAAAAAATTAAAACAAAAACAAAATTTTTTTTGTAAAGCCCACGCTAAGTCCACCCATGGCCCGAGCCCAGGTCCAGTAGGCCCAAAACTATGCCCGTATACCCTAGTACTGGGCCTGGGCCTACCCCTCTAAAAAATCTCAACCCGGCCCAAATTTTGGCTGGAGCCCATCGGAATTTGGGCTGGACTTGGCCTGCCTGAGTCACGATTGAGTCAGCCTGGTTAGGGCCCAAATTATACCCTTGTATAAGCCTAACTGAGTTTTTGAGTTATACATGTAACAAGAATTGATTTCAACAATAAGCACAT
>JAOTRH010000027.1:6650092-6706657 GCA_034768845.1 Heliamphora exappendiculata
GTTAGGCACCCCGTTCGCCCAACCATAAGGTTGGCCTCTACTAATCATCATTGGTTCTTTAATAAAATTTCTTAAATACAAACAAATAAAGAAAACGGGGGTGAAGAGAGAACATTCAAAATCAAGTATAAAAAATACATAAAATATGTAAATAACACTCCAAAATAAATAAATGTCAAAAAAAAAATTCTAAGTCCTAAGGCATGCAATTTCTAGCTGAAGGATACATAGAACAATCCCGCATACAATATTCTTTAAGCAATCTAAATTAACATGATTTGGTTAAATGAATAAAATGCTAAAATTGCTAAAATTATCTAAAATGCTACAATATTCTTTAACCAATGACCCTTTTTTTTAGAAGAACTTCAAGTTGTATTTAAAGATTTACATAATGAATTAAGAAAAATATGTGCTAAGAATGCTATTCTTAAAAAGTTGGCTCTTTCCTTATCTTCTAAAATTGAAACTTTAAAAGAAAAAAAAAATTTACTGTCAAACCAAGTGTTTTCCTTAAACAATAAAAATCAAGTTTTAAATGAGAAGGTTGAAGACCATACAAAAATTGAACGTAAGTTTACTCTTGGAAAAAGAAACTTGGACAAAATACTTGGAATGTAAAAATGTATTTTTGACAAAACTAGTATTGGATATCAACCAAATAAGAAACAAAAAATTTTGAGTAACATTTTTATTAAAATATCCTCAAATCATTCCAATGCTACATGTTTTTATTTTTATGAGTATAGACACAATGTCACACATTGTCCACATAAAAAATCATATGGTTTACTTGCTAAAAGGGTTTGGGTTCCTAAGGAAACACACCTACATGAAACTAACACCAAATGACCCAAGAATATTTGAATACCAAAAATTAAAACCTGATTTTCTTTGCAGGTGTGTCTCAAGTCCTCATTTAACGAAGAGATGTGGTATTTTGATAGTGCCTGCTCAAGACACATGATATGTGACAAATCAATATTTGCCTCTCTCATGCCTAAAGATGGTGAATTTATAACATTTGGTGATAATAGTAAGGGCAAAATTATAGGAATTTGTTGTATTGGTAAAATTCATTCCTTTTTTATTGAAAATATTTTGCTTGTTGATGGCTTGAGACATAATCTTCTTAACATAAGTCAACTTTGTGACAAAGTCTACAAGGTTGTCTTTGATCATGTTAAGCGTGTTATTGAAAACTCAATTGACAACAAAGTTATTTATAAAGGTTATAAGTATGAAAATATCTACATTTTCAATCTCAATGACCTATCCAAAAATGACACAGAGTGCCTGGCTGCCTTGAGTAACAATAGTTGGTTGTCACATAAAAGACTTGGACATGCTCACGTGAACTTGATTTGAAAACTTTTAAAAAAAGAGTTAGGGATTGGTTTACCACAAATCAAATTTGAAAAAGATAGTTTGTGATGCATGTCAACAAGACAAACAAGTTAGAAGTTCTTTTCAATCCAAAATAGTAATTCTTACTTCTAGGCCCTTACAATATTGCATATAGACTTATTTGGTCCAATAAGAACTCTTAATCTTGGTGGCAAGAGATATACATTTGTTGTTGTTGATAATTTCTTTAGATATACTTAGGTGCTTTTCTTTGCTCATAAAAATAAAACTTTTGCTGCTTTTTCAAAACTATCTTGGAGAATTCAAAATGAAAAAAGTTTTTAAATCACTAGTATTAGAAGTGATGGTGGTAGAGAATTTGAAAATAAAGATTTTAAAAAAAAATTGTGATGAAATTAGTATAGACCATAACTTCTCTGCTTCTAGAACTCCTCAACAAAATAGTGTTGTTGAGAGGAAGAATAGGACTTTGAAAGAAATGACTAGAATCATGCTCTGTGAAAATAATCTACCAAGATACATTTGAGCCGAGGCTGTAAACACAGCTTATTATATTGTGAACATAGCCATGAGTCGAGCTTCTCTTAAGAAAACCCCATACGAGTTATGAAATGGAAGAAAACCTAACATCAGTTATTTTCGTGCTTTTTGGTGAAAATATTTTATTTTGAATAACAACAAAGAACTTTTGGGCAAGTTCGACACAAAATCTGATGAAAGTATTTTGTTATGATATTATATATCTAGTAAACTTATAGAGTTTTCAACAAAAGACCCTAATTGTTGAAGAATCTATTCATATTGTATTTTATGAAGCTAACCTTGAATCTTTTAAGAAATTTTGTGAAGGTAACTTGGTTGACATAGAAAATGGTATTGAAGACATCTTTATCAAAGACCAAGAAGAGCCAAAACTTGAGAAAGCTACAAACTTGTAGCAAAATGAAGTTCAACAGGCTGCTAGACCTTCAAATCAAGAAAATTTAAATTTGCCTAAAGAATTGAGGTATGCTCATAGTCATCCAAACGATTTGAGCATTGGTGATCCATCTCAAGGTATGAAAACTAAATCTTTTTTACATAATATTTGTGGTAACTTAGTATTCTTTTCCTAAACTGAACCAAAATATTTTGAAAAAGCTAAAATGATAAATTTTGAATCTTGGCTATGTAAGAAGAACTAAATCAATTTAAAAGAAACAAGGCTTGGACTTTAGTCCTAAGACCTAAAGAACACTCCATCATTGGTACAAAATAGATTTTTTAAAATAAAATAGATAAAAATAGAGTAGTTATAAGGAACAAAGCTCGATTGGTAGCCTAAAATTACAATCAAGAAGAAGACATTGATTTTAATTAAACGTTTACTCATGTGGCTAGGCTTAAAGCCATTAGGACGTTGCTTGCTTTTACATACTTTAAAAGCCTTAAATTTTATCAAATGGATGTCAAAAGTGCCTTTCTAAATGGTTTTATTTCTGAAGAAATTTTTGTGAAACAACCTTCTGACTTTGAAAATCTTAATTTTTCAAACCATGTTTACAAATTCACCAAGGCTCTTTATGGTTTAAAGCAAGCACTAAGAGTTTGGTATAAAAGGCTTAGCAAAATCTTGATTAAAAATGAGCTTTCAAGAAAAATAATTGATACAACTCTTTTTATCAAATCTCAAGAAAAAGATATGCTTGTTGTATAAATATATGTAGATGATATCATTTTTAGCTCAACTAATGAATCTCTTTGTAAGGACTTTGCTAAATACATACAAGGAGAATTTGAAATGAGCATGATGGATGAGCTAAATTACTTCCTTGGACTTCAAATCAAACAATCACAAGAAAGAATCTTCATAAATCAGTCCAAGTACACAAGAGATTCATTATGTTCAGCGTATGCATGTGTGCCAGATTTCAAGTTAATCCTAAAAAATCACATGTGACTGTTATTAAGCGCATCTTTAGATACCTATTAGGTACACAAAACCTAATATTATTCTATCATAGAGAAATAGCCTTTGAGTTATTTGGCTATTCTGATGCAGATCTTGTCGATTGTAAAATTGATAGGAAGAGTATAAGTGGAACATGTCAATTCCTAGGACACTCTCTCATATCATGGTTTAGCAAGAAACAGAACTCAATAACCTTATCTATAACTGCGGCTGAGTACATTGCAGCTGGTAGTTGTTATGCACAGGTTCTTTTAATAAAACATCAACTAGAAGACTATGGTGTATGTTTAGATCATATTTCTATTAAATGTGATAACACTAGTGCCATTAACATATCCAAAAACTCTAAACAACACTCTAGAACAAAGTATATTGAGATAAGACATCATTTTATTAGAGATCATGTTCAAAAACGTAACATAAAACTTGAATTTGCAGGCACAAACCACCAACTTGCTGATATTTTTACCAAATCTTTAAATGAATAAAGATGGTGTTATATCAGAAGAGAACTTAGTATGCTATGTGCTCCAAATTGATGCTTAAATGTCATACTAACAATGTATGTTCAATGTTTGTTCAATACTTTTCATGCTTTATTTTGATGTGTGAAAGGTGTCGACACAATGCTAAAAAGTGTCGACACATGTATAAAAGTGTTGACACAAATACTATATAGTATCAACACATTTTGATAAAAGTCTCGACCCTAACTATGTAGTGTTGACATGATTCGAATTCTTTCTCTCGATAAAATTTGTGTCGACTCACCTATGAGGAGCGTCGACTCAATGAGCCGAAAGTGTCGACACCATATTAAAATGTGTCGACACAATTTCCGTTTTTAAACACCGTCAGTATCGCGTGAAACGTGTCAACTCTAATGAGTTTTGTGTCGACACATTTCATAAAGTTTATTAATAGGCGGCTTTCCCTCTTTCACGCTTGAACTCTTCAGTTTCCATAAAAACTATTCGTCTCCTCTCTCCTTCAACCTCTCTGTTCTTCCCTCAACCCTAGTGTCGATTCAACTTCTCTCCCTCTCTTTCTCTCTCAATCTCACCGTCAATGCCACCAAGGACGATGGGCAAAGGAAGTAAATGACTCGCCGGTGAACCGTCAAGCCCTAGAGTTGGAAAGAAGAAGAAATCGAAGACGACGGCGGCAACAATGCCAAATATGGATATGGGGATGGCTTCCACACTCAAATTCTAGTACTCCAAGTACAAGAATTTTTACTTCGCCTCTTTTGCTACTCGCATGGTAATCCATCGCCGTTTGATTGATTTTCAATTTTTCAATTCCATAGAAATGATATTCTCAAAGTGAACACCACTCTTAGATGGATGGATCTTCTACAGATCCAAAACCTATTGGAAATAGTGAATTCAATTAGCCATTTTCTAGAACTGATTTCTAGCCATTATTCTAGAATTGATTTCTGAATTCAATTGGTAATTCAATTGGCCATTCAGTTGGTAATTAAATTTCAAAATAAATACCATTCAATTAGCAATTGATTTCTCTATTCAATCCTTTTGTAACCGTTTATGAGAGAAGTTCTATATAAGAACTCCTCTTGTATCCTGCAGAGATATGAGGTATGTACATAAGTGAGTGTGAAAAATAGAATACAAGGAGAGGAGAAAGAGAGAGAGACCAGATTACAATTGCAAGTTGTGAGAGAGAGAAATGCAGACGATGTGTGTTTGAGTAGCTAATCTTTGGTGGTGTTTCAACGTTCAGATCAACCGTTTTATCTTAGGAGAGTGACGCCAGTGGAGATACCTACAATACCCTTGGTAGGCGGTGAATCATTCTTAAGGAAACTACGTTTGCAGGACTCGATTTTCATATTCTGTTAATGTTATTTTTTGTAGTTTCATTTTCTGTAAATTCAGTTTATTATAATCGTTGAAAGTTAATAAACATGTATTTTCTGGACCACCGAGCATATATTGTGTTGTTATATTTCTCCAACAAGACCATCATTATCCCTCTCTAGTGAAGCTTTTTTATGCTCACATTAAGATAACCGACACCTCTGACAACACCATCACCACTTGGGTAAACGTTGTCGACATTCGTTTGACCTCTTAGACCCTCAATGAAATTTTTGGTTTTCCTAAGGGTCGACTTTTTATTTCCTGCAAACCAAAGAGGAAAACTATCGAAGGTTTCTCCTTTCACAATGCAGTAAAATAAATTTTTGCTGTTGAGAGTGATTCCCACGCTATTGTGCTCTCAATGGGCACAACTTTCGAATATATTTTTATGATCGGACCCTCATAATATATAAGAGCTCGCTGAGGTTGTTATTTACACAAAAAATAAAATTAATTCGATATCTATAACTATGTAATTAGATTACATTTACTTACAAATAAATGAATGATAAATATAACTTTAAGAAAAAAAAAAGTTAAGCAAATATTTTTCTCTCACATAGCTACAGATATTAATTAACAATTAACTTTTAGCATGAATAACAAAGTCCACAAGTTCAACGTAATGAAATAAGCTAATCATAAAAAATTATCCAAAAATTGTGCCCATTAAGGGCACAACACGTGCTATCTCTCAAAGGAACAAAACGCACCCTAGTCCTATTTCAAGGTTGTGTAAATATTGAAGAAGAATAGTGTGTGTATATATATACTTATATACTACTTAATAAAGTGAATTCAAAAATTGATGAAGTTCTATTATATTATTTATATTAGGAATTACCCGTGCCTAAAGGCACTTGAAATATAATTTAATTATAAAATAGGCTTTAATTAATGAATATTTTTTTTAACATTAAGAGTGGTAATGTATTAAAAAAACTTAATAGTCTTACCATTAACTCCCAATATCACTAAAAAGATGTACAAAATTAATTATATTTTTTGGTCAACACATATGTATATATATTAAAAATAATTTTTGTTAAAAGATAACATATAAATTTGAATTTAGAGTGAAGTGAGAAAAAATAATTAAAATTTAAAAAGAGGAGAAAGAAAGAGAAAAAATGTCATGTAGGACAAATGCCAACATTAATCCTTTTCATTTGTAATATAAATTTCCAAAACTACCCACAGCTTAACTACCACATCCCTTATTAGCTAAAAGGAAAAAAATGTAAAACTATCCAAATTTCCTTCACCCACGTCCAGCAGTCACTTCTCTGCCCACGTTTATAGAATCACATGTTATCTTTACAAATCAGAGCGTCTCTCTCTCTCTCTCTCATCCCTTTCTCTCTCTCAATGCAGAACAAAGCATCATATACCGAAACTCACAAACGAAAAAACCAAGCAAATTCCAAATTCTGAACCTATTGCACGAATTCAATCGATTGGTGTTTAGTTCCCCTTGGCTTCGGTCATTTTTCATTGTTTCTCTTGCTGTCTCTCCCCCTTTATGCATCTCCACTTCAGCATGTGATTCTCAATCACATCGCATGTGACTTTCTGTATAAAAAAAATATATCCTCCAATTTTTTTTTTTCATTTTGAACTTTTTTGTTTAGAAATCTGCTTCAGATTTCATAAAGAAAAAAAATATCTAACACAAAAAGAAAATAGTGTCACAATAATTTTTTGTTCAGTTTTTGTGTTAATTTTTCACCACTTTCGACCGGTCTTCCACATAGATTTCCTTCAATAAGTTCCCTCCTCCCCCAATTCTCTCTCTCTCTCTCTCTCTCCAGGTTGCCTATCTAGGGCCAACTACCAAGACCATCTCCAGCATTTGTGGTGTTAGTGTTGTATATTAAAAATTATACATTAAATTTTTAATATTATTAATAAAAATTATTTTACTTATTTATTTAATATTGTGCATGAGTGTATTTTATTCTACATAGTAGATAATTTAGTGTGTAGAGTTCGCCTTACACACGGAAGACCAGATTATCGATTCTTGTAAAATATAAACTTTGATTCATAGTCTTAGATGGAATTGAAAACACTATCGGTACGTCTGTAGTACAGTATAGTGTTTTAGTAGATCTGTCTTCATTACAGAAGAATTGTAATTATTTTGACAATTGTTCTGACTCATTGTGGTAATACACTTTGTGTGTATCGAACAAAACCGCGTTATGATAAATAATTTTATACTGACTATATAAATTAATTCACACTCCATGGTTATTATGAGTTTTTATACACTTAATCCCAAAATAATTATTAAACACGTATATTTAATATTCATTATTTTGATTCATTAAAAGGTGCGACCTTTTACTGGTTTATAATTTCGATTAGTTAGATAACGGCATTAGGTGTATGATAGATATTAATTATTGATGAAATTCACGTCCCGACAAGAGATTGATGATATCCCTTTAAGAAAAATTATAAGTTTTGATCGTGCCAAACCCTGCAGGTGAATTTTATAATTCGGCATATCAAATAAGTTAAGCGGAAAGTCTTAAAAAATTATTAAAAATATAGATTAAATATAATTGTCAGTAATTTAATTTAATTAACGGTTATCTGTAATCTTAATATAAAGAGAATAATAAGCATTTTATAACAAATGCTCGAATAATTAATTTTGATAATAAGACCGAAAATGTAATTATAATTTTTTAGTTGTACGATTTGTAATTTATCTTTTTAGAAAAAATTACTTCTAGGTTGAAATGAATTTTTTTAATTACATTAAAAATTCAAGTCTTATTAACTCCTTATATCCCTGATGTAACCTGTTTATATGTGTTATAACCCTGGCCGCTAGACACGAATCATTATTTAGTCTCCTTAGAGTTTCTACGTGTTTGTGAAAATCAGAGAAAATGAGAAGGTAGCCAGATAGGGTTTAAAGCACGAATGATCAAAACCCACTCTTTATTCGTGTTTTTAGCGTTTAGGAATACAGCAGAAGATCTGAGTTAAGAAAAGATTGTCGATTTTTTGACGTGTTGATCTTTCAATTCAAAGTTAAAGTGCTAAATGTGATCAAATCAGAAAGATCACGTAAGTATAATTCTTATTCCGCTTTGTTGGTGTATCGGGTTTTTATTTCGGGGTTCGGAAATAGTTTAAGTTTATCTCATATGAATTTCGTCCGGAAAGTTTTCTGTCTATCTGGACAATTCGGCACTGTGCAGTTTTTTTTTTTTTTTGTGTTCTACAAATCTTATACTACACTGCGTTTGATTCGATTTATATGCACCGTAATTGAATCTTGAGATTCCAATCGCTTTAGGTGGAGTCTTAGGTACCGAAGATTTGCATCTTTTATTTTGTGGTTCATCTTTTGATTCCTTTTCTGAATTTCTAATTTGAACTTATCCTCTTATCATGTGTATTTGAGTCGATTCAAATTTGTTTCGTTTCACTCTTCTATCATAACGGTCAATAATGTTTTTGACTTATTTGAATTACTCAGTTCTAAATTTTCAAATCTAACTGAACATAAGCAACTGGTGAATTATTCTATTCTAAATTGATAAGAATGGTTTTTTTTTCTAGACTTAAAGAATATTAAATTAGGTTTTATAATATTCAATAATATCATTTTATACTCATAATTCGAGTTACACGTATCGCATGTGTCCAGGTAACTAGCAATATATATATATATATATATATATATATAGTTTCATTTTGAAATCTGACTTTCAATTGAATTTTTTATTTTTTTGATTTTTGACTTTTAAATTATGATCCAAGCAATGCATAAATGCCTAGTGTTCATTCTCGGTTGCAATCTATACTTTAAGCCCAAATGTTTGGGATTGGCGAGAATCGAACATAGACGACTCTGATGTTCAATCTTTTAATCATAGACGACTCCTTCGATTCTGAATATTTATATTTATATTTATTTTCATCTTTTTTTGAAATTTTATCATATTTTCGTTATTATTTTTTAGATCAGCTCGATAAGAACAACCCGATGAATAATATTTTTTTAAATAAAATATGAAAGTCATTCACTAAAAAAATAAACAACATAAAATCAGACTTATTTATTTATTGTAACTTATTTTTGTTATTTTTAAACTCATTTCATGTTTTGGTAGAAGAATACATTTGAGATAATTATAAAAATTAAAAAAAGTATAATAGTTTGATCAAATAATTAAAAAGTTCAATAAAAATAAAATAAAATATAATAAATAAATAAGTCATTAATTCAGACAGAACCTAAATTTATGGTACAGTCCCTCAAAACATGTATAATAACGCCTATATCTGAATCAAAATTGTTTTATGCACTGAAGTTATTTACAAGTTATTTACGAATATTTGTGATTATTTATAAATAAATAAATAAAAACGCATACGATATGTATCTATCGTGCTCTTTTCCTAATTTCCAATGTCCAGCTAGGCGGAATCGGTTCCTATCAAGTGCTAATATTTGAAAAAGTTATAGTTTCTCTCTTTACCAAATTAACTATTAATTGTATCAGTGCATGTATTTGGTTATTGGCAACTTATTAAGTAATTTTAGAGTACCATATATGTGATATTACGTGATATTTATAATATTATGTAAGTAATATTAATTGGTATTTTTGATAAATAGATAATTATAACTTACATAATATTTGTCATTCTTTATTTTTTAATCACCCAACAAGTATGAGTCATCATGCCTCTAGTTATTGTAAAATTTATTGCTACCATATTAAATAAAAGTATCATATAAACTTGTCACATAGTACTTTAGGAGCACCAACTAATTACTCTTGGTTATAGGGTATGATAACACCAAACTCATCTAGAAGACTTCTATGTTCGAAAAGAAAAAAAAAATAGTCTTTGCCACTGTCATTTTATTTGAACTTCTCAATTAAATTTGGAACACTTTTGAGTTGAAATTTAGAAGAACTTAGTCATTTTTCTTCTTGTTTGCCAAAAATAATTTGGGACACTTTGGGTTAGAACAATGACTCTACGGAAAGTGCATAGAACAGTAAAAATAATTGCCCACATAAGTGTTGCCAATGTCAATAATCAATTGTGAATTGTATTTATTTTATACGCCACTATAAAATTAATATATACTTATGCACTATTTTTATATTATCTTATGCATTGTTATAGATTTATTAGAGATAAAATTGATTTGTTTTGAGTTATAATACATACCTCATTTAAGTAAATTGGCAGTGTCAGCAAAAGATTTTGTTTGCTGATGATTCCTGATTCATTATGTGAAAGGCATTGTACATAACGTATTATACCGGCCGGTACTAATCAGTACGTACTGATTTAAAATGAAATTGATACATTAATTATTTAGTTTCGTATCGATCTAAATATCAATCTGTACCGACTTGTACTAGACATACTGCCAATACCAGTATGTACTGACTTATACCGAGTCATACCGGCTACATACCAATTCATAATTAATTTTTTTTTAAAAATAATTTTTTCTTATTATTTTTGTTACTATTTTTATTTTTTATTTTTATACTCAAATTCAAGTATCAAATATAACATAAAAAGAGAGTTTTAAAACTAATTGATGTTAAATTATTATTAAAAAGTGTACATGCTAAATTTTATTACTTTCAAATTAGCTATCATACTATAAATAATATGATTAAATTTTAATTTAGACTAATTAATTAAATATTTATTTTAAATAAATAATTATGTTATACTAAATTATTTATTATTCAACAATATTTTTTAAAAATATATAAAAAGTGTTTTACAGTGATAAATCCGAAACGGTATCCGATATTTCACCAGTACTAGTACGTACCATACCAATAAAAAAATCTATACACTATCCGATACGATATTCAGGTGCAATTTCGAGAAAATTTTTCTCTCAAGACTCTTTATGCTCAAGACAATGTATTTTATTTTGTGGGTCTTAAGTGGCTAGTATCTTACGGTGATTCAAACTATTTATTTTGTACACGCCATAAAAAACTATTTATGTAAAAAGTTAATTTTATCAAACACTGGTAAATCAGGAAACAATGTACGTACTTTCTGTTGGAGGCAAATTGCTAAGATCATTGATTTGAATACGATTTTTTCGATAAAAAAATACTGGACAGGCAATCGCCGAAACAAACTCCAGTTTTAAACTTTTTAATGTCGAACGATCAAAATAAAACATGTACTCGAATAGTTAAATTTGGGATTATACCTTTCGAAATTTGGTAGAATGAATTCAGTTACTACAACAACCACGAATGTGAATCCTTCGAGTTGAAGCCTCCATCAAACCTTTTACTGTATTCCCTTATGCGAGTCACGAACGTAGAGTGGATTACGATTTATCGTGATCTTCAACCTGCTAATCTAGTTACCTAGGATTTACGTGAAAACTCTGATTCAATAATGAATGTCATATGGGATCCGGTTAGCATGACCACATATATATAGGGCTACAGTAGGGACCTATGAAGTAGATATGACTTAAACTTCTAATGTAATTATAAAAACCTGCCTGTCCTTGAGACAATTTCATAAAAACATAAATTACAATTCATACTACTAAAGAATCGTAATTTCACTCCCAATCACATTCTCAAAATCGATTATTCGAGCTCCTGTTATTAAATGTTTAACTCATCTCTCCACGTTAAGATTCTCGATACCCGCCAATTAAATTTAATTACTGACAATTTAATTTAATCGGCTCCTTAAAATTCTTTAAGCCATTCTGCTTAACTTATTTGACGGCCGAATAATTAAATGCACCTGTAGAGTTTGGCCCGATCAAAACTTATAAGCTTTCTTAAGGGGGTATCGTCAATTCCAAACAATCGGGACGTGACTTTCGTCAATAATTAATATTCACCATATATTTAATATTGCTATCCAACTTACCGGGAATATTGACCCATAAAAAATTGTACCCTCTAATGAATCAAAACAATAAATATATATAAATATATACAAATAATAATTATTTTAAAATTAAGAGTATAAGCACTTATAATAAACTTGGGGTATGAATTAATTTATATAGTCAATATAAAATTAACTACCCTAATGTGGTCTTGTTCAATACACACAAAGTGTACTAGTATAGCGAGTTAGAATAATAGACGATGTTATTATCTGTTGCTTGTAATCAAGACAGGCCTATTAAAATTCTGTACTACAGTCGTACTAATAGTTTGTCCAATTCTATCGAAATTGTAAACTAAAACTTATATTCTACAAGAACCTATAATCAGGTTTTCTGTGTGCAAGCCATACTCTATACAGCAAATTAAATACTGTACAAAATAAAGAACATCCATGCATAATATTAAAAAAATAATATTACATACTTTGCTCATTAAAATTTTCGTAAAATAAAAAAATAATTTTATTAAAGAATAAAATAAAATACTAAAACCAATAAAATTCATGATTTTTAGCATACAATCCTGACAATTTTTCACTTATACTCAAAATCATGTTGCCATACATCTGACTCTCATGCCCTTTATATAACTATCAAAATTCTTAGTCCGTAGGCTTTTTGTAAAAAGATCTTCAAGGTTGTCCACAAATACAATCTTAGTCACAACAACATCATATCTCTGTACAATTTCTCGTATCATGTGATATTTACGCTCAATATGCTTTCTTTTCTTGTGGACTCTTGGCTTTTTCGAGTTTGCAACCGCTCTGCTATTGTCACAATAAAGTGTAATAGCCAACTGAACTGAAGGCACCACATTTGGATTCAACAGTAAGTTCTTAAGCTAAACAGCCTCCTTGGCTACTTTAGAAGCTGCCACATACTCGGCCTTAATGAAAATATCAGTAATGCAGGACTACTTGATACTCGTCCAACTTATAGCTCCACCTCCCAAGGTAAACACAAATCATGAGGTAAACTTATTGAAATCTTTGTCTAATTGGAAATCCAAGTCTATGAACTCTAAAGGTAATTAAACTATCTGCCTGGTAAAAACCAACATATAATCTTTAGTCCTTTTTAAGTACTTGATTATATTCTTTACCATAGTCCAATACTCCTGCCCTAAGTTAGACTGATATCTACTAACCATGCCAACAGCAAAGTAGATGTCAGGTCTAGTACAAAGCATAGCATACATTAGGCTTTCTATTGCCAAAGCATAAGGAACCGCCTTCATCTTCTCTATCTCATTAGGTGTCTTAGGACACTAATCCTTGGATAAAGTAATTCCATACCTGAAATGGAGAAACCCTTTCTTGGAATCCTACATGCTAAAATGAGTAAGGATGTCATCGATATACTTTGCTTGTGATAAGCTGAACATTCTTTGTTTTCGATCTTGCAAAAATTGATCCCAATGATGTGACTGGCTTTTCTCAAGTTCTTCATATCAAACTACTCAGATAACTATACTTTTACCGAAGATAACACCCACACATCATTTTCAATGAGCAAAATATCATTTACATAAAGTACTAGAAAGACCATCACGCTTTCATCACCCTTTCATCACCCTTCTTGTACACACATGGTTCGATATCCAATTCTATTGGGATCCTGTCAAAAAACTCTCCTAAAAACATATACCGATCGGGTTGTTTGACAACCCTCCCACTACGATGAGGCACTACCTGCGTCTGTGTACTAGCAGTAAGGCGCTGAGCAGAATATGAACCATGTGCACCATTACCCACATGCTCGTCTGGCATGCTAATGGTAGCACCCTGATCTAGTTCAGGATCTGCACCTATCCCGATAATTCGCCCACTACGACGAGGTAATGGGATATCAATGACTTGTGATTTCTCTTCCGTTCTACTAGTATTTCCTCTCAATTCTTCAAGAATAATTTTACTTTTGAACTTGTGATCCATAATATCATGTTATTATTGATATAAATCACATAATCATGCTAACACTTAGCCATTCAAGATCATGTAAACAAACTCCAAAAATCGAGGAGTACCAACAGGAGTGGTAAGTCAATTTGGATGACCCACGCAGATTCCTTGCTAGAAAATGTTAAGGTTGTATACTAAAAATCATAGATTTTATTTTGCTTTTAGTATTTTATTTTATTTTAATAAAATTAATTTTCAATTTTATAAGAATCTTAATGAGCAATGTATATATATCATTTCTTTAATGTTATGTTATGCACGAATATCTTTTATTCTGTACAGTATTTAATCTGGTGTGTAGAATACGGCTTGCATACAGAAGACCAGATTATAGGTTCTTATAGAATATAAGTATTTGTTCACAGTTTAGATATAAATGGACAAACCATCGATACGACTGTAGCACATAGTTTTAGTAAGCTTATTTTGGTTATGAGGAACAGATAATAGTATCGTCTATTGTTCCAACTCTTTGTGCTAGTATACTTTGTGTGTATTGGACAGGACAACATTGGAATAATTAATTTTATACTGATTATATGAATTAATTCACACCCCAAAGTTATTATGAGAGTGCTTATACTCTTAATCCTGAAATAATTAATTATTTGCATATATTTAATACTCGTTTTAATTTATTAGATGGTGTGATCTTATATTAGTCTATATTTTCGAAATTCACGTCTCAATTGTTCGAGATTGACGATACCTCCTTAAAAAAGCTTATAAGTTTTGACCGGATCAAACCCAGCAAGTGGATTTAATTATTCGGCGGTCAAATAAGTTAAGCGGAATGGCTTAAGAAATTTTAAAGATGCCGATTAAATTAAATTATCAGTAATTAAATTTAATTAACGGGTATCGAAAATCTTAACTTGGGAAGATGAGCTAAGCATTTAATAACATGAGCTCAATGCAAATTAGTCTTGAGATAATGGCTTAGAGTGCAGTTATGATTCTTTAGTGGTGTGAACTGTAATTTAGTGTTTTATGAAAATTATAGAAATCGCTGTGTGGTTTATATATTTGCGAAAATCGTTGGATGAGTATCTGTGTCACACTCGAAGTTTAAGTCATAATTACTCCACAGACCCCTGTTATAGCTTTATAAATATACGAATAGGCTAAACCATATTCATAACTCGTCTTTGAAGACTAAGGTTGATCTGGTTCTGCCGGTTTCAGTTCTCAAAACTTCGTGACCCACACTACGTTTGAGAATCGCACCGGGAATATAGTAGAAGGTATGACCGGAGTTTCAACTCGGGAATCAAAATTCATAGTTAGAGAAACGACCAAAAGGTATTCATCTGAATTAACTGTGGTGGCACAGGCTTTATTTTGATCGTTCAACATCAAAATATTTTATTTTGAGCCTGTTTTGGCGATTGCCCGTCCAGTTTTTATTTTCAAAAAATGGTATTCAAAGTCAATGATCTTGACAGTTTGCCTCCAATAGAAAATATGTTGGCCAAACGCATTTCTAACTTGGCTTCCAATTTAGTTAATCCAACTGCCCTAAGGCAAGACAAATCAATTCTAAGGTCCAATCTCCATGCTCATGTACTACACAAAATTCTCATGTTATTCAAAACATTAAACACATGCATGTCAAGTACACGCAACCATCCTCACATGGTGATGCTACCTCTTCTGCGGCTCTTACCTATTCGAACCTAGAGATCTGATATCAAATTGCCACTCTCTAAAATTTGGGTCACGTAAACCACCCAAGAGAAACCCGTTTTATGATTCCAAGTTTTATCAAAACGACCCGAGCCCACACGAGTCCAAGAACTTAAACAAAGGCAAGCTTAAAACTTTTAAAAAATGCACTTTCGATGGTTTATTTTATGAAAAGAACAACCCCAAAGAATAAGATAACGATTCTCTAGAGTCAAGCTTTAAAACAAACAACTAAAGTTTTTAAAAAATTGCCTAGACTATTCAATAGGTCAAAAGACCACTTGAGCGGCCTCTGCAAGCCCACTGGTTTTTCACTCTGAATAAAAAAACATAATGTTTTCCATAACCGCTCGATAGACTGCTCGAGCGTTCCATCGAACGGTCTAGCTCTGGACCATTTTTCAAAACACCACCCTTAAAAGCTCAACGCTTAAACATTTTCTCCTTCCATTTGAAAACCTCCTAGGCAAAACAAGCCAACAAAAAAAAGTTCAAACCTCCCTCGTAGCACAAGTTTGTTATAAAGCATAAAACCAACCGAAAACGATAATCGTTACATACAAATATGAAAACATACAACCAACCCATGGTTCCTTTCACAAGCATACAACATACATGCATGGATAACTAAGTTCCTGAGGCTTGTACAACTGTTTTTAAGTACAAGACTTATAATTTCATTACATGATCCAAATACACAACGGTATTAACGACCGATCAACAAAACTACTAAAATCAACAAAAGAGATTTTGTCTTCGCCTCCTTCGAGCTCGCCTAAATCTATCCACGTGATCAAATTCACCTGAAAATTTTCAAATCCAACAACATAAGCGGAAGCCTAATAGGAACAAACTAGCATTAATTAAAAACATAACATATAATCATGAATTATATAAACAACTCGACCACACAAGTCTTAAAATGATTTTTCATCCTTAAAAATTACAAGTTTTCATATAATCCCATAACATCTAACGGTTAAACAACATAAACCACACAATACTTTCCAACCAAGTTTCCACAACCCACAACGATTCAAATAATGCAATTATTTACGGGCTTTCACCGCAGAACCAATATCTGCCCCCAATAATGCATTTCTTTACGGGTTTTCAGCGTGGAACCGATATTCGCCCTCAATAATGCATAAATTAACAAGACGTTTGCACACACCCAGCCACGTACGAACATCAAAACACACATAGCAACGTCATCCAACTAACCATAGGGACCAACCAACGTGAAAAACACGGTTCAACCTCAAGGGTTATCTCCAAACCTCCAAAACTACATTTTCGCAACATACACATGAATTCTTCTAATTTTCAAAACTCATTCCTTTGAAAACAACGGACACACGTCCACCAACTTTGTAGTAAACCACAAAAATGTATAACATGCTTTTTATCCAACCGAACATGGTTTAAATACAAAGTTAAATATTTATAACATTTTAAAATAGTAAAAATGCGTATAAATCGCATGTAGCACTCTTTTAAAGCAAAATAGTATAGAATCCTACCTCCAAGAGTTAAAAAGTCGACGTTTCAAGCACCAACGAGAAACCAAAGTCACCAAAACGCAATTTTCGTTCGGATGAACGCAAAGCCAGCGACGCGTATAGTAAGGATCGACAATCTCCACGCCAAGAGTCGGGCCCGAATCAAGCTTAAAGCTAGAGAGAAAGCAAAAGGTTTGGATGTTCTTCCAAGAGAGAAAGGAAAAAACTTACAAGAGAAGTTTCGATGCGAGAACTACTGCCACTAGCTGGCATTTAAGCACTCCACGCAGACAGACCGCTCGAGCGGTCTAAAGACCGATCTAGGGGTCCTGCCCATAAAAATTTTTCAACTTTTTGGCGCAACGCCCGACAGGACCGGAATTAAAACCCACATGCACCTTAGGCCAACTTATGGATAAAACACATAGAAATATGCTTTTCTACTACGATTAAAACAATAATCAGCACGTTACATATAAATATAACAAAAACAAAAAAATTTGGGTCTCACATTAAAAGTATTGATAGTTTAAATTTTAAAGAGTTTGTCGATAATCTTCACACCTATGAGACTGGTTTGCGTGATCAGAATATATATCTAAAAAATAGAAGGATCTAGCATTTTCAAGTACTAAGGTATGTAAATGGCTCAGAATGTAATGAGGAAATCGATCATGAGACATTGGCTACATTTGTAAATGATTTCAAGAAGTGTTTTAAAAAACAAAAGGTCAAATGCCAAAAAAAAAAAAAATACCTCAATAATTATGGCAATAAAATTTCAAAACTAATTCTTCTAAAGGGAATAATAAAAAAGAGTGGAAAACCACAATCACAAAGCAAAGCAGCAAAAGAAAATTTAAGTTCATACAGTAACTCGTTCGGATGATAAAAGTAAACCTGAAAAGTCTGAGATTGAAGAAACTAAAAATAGTGAGGAAGGCACTTTCGTTGCCTTTGCAACTTGTGTTCATTTGCAAGAAAGCGGATCTGAGTTAGAGATAGACTTCACTAAAAATTTCAAATAGCTAGAATTCCAAGTGAAAATGAGAGAAGAAAGTGAAAACTTGGAGAATTCTAATAATGCCTTGTGTGAATCCTATGGTAAGCATTATAAAAAAAAAATTTAAAAATGACCAAAATAAATTTTAGAACTATCTCAAAAGCTTAGGGATCATGAGAAAGAAAAAAGAAAATTTGATGTTAGATCTAACTGAAGTTCTAGCACTTGTTGATAGAATAAAGTCAAATAATGGGACTTTGTGATAAATTTGATCCATGTGAAAAAACAAATTGAAAAGAATTGTCCGAATTATGTCAAACTAGAAAAATTAAGATAGATGTACTTGAAAAAAATTTGTGTGCTTGTGTGAATTCTAAAAATGCATTTGAAATAAAATTAGTTAAGCTTGATAATGATTTATCTAATTACGTAATCTACTTTCAAGAAATTGAATGCGGGTTATAGATATCTATTTTTTTGAAAATGGTATAGTTTTAATAATAAAAAACCTAAGAGACCTAGGACTAAAAAAGGAGTCGCCACACGGTTTATTTATAAAAGGGTACCAAGAAATCCTAAAAGTGAGATTAGTGTTTCTGTAGCGTAGGTATGAAAGTGAAAAATAGTGAGCATCCTCTTTTGCACGACCACAAGGTCGGCCTGTACTTAAAACAAATTTGGTATTCAAATAATTGGTTTAAAATTATTTATTTTTTATTAGTCCCATTTAGATGATGGCGGTCATATGTCTATATTGACTACCTTTATTGTGTGCATACATAACTGGCGGTCGTAGTTTTAATTTTTAAATTTTAATTAGCAAAATATTTTGTTCAAAATTATTTTCTTATCTAAAACAATATTTTCTAATCATGTTTTAGTATCTTACAAAAATTATTATTTTTTATTCAATAAATATCATTTTCAATTAAAAAAATCTACTTTATATTCTCTATTAGAAAATTTACTATTTCTTGTGCATTATTTTCTTACAAAAAAAACAGCTTTTCTGTTATTTTCACTTATCTTGAAAAACCAGTTTAGTTTAGTTTAGTTTATTCTTATATAATTAACTTTCTATGGATCTTTTTATTCTAATTTTATTAGTGTAGTTAATTGGGCACCCCACCATCTAGTATTAGAAAATCCGTAGGTTCACCTCATAGGACAAAGGGTTTATAGATATAGGCTACGGATGAAGATGAACACACCATCACAGGAATTTTAGATAGAACTTTGAGATTTTTTCTTGAGTCTTCTCTTTAAAAAGGTAAGGGTCAAAGATGAGAGCATGAAAGTGGAGATGGGGATTAGTTTCGAAAAATAAAGCGAACAGAGGAGATCACTATAAAGAATAAAAGGCATCAGCTGGAAGAAAGGCCAATCAAATTAATGTGTAGTCTAATTTTTTAAAAATAACAATTACTTATAATGATGGTAGCATAACCATTAAAAATATATATAATTTATAATAAACAACTTAATGTAAATATAAATGTGGTCCTAGTCATTTTTGTAGACAACTAGAAATTAGCGGGAAATGCAATTAGGTTTAATCCAATGGGTAGTTTTAGCCATTTTTGTTATGATCCTATAGTTACACTGTTGAGAATTAGAAAGTTATCACTAATTTTACTCAAGATCAACCAAAGAACACACAATCCATAGAATGAAAACAAAGAAAAAAGGAAAAAAAGGAGGGACAATCACATGAAAATTTACGTGGTTCAACAAGTCGTGCCTACATACACGGGATCACACACTTCCACTATATTCTTGAAAGTTACAAAGGGAAGAAAGTTTTGGAGAGAGTGAATATGATAGAGTACGAGAATAATGAAAACAACATTGGCGGCTGCAACCCTAGCAGCTTATAACAAGGCGTTTCTCGCACAGACCAATTGATCGGTCAAGACTGATTCTCGGCTTTTCCTGCAGTTTGCACAAACTACTGTAAGCTATTTCAGACCGATCGATTTGTCCCTAGACCGATCGATCGATCTTTCCCTCATGAGTGATTTTTTTCATTCTCTGACATGCACGAGTTGCAATAATTAATTACATAATAAAACGTGAACAACTGTACACAATGAGTGGAACTCGAATTTACGAAATTAGTACAAGGGGCATTTACCCCTACATACCAAGATTTCTCAAGAAATACTACTAGAAATAAGATTTTAATTTTTCTTGAAGCAATTCAAATAGAATTAGAAAACCAAACCAAGGTAAGCCTTTGTCACAATCAAATAGGGTCGATTACATGAATTTTTTTACGCCATTCTATTATATTAAATACCATATCTTCAGTTAGGTTCAATAAGTTCATATATTTTCTTATTACAGCGTCACAAATCAATTTAGATCTACTATCTCTTGAGTTTTTCATTACATATGATTTTATCGCTTTTCTATAATACTGCATCAACTGATCTACATTAGATGTATACAAATTATCTTAATCTATTTTCTCTTAATTTGTCCTTGATTGGTGCAACCCTTACCATTCTACTAATATTTTCGTTCCTAATTTTTATATTTTCTAGTCTTGCTACACATTCACTTTGACATTCTCATTTCATCAATACTCGTCTCATTTGTGTGATATTTTCAGTAGTGCAACATTTTGCCCCATATAAGATCGCTAATCTAATAGTTGTTCTATAGTTGTTTTTTTTATCTTATAGCTCTGTCGATCACATAGAATGTCGGATACACTCCTCCACTTAAACCAACCAACTTTGATACTAAAGATTATACCATTTGCAATCTCTCTTATTATTGATAAAATTATATTTTATATATTCAATTTGGTTTTTTATTCTATATATTCAATTTGGTTTTTACTTAAAATATTTTGACTCCAAAATTTCTCTTCACATTTCTAAATCAGTATTAACTCCACTCTTAATCTCATCCACTAACACAATATCTCTACAAACTGCATACAGCATAGAACATTATCCTGAATATGTCTTGTCAGTTCATCCATAATTAAGATAAGGAAATAAGGACTCAAAGTCTATCTTTGGTGTAATCCTACTAAAAAAAATTCACTTGTTTCTCCTGCTGGTGATCTATTTGTTGTGGAAATTTCATCATGCATGTCTCTTATCACATCAACGTACCCTTTGTCACTCTATTTTTCTCTAAAGCCCACCATATGATATCTCTAGACACTCCATCATAAGCATTTTCTACTTCTATAAAAATCATATAAAGATCTCTTTTCTTTTCTTTATCCTTCTCTATTATTCTCATCAGCAGATGGATTGCTTCCATAGTTGATCTACTAGGCATAAAACCAAACTGATTTTCTGGCATTGTTGTTATTAACCTTAGACGATATTCAATTACTCTTTCCCATAACTTCATCATATGACTCATCAACTTAATACTCACTATAGTTGCTACAATTTTGAATATCACCTTTGTTTTTATATATAGGTACTAAAATACATTTTCTCCACTTTTTAGACATTTTTCTAGTCATTATGATTTTATTAAATAATTTTGTTAACTAAGACACACTTACTTTACCTAGGCATTTCTACACTTCTATAATGATACCATCTAATTCTAAAGCCTTATCTGATTTCATTCTCTTCATTACTGTTTTTATTTCAATTTTTTTTTTATTGTGCAATATAACTTAAATTCATTCTCTAGTGACATTCTAGCTAACAACCTTGAATTCTCGCTTTTTATTAACTTTAATTTGAGTAAGGTCTCTTGTTTTTTTTTTATTTCCCACTTAACGAGTTTACAGATGTCCTCTTCTCCATATTCGCTATCTAATTTAGTATCAAAATTATAATAAGCTTTTAGTTTAACATATTTAACGGTTCTTTTAACGTTCTTACAAGTTTGTTTATAATTCTTAAAATTGTCTTTATTTCTATCATTTTGTCACCTTTTAAAACATTCTTTTTTTACTTTTACTATGACTTAGATCTCGTCATTCTACTATAAATTTTCTTAGTTATGGAGTATTTTTCTTTCAAGTCTTTAAAAACTTCTTTCGAGATCTTTTCAATGTATTCTACCATTGTACTCCACATAGTATTATTATCTTTTTATAAATTTCATCTTACTTCTTTACGCATTTTGTCTTTAAAAATATATAATTTCTCACCTTTAAAATTTTACCATATAGTTCGTGGAATCTTAATATCTTTTCTCGCCTTATATTGTTACTTAATGTGAATATCTAGCACTACAAGTATATGTTGTAATGTTAAGCTCTTCCCAGAAACGACCTCGCAATCTTTACATATTCGACAGTCTACATTTCTAATAAAAAAATAATCTATTTGATTTTTATGAGAACCACTCTTAAAAATTATTAAATGTTCTCATGTCTTTTTAAAGAAAATGTTGGTTAATATCAAATCAAATATTACAACAAAATCTAAAATCTTATATCGAGCCTCATTTCAATCTCTAAAATCAAATCTCCCATAAACCTTCTCCTATCCTTGTCTCTTGTTCCTATGTGCCCATTAAAATCTCTACCTATAATTATATTCTCTCCTATTGGTATTTCTTGAACCATTTCATCAATTTCATTCAAAAATTATCGTATAGTGTTGTTATTCAATACTACGTAAGGTGTGTAAACACTACTCACATTTACTATGTTTTTTTTTTCTAATCACAAGTTTAATTATAATTATACTATTTCTATTTCGCGTGACTGTTACTACATTATATTGAAAGTGTTTAGTTACTATTAATCTTACACCATTTTTATATTTCTCTTTCTCAGTATAATAGATTTTATGCAATATATTATCTATTTTTTTTAATTTCTCCTCTAGCTATTTAATCTCTTGTAAAATTGATATACTAAGTATGAATTAATTCTGTTATTTTACATCTTAAGCTTCCTACATTCTAAGTTAATAATTTAAACTTATAATCTTGACTAACTTTTTTATCAGCGCTCGTCTAGGTAAGCCCATATACACTTGCTCATTTCTTACGGCACCCGTCTAGGTAAGCCCATATACACTTGCTCATTTCTTACGGCACCCGGCCGCCGATGCAGCATTCTTTGTCCATTTTTCAAATTGCCCCAAAACAGGCACAATACTTCACTTAAAAAGGACACCTTAACATTGACACAAATAGAATTAAGAAATATTTTAAAATTTTTAAATGAAAAGATTAATTTAACTTTCGATTTATAAACAGTTCATTATTGTTTAAATTACCAATGTATTATTACTCATTTTATATATAATGATTGCAAACTAAATAAAAGAATAATTTCTTCTAAATCTATATAGCATTCCTGTATCAGTCACACTTTAAATATAGAAATCAAAAATCAAATATTTAATTAAAATATTCAAAATAAAATTTGATTATTACTTTAAATAATACTTCCTATTGTAATGAAACTACTAATTATCATAGACATAATATACTACTTTCTTAAAATGGTTAATTGTTTTATGTCCGGCGTTGTGCACACGTTAAATTTAATTGTTAAAAAAAACTTAGTGAATCCTTCTAAAAAAGCTTAACAAGCCGTTGATATAATTAAGAGTAGTGTTAAATATTAGAATTTTATAACTGCCATAACCACAACTTTTCTAGCCACAATACGGGCGTCATTCGCTGAGCAGAATCTTTGTTCACTTCAACAAAACCAAATCAAAATATGACAAACAATTGACAAAAATCAACAACTATCAAATCACAAGAACCCAACAAAACCACCACAAATCTAATCCAAGCAAAATTGATACAATCAACTTATACAAGCAACCACAATATAATCAACTTCTGCATCAAACTATCCTAATGTAACTCAGAAAAATATAAAACCATAAAATACACAATAAACCACGCAAAATAAGATAAACATATCAAATATCGCTACATGGGTAAAACCACACCAAATTCGAGATCAATTTATTCGATCACTTTTGATTTCAGCGATTAAATTTCAAAAGCTAATGATAAAAAGAAAGAAAAAAAAGGCAACAAACCAATGAAATCACTGTCTATGTTGCATATCATTACTGCCAAAACAGAAACATTCGTGAGTTGTGGCACTTCCAAATACGATTATTTTTCCAATTTTTCATAGATTATATAATTATAAGAATAATCAATGTTTTCCTATATGAAACTAGTTTTTATCAAATTCTTTTGCTATCAATAGAACATTCATCCCTTGTACGATTCATAGTTTCTGTTTTCACAACCGGAACGATTCAAAGCACTAATGCTGTTATATAAATGAAATAAAAATAAAAATAAAAATAAAAATAAAAATGGGCGCTTCCTTCCCATGTATGGGAAACAACAATAAGCCAATTTGGACAATGTAACACATTCGCAAGGGTCACTATTAACTAATACATCCAAAGAAAATGTCGAGCTTTTCTTCATCTTAAAAAGATATACAACACAAAATGATGAGGTATCTAACTGCCAAACCCGGACAACGATGTTTACTCCATGGATTATTTACCTCTCCACAGGCGCTCTCACACACTGAAGGGGTACACACACTGAAGGGGTAATATTCAAACCACATGAAGCGATAAAGGCTTTTATTTCAAAAGCAAAGATGATTTTCCCTGTGCGCACCCAAGATCAAGCTTCAAACGACAATTACTTTACCGTCCTCATGGTTACTCATATCAACTATATGTCTATATCAAAATACTATAGATTCAAAAAAGAGTTCAAGGAATAGCTTTTGAAGAATCACACAAAGGAGTCGAGATACCCGTATGTGTGCCTCTTATTATACTGCAGCAAGCTTGCATAAGTCCGATCCCATATGCCAACATAGATAGACTCATCATCTGGACTCAGAGCAACTCCCGAGATCTCCCCAAAGAAATCAATCTCTTGCCGCTTCCTGTAATCTGCATTCGTACTATAGACGTGAACAAAATCTGCAGGTTCAGCCACAACCAAAAACTGCCCATCCGATGAGAAATGGACAGATCGGACTGCACCCATGTTCCCCTTGAGGATAGCAGTTGGCAATGACAAGTTTCTCAAATCCCACACTCGGCAGGTTTTGTCCTGGTTCCCCGTCGCAAAGGTGCACCCATCCGGGTGCCATGCTGATGCAAATGAATAGTCTAGGTGACCCACCACTGAGGCAACGCTCTGGAATCGTCAAATAAGAGTTTTAAATTATTTTTTAACTCAAAACCATGCTCCAATTGTCTACATGGAAGTAGAAATGCAGCGACTACAAAAAAAAAATCGTGCTGGACGTGTATATCTCTTAAACCAAAAGTAAATGGGAATCTTGATTGTTTCAAAAAGATCACTTTATAACGCATGGTTATAATTAAGGAAATAACTTTAAAAACTCAAAATTTGCAATGTTTCTTTTCTGCAAGAAATAGTTCCATAAGAATCACAAGTCTCTGCTCCAATTTTTGAATAAAGGACAAAGGAAAATCCTAATACTACAAAAATTCTTCTTATCCAATTGCCCAGCAGAATATATATGTTTGTCCTCCGAATAAGAATGACATCTGAGCAACTTACCTTTCCATTCCGCGGATCCACAAGCAATCCATCAGGGTGATCTCCAACAACAGTGATAAGCTTGCAGTCTGGGTTCACAGATGTATGCTGCATCAATGTAAAAATAGTTAGACAACTACAATAAGCATAACCAGTAATCACCGTGTATGCAGCATCAACATATAATTTATATGGTAAGTTGGTAACACTATCATAATAACTAGTAATTGTGGCAGAGTAATGCTAAAGCCAATGCAACTGTGTTAAAAGACATCAGATTTTAAAGACGGATAAGAGAAAAGAAGATTATTGAAAATCACTGTACTGTTTTGTCATTTGTTTTCTTCAACATTTGCTCAGATAGAGCAGCCAGGAAAAAAATGGTAGTCAAAAGTACAGATTTCAACTATCAAAAGAATCGTTCAGCCACAAAATAGTTGAAAAATAATGCAACTGAATCACCTCTATCGACAAAGGAACCCCAGAACACAAGGCTAGGAATTAGTTCAGAGATTTAGCCAAAAACAAAAGAATATGCTCAAATCAAGAAAATTAGTATATCATTCTTAAGGCTTGAGAAAACTTACATTCACTGGCCAAGGGAAGCGGAAGTGACTCAAAAGCTGAAACCTCTCCATGTCATATTCTCTTACACCACAATCATTATTCGATGCAATGAAATGGACTCCACCACTGCAAAACAATTTTAAAAGCAAAATGTAACCCAGAAGAATTAATTTTGTTCAACAGGAAAGAACAACATTTATTCTACCTGAAACTGTCATATATTTCAACAGCATTTGTTATGGCATTATCCTCATAAGTGGTCCTTGTACAGAAGCTTACTCCGGGTTTATCCAAACACTACATCATTGAGCAAACAAATATTAAATCCTTCAGGACCTTTACTAACAAAAGCTTCATAAAAGCAAGTCACATCAAACCATGAAATAAAACCCAAAATTGCCATTCTAAACAAAAACGATGCGTCAAAGCTCAAGAAAAATAACATATATATAACAAAAATTCTCAAGATAAATAACTGCATGCACAAGGATGCCCAGAGAAAAGATCTTCACCTAAGTTGTAGGAATCGCCTATTAGGGGCGACGATTCCCTCTGGAACCGCAATCCCATAGTTCAAAGCAATAATCAAGTTAGAATTGCATTCTCATTAAGATAGAATAGCTATTCGAACTGGATGGGATCCCTGAAACATATGATTTGCAAAAGGAACAGGCAAGAAGCTACCAAGGTAAAAGAAAAAGAACTTTAGAAGCCACCAAATTATATGGTAACATCAACTTCAACAAAAAAAAAAACTTAGATTTATTCTAGTACTAAGAATTTACAGAATATTTAGTTCTATTTATAGAGAATGGAAAATAAAACTGCAATCGGCATCATTTTTAGTATTCGTTAATATTTTTTAACATATACATTACAAATATGTTCATCAATATTTCTTACAATGAATTTATGAATATATTGTAGTTATATTAATAAATATAAATACAATATACTAACGCAAAGATATAGTTTACCTTTGTAGTTTAGCCCTCTTATACTTATACCGCTGACCTCGAAAAATAGCAATTTTGGCACGTTATGATTGGAACTGATGTGCAACACTTATGTGCCCTCTACCTTTGACATCTTTCCAATGTGGGATGAAATATATTTTTAAATAAAGAGGCGTGCCAATGCTATTGGTACCTTTTCGATGTGGGAAGAAAGCTTGTTTTTCCACATTTCCTTTACCATTTTGTCAGGATACACCGGTTCCCGCAGGCATGTAAAAAGAGTTTTTGAGAAATTGTCTCTCCATAGATGGGGACACTAATTTTTTGGACCAAAGATGATTGCAGCAATTATGGAGGTGAATGACGATAATGATAATGGAGATCTATAGTGCTAATTAGCATAGATGATGCAAAGTGCAATTGGATAGAGTAATGCTCAGAATCAATTTGGATGACAGGATTATTGAGGCGGACAAGGAATGTCATTATGGATCAAGTAAGTCCTACGATTGAAACATACCAAAATAGGAAAGCAATTCATGATTATATTTCGAACCCGTAATCACCTTCTCAAACTAACTGTTGAAATTTGATCCTTACCCTTTCCCATGGTAATCTTATATTCAAAGCCCAATCCATTAAAAAAGGAAAAATTTAGTTATAATAAATTTCCTAAAAATATATCTGCTGGATCAAAATCTAAAATTAGTCTAAACATTCGAATGAGATTGCCTCAAGTACTAGATTCTAGTGTATTTGATTTCTATTAATACAATTCCTATTTTTACTTAAGATTAGGGGCATCCAAACATAGCCTTGTAGTGATGCCAAGGATACAAGTAAAAAAAAACATTTTTATATTCTTAAACACAAGGGTCGATAATGAAGACGATGGTAACAGTGGAAGACAATAATGGTAATTATGTGTGAATAATTATTACTTTTATTTTAATTTTTACAACTTTATGATGGAATATTGTAATCCATTACAGCTTCATGTTTGCTATCAGAAAATTTGTTAAACAATTAATTGCATATTAGCAATGGATGTTTAGCACACATCCATGACTAGTATAACTATATATGTCATGAACACGTGTAAAAAATATTGGCATATATGTATGCATGCACGTCCTCCTTCCAATTCATTACCAAATTGACCCATCGGGTTGAATAGGTATGGCATGGGTAGGTCTATAAAATAAACGAAACTACTTAAGTTCCACTTGCTAAAAACTTGTTCAAGATCAACTTGTTTTGCAAATAAATTAAGTGATCAGGTTTTGAAACACATCAATATTTTGTGCTTAACTTGGTAAGTTCAGATATACTCTAGCACTACACAAAAAATAAAATAACTCGATTAAAGCTTATTTGACATCAGTTTGAAACCAACAGAATTAGCCAGAGACTTCAAGAATCTGATTTGTGTGACATTTGAAAGTGTGGTACATTAACCCAATGTAGAGAGTAACTTTCCGTTGTAAGTTGCACTACCACATGTCACCGCATACTATATTAATACCATTAATATATGCATGTGTATATATATAGGTCCGCTTTTGATCATTTCATGTGGAGAAAATCTCCTACTACCTTTGAATTAATGTCAATTAATTGATGAGCTTTTGAGGCTGATCCGGTTCGCTGCTAATTCACGAGATTAGGTTGCTAACTTCGAATCAGGGTTTTAAATCACGGTATTGGCCGAAATAACGGTCGTTGTCGCGTGTAACGAGTATCGGAAGAATCAGTCATCTATAACGAAAATCGGTAAACGCACTCGTGATTTTTTTCAAGCACTAGCAAATGACACAAACTCATTAATAAGCATATCCTAAACTTATTCAATATAAATAGAACGTTTATAAGTGCTTTTAATTAATATTATGATACCTAGCTTTGAAGACGAAGATAGAGTTCTAAAGAGGAAAGCAAAACTAAATTATTAGGTTGTCTCGGGTCCTGTATCAGTCACGTATCGGGAGTATTGGCCAATACGAACCGACACGACACTGATACGTATCGGTCGTATTGATCAATACTCTAGGAATTTTCTACAATTTCGATACCAGAGTGGGTATCCGAATCGTATGCTTGAGATACCATTACGTAACAGTCGATACGTAACGGTATCAGCGATATTTAAAACCATACTTCAAACTCCCATCAGTTGGCAAGAATGGTCCAAGTTGCACGAACTAACTAAATTACTTTTTCATTTTAAGCTAATTTTTAAGTGGCTCTTCAGTTACATGAAACATTTGCGAGTTGTTTGGCAAACGAGTTTATTGATGCATAAGATAACTTACTAAGAGAAATTAAGCCAACCACCCCTCCTAAAACCCAATCTTGTTAGGCACCTAGTTCATATATTGGTCATTTCTCCCAAGTTGAAAGAAGACTTCCTCTTTTGTTAAGCTTAAGAACATGCCCCATCTCTTTCCCCTTGAATTTAAATTTGAGTTGAGTTGATTATCCATGTGAAAACACTGTCATCTTTTTTTTTTTTTTTGGATGACTCAGGAACTTGACCCAGGCAAAACTGCTATGAACCAACCTCAGAACAGTAAACCGAGATTTCACAAACCCACCCGCAAGACCGCGCACCGAATAAAGTAAGGCACTGCCAGCAGGAGTTACCAAAATTTGGAGGGCAAATCTTGATTCTCAATTCTTGATCTTAAAGCGAGAGTTGTTAACATTTGAGAGCCCAAAACCCTTCTCTCTCACCTAATATGGCCTTCCTACCTACTAAGTCTTCCACTTACAAGACTTTATATTGCTGAAGTTTTTAGAGTGTGCTCTCTAGTCTTGGGTTCTCTCTCCTCCTCTCTCTTGCTTCATTTACTTTCAAGCATCCTTGACCAAGTGTTTGAGACCCAAAAACTACTTCTCTTGAAGACTCATCTTTGAAGCATGATTGGTGATTCTCCTCACTCTTAGGTGGCTACCTTCTTCTTTTGATTCAAGACTTGTAAGCTTAAAAAGGTAAGTTTCTTACTAATCTACATAAATATGTTAGTTTGTATGTAGAATAGCATGTATGTTTTTTCAAATAACTTTTGAATGATCTAAATCCTTTCTTAATAACATGGATTCAAAATTATAATTTTCCTAAATCTATGTTTCGCCATGTTTTCATGTTTTAAGAATACTACTTATTTCAAGAAAATGGTTAATGTGTTCTTTTATTGCATACTTCAAAAGATCATTATGTTACTACCTTCTAGCATGACCTCTACACCCTTTCCCCTCGTGAAAAGTGTGCATACATACAAAAGTTATTTGTTGAACTTGGATCTTAAAGAAAACTTGGATTGTGAAAACTGTGTACAAAGGTGGATTATGGAAAGCTTGGGATGATCATTTGAATTAAGGATTGCGTACGAGATGCCCTTTGGTGACAGCTCACAAACTTCCACCAGAGTAGAAGACATGCCTTTTGGGTTACTAGCCCATAAATAGTAATTGTGGAACTTTGGCATCCATGACTTGACTTGCACTAAAACCTAATGTGTTTACCTTCATGAGACTCACTATTTATATCCTAACTCCTTGCCCGAAATGACTCACTATTTATATCCTAACTACTTGCCCAAATTTCAGCCAAGAACACATAATATTTTATGCACCACAATTGAGTTTTGTGAGAAAAAAGGACCAATATGCCAAGATTTTCAAGTCTGTTCAGGCACTTTAAAATCCAAGGTTTTCTCTCCCAAAACTGGTCCGTTCTGTCACTTTCTTTTTGCAAAATTTGGACATCTGATTCTTTTCAGCCAAACCAGCAGGGCTGGAAACTAGATATGTTGTAGATGATAACGAAATTTCATCAAATATGACCTAGTGGTCTAACAGTAAATAATTTTTTAAGTTGACCCAAAAAAATCTGTCACAAGTCTACCCAAAAAAATCTACCAATCTGTCCAGATTGAGCAATGATCACTTTTTTTCCCAAACAGCTCTTTAACCAAGCCAAAATTGGCCAAAGGCCTACACCATTTTAAAATAGAGACATAAATCTTCAAATGGCCAATGTTCATGATTTTTACAGTTGGGAATTGAGTGAATTGAATTTGTAATTTAATGAACCTGCAGCTATGGTTTTCCAAAACGGCCCAATTTTACATTTTTAACCTAGTCCTGGGGCATTGGTGAATGATCCACTTGGCTTAATCTTACATTACAATTTGGGGTGTGATTGCTTGCATTTATTGAGCCCATCAATCATTAGGAGATCCAGACCAGCTGTCCATGGTTATATTAAGGAACCAGCTATTTGACCTGCCACATTATAACTATTAGAACTTTGGGCACACCATATGAGGCAAAGCAAGGGACAACAACACAAATTAAAGGTTGTGCTCTACGGGCATGCCATGACAAAGCAAGAGAGTACAGCCCAAATTAAAGGTTGTGCTCTTTGGTACATAATCAAACATGTACAGAATCCAAACTAAAACAGAAGGTTTCATTAATATGTAGCAACTTAATGACATACAAACTTCATCTACTCATGGCACCCCATGGGTTTAGTAATCATGTCAAAAAGGGCAGACCAATCCACTAACAAAAACTCATAATGTATTTTCTATTTGGTAGGTACAAAAACTCTTAATGTATAGTACACTAATATTCTCTGATCTTGGTATCCATGTGGTACGTATGCTAAATACACAGGTACTTTTTTATCAAATACCATAAAAATTTATTACAGGATTCAGTCCTAGGATCGTGTGTGTGAGAAAATCACACAAAAGCTGTTAAGAGGCTTCTCATTTGATCAATCGCACTCTGTGTCAGGTCCATTTTTCAAAGCAAAAAGAGAAAAAATGTGATAGAAGAACATATGAAGAGATATTTAGTGCTGTTATAAGCATCCAAAGCCAACGATTATGGAGCTTTTAGATCTCTCTAGCAAATTTTCTAAAGCTCGCCCTTCTATATTTTTGTGAGGAACAGACGATTCTTATGGTCAGAGCAAGAGAGCTTTTGTCTAGAGCTTCATGCGGCCAGAATGAGCTCTCCTTCATTTCTTCACCTTTTTGTCATCTTCTCAGTGTAAAGAACAAAACGAAATACACTTTAACCATTTAAACATCAACAGTGTATTTACATATTATTGATATACATGACAAATGACAATGATATGATCTCCATGGTAATATGGTTCTGTTATTCCATCATTACAGGAATGATTATGAAATGTCATGCTTCTTTCTTTTACCCCATTAAATGATGTCCCTAATGTAAAAAGGGTAGACATGGGACAGACAGAAAAGGGAAAAAAGATTTCATATATCCTAGGTCTATTATCACAAATCGAGCTCTAGAGACCATTAATTGGGAGGACAATCACGGGTGGAAATCCAATCCAGTGTAATAATCACACACTGAGAAAGCCATTTGACAAAGTAGTTATGGGCCTTATTCGGCTGGCTCATGGTTTGGATGGTCACCCCTCCTCCCTTAGTTAAAAAATATATATATATATATTAACTAATGTTCTTTGTTGTACAAACAATTAAATAAATGAAACACTAGGATAAATTGAAAACCTCCTAACTTGCAACATTCAACCCATATAGCATATCAGTAGTGCAATGAAAAAGAACATGAAACATCATCGAATAGTATGAATACAATTCTTGTCAGCATTTTGAGACTATGGGACTGAACTATGATAACTAATTAGCATATATCATATTAATTGAATAAGGTGGAGATCAGCATGCACACATGCATATAGATTCCACAAATTTCAGTGAGCAACTATATCTTGTGATGGACCTTAGAAAATCAAGGTTCATAATTACGTGATTATATCCCTATATAAAGTAATTTTCATTGTGGTATGGTTCTGATGAGAAAGTTACTTGGTTCAATTGTTAAAGGGCAATAAACAAAAAGAAGAAAATCGGTACACAAATAAAGTATCGAGGATGAATAAAAAAAGGGAAGAACCATCATTTCAAAGATAAATGAATGCAAAAGGACCATCCAATTGGGTCCTTTATCCAACCCTGAAGAATTTTCTAAATGTTATGAGGACTATATTTCTTCCATTTGAAAACATATACAAGCACCCCTTATTTATACAGAGAATACACCACTAAACAACCTTACGTCCTCTCTCCTCATTGGCATTCTAATAGAATTTGGTATATCAAAGACGACTGCCTACTGTGCAACTGTTGCATAGAATCACTTCAAGCATGTGCAGCATTGGATACTAATAGATGATCCATGTGATCATCAACACCTGTCACCAGAATATCCTTATCATCTCCCAACAAGCTACTGGTGGAAAAAAGCATACCAGGAGCTTGCCAGGAAGTAATTGAAACCTGGAGATGGGCAATGGTTTAGTAAAGACATCTGCCACTTGGTCTGCAGTAGGCACATATTGAAGATTAATTTATTTGGCTACAGTCTTCTCCCAAATATAATGGAAGTCGACCTCTATGTGTTTAGATTGAGCCTGAAAAAAGGAATTGGTGGCTAAGGAAATTGCAAACACATTATCACTCCATAAAATGGGCACTAAATAGAAAATGTGGAGATTAGAGAGAAGCATCTTCAGCCAACTTAATTCAGCAGGCCGCATGAGCTAAAGCTCGATATTTGGCTTCAGCAAATGATCGAGTTACAGCTGATTGTTTCTTTGCAAACCAAGATATGAGATTCGAACCAAGATAGACACAAAAGCCTGAAGTAGAGCGTCAATCAGTACTGTCACCAGCCCAATCTGAATCAGAAAAGAACATATACCACAATAATATAGTGAGAATATTGGTATGCTTGTAACAAAAAGAGAGGAGTCATTGCGACTACTTTTGAAGCCATGCCTACGTACAAATGAAGAGAATGTAGAGTACCAAGCTTGTGGAGCTTTCTTGAGACCATCAATGGCTTTATGAAGTTTACAAACATAAGACGGACGAGCAAGATCAACAAAGCCCTAAGGTTTGGCCATATAAACTTCTTCTAACTTCCCATATAAAAAGGCATTAGATATGTCCAATTGCTTGTTGTTCCAGTTAAAGTGCAAGGTCAATGAGACAAGAATCCTGACAGTTGGTTACTTGACAACTGGACTAAAGGCGTCATGAAAATCAACCCCAGATTCTTAAGGATACCCCTTGGAAAATTGCCTGGCTTTGTACCTTGCAACGGAGCCATCAGAATTCTTTTTAAGTCGAAATACCCATTTTCAATCAATCAAATTCTTGTCTGCAGGTGCAGGTCATGGAACTAAAGACCAGGTATGTTGATTAACTGCATTGCAGCACTCTAGAGTGGATATTGTGAGGCTTGTTTAAAGGAAGTAGGCACAGTAAAATCAAGTTTAGATTATACTGTGGGAAGCAAGACAAGCAAGATGAGAGGGTGGAAGAGAACCAGTTTTAAAATCTAGTTATGATGCAATGTGTATTAGATGCAACAGTAGAGGGTTGAGTAGGCAAAGGAGGAAGGTGAATGGAGATGAGTCAATAGGAACAGACTGAGAGGGAAGAGAAGTTGCAGCAGAATCAGAAATAGGAGAGTGAGAAGTAAAAGTTGTGGAAGAAGAAAAGGGAGAAGAGACAGATGAAGAAGAAGATGTCACAGGAGAGGGAGTAGCACATACAGTCATAACAGTAGTAGACCTAGAAGGCAAAAGGATAGATGACCAAAAAAGGACTGTAGTTGAGGAACAGTAATAGTGGAGGAAGATGTTAAAGTAGATTTGATGTAGGACCACTAGGTGAGAAGAAGAGGAATTAGGGATTAGGTGAGAAAAACAGAAATTAGGGGAGAAAACAGAGGGGAGGAAGAGATCACACAATAATCACTTAATCTTTATTAATCAAAGTCTGATCAATGCATCGAAAGATCATCTTATTTGTAAGCCTAAAGCTAAATTAAAAATAAAAACTTGAATACTTAACTAAAGGAAATAAAATCATATAATATCCTATAGAAACGGAAATAATATCTAAATGATATAATATCTAAATAATATAATATAATATCTTACTAATATAAGAAAAACGAATAAAATCTAAGAATATAATGCCATATATTGTCCACATCAAGATGAGAAAGGGAAAATGATTCATGAAAAATAATATGTCGAGACAAATAGATTTCTCCCAGACATCTGTAGCCTTTTGCAGTGGAATGATATCAGATGAACACACAACGAATTGATTTGGGAGCAAGGTTATGAGAAGTATGAAGTTTCAACCAGGGAAAGCATTGGCAGCCGAAGACTCTCATGGACTAGTAATCAGGGAGTTGTCGATGAAACAATAATTGGAAAGGATATTGATTTTGAAGCTTAGAAGAAGGAAGCCTACAAATAAGATATGTGCCTGTGGCAATAGCTTCAAACCAAAATTTAATAGGAATAGAAGTTTGATAGAGAAAGGCAATAGCAGTATGTATGCGTTCAGCCATCCCATTTTGAGGAGGAGTATAGGGACAACTATGTTGATGCGCAATCCCTTGAGAGACCAGATAATTCTGCATTTTAGTGTTAAAGAATTGTCTTTCAACATAGTAAAATTTCACTCTTGTAGCATATGGATAAATCCAACTTAATTTGCTATACTCATCAATGAACAAGAAAAAGTATTTGAAACCAGAATTAGAGGCAGTAAATGGACCCCAAACATCATTGTGCATTAAGGAAAGAGGTGCATTGACAGTAGAATTCGAGAGCTTAAAAGGTAGTCTATAATTTGTAGCAACTGAACAACTAGTAAACGGAGAAAAGGAAGGAGATGATAGCTTCAAGTGCTTGGCTATATGTTCAAACTTGGATGTAGAAGGATGGCCTCATTGCTGATGCCAGAGAGAGGAAATCGCAGAGAATGAGCTGGGCAGGAGCATCAGAGATGGGGATTGCAGAGGAAGATGGCTGAAACTGATAGAGACCATGGATGGACAACCATGCAAGATCTGCTTCGTGAGTTTGTCCTGAATTAGAAAAGAATTAGCATCAAAAGTAATGAGACAATTGTTGTCGTTGGTAAATTTGTGAACAGACACTAAATTGGCAGCAATGGAAGGAATATGTAAAATCTATTGAAGCTGAAAGGTCGACGGACTAGGTAAAATACCTTTATCTGAATGATGAACAGGAGAATTGCCCCGATAAGGTTGATACATATGAAGATTTTGTAGATCATGATTCACGAGTTATATAAACAGTGGCGGAAGAGTCAAGATATCAGTTACTGGTGTCAGATGGTGTGGATGAAAGAAAGGCTTTTGTCCGAGAGAGATTAGGTGAAGAAGGATTGGATGAAGAGGGTATAGCAGAGGGATGAAAATTAGGGTCCATTATATACTAGCACCCGAAGGGAGTATGATTAACCTTGCCACAAATCTGACATACAACCCGATTATGGGGTGAAGGTGGTCTGAATTGATTCATAAGTGGCCTACCACCTCCCCCACACCTCTGAGATTAGAGAACCAACCTTGACAATTTCATCGAGAAAATTTCCTTCCTCTAGTGTAGTTATTAACACTCCTGTGTCCACTCAAGGAATTCTGAGAATTCTGAGCAGATTGTCCTTTGATAACAGTAAAGGCCACATTAGAATCAATAATAGACACCTGCTTTGTAGACTTTTCCACATGTATAGCTTCTGAACACAGAAGATCTGAACACAGAAGAGCACATCATGCTTTCATATAAATTGACTCAGTCATGGCCCTTATGGTGGTTTTAAAAGCGTTGTACTCACAATCCATACTAGGAATCCATTTAACATTATCAATAACAGATCCTCATCATCCACAGGACATGATGCCATAGACAGATGATCAGCAACTGCTTTGATTTCACTAAGATATTCCCCCTATTAGAAATAATATATTTTAAGAAATTAGGATTTCTTATTTTATTACAGAATCTTTAATTTTATTTCTTTTCTATATTGTTGATTCTCATTCCTTTTGTAAATGCACTCCATTATTATACATAGGCGGCTATTCCTCATTGTAAGTAAGCCAAATTTACAGAATTCTTTTATTCTTTTTGGTACTAAAGCCAAATCCTCCAAAAAAAAAAAAATCTTCTCCCGAAACCTTAGCACTCAGCCACCACAACCGAAACGCTAAAACAAACCAGTGCCGCCACATACCTATTTGCTGTCGACCACATTAGCACCGTTGCCCATCACTGCCGACAACAACCTTACTGCCGACCACTCACCCCTAACCCTTACTGCCAGCACACCCTCGCGGTCGACCCCTCACCATCGTTCCTTCGCCGTCGTCCCTCCATTAACACAACGCCACGCAACACAGACCTTGGTTCGCAATATCTCAGTTTCACACATGCCTCTCACCCTCAACCATCTGGTTCGTCCACGCTTCTCGGTGCCAACCTTGCGTCAGTGTCACTTACAACTGCAGACCAGCGTTCTGGTCGACGTAGGTGTCTCTTCGCACATCATATTTGTTGCGGTTCTGGATCCCTTGGTTCATCAACGACTCTTCTGATATTTGACTAAGAGTTCTTTGTGGTTTGCAAGTTAATGTTCCTTGTTGGGTTCTTCGGTTGGATTTGGTGCCATCTTTAGATCTCTTTGTTCTGCTAATGTGGTAGACCTTTTCCCTATGTGCTCTTCATATCTGTTTGTAGCTACCGCTTTTTTTCGGTAGTATTGTTCTTGATTCTTCCGCTTCTCCAGTCTTCCTTTTTGATTGGTTCGCATCGACTTACCCGACGATATAGCCGAATCCAATGACCCGGCTGTCTCTAGAACACCACCCACATATTTGTTTCTTCCTCAACATGCACCAGCTCATCGTATTACTAGTGTATGGCTGAATGGAAAATAATTTGCTGCTTAAAACCAATCTCTTCGTCTCTTTCTCGGGGAAAAAGAGAACTCTAATTGGCTTTTGAAGACTGAGAAACCACCCCTGGAGACTGACCCTAGGCATATTCAATGGTAAATTAATAACTGCACCATCTTTGGTAGGATCTTCAATTCTATGGAAAAACATGTGTACAATATGTTCATGTATCATGATACTGTTCTACAATTATGGATTGCCTTAAAACAAATGTATGCACATGCCTGCAATGATGCCCGTATTTTTTACCTATATCAGGATATTTCTCATGTCTCCCAAGAGTTTTTAGGATTCTCCGTGGCTGAATTTTTTGGATATTTACAGCCTTGGTGGGAAGAATTGTCTAGCTGGAAACATGCCATGGATAAGAAAATAAGTGCCCTTCACAAGAATTAGAATTGGGAGCTTACCTCTCTTCCCCCCGAGAAACTGGTTGTTTGTTGTTGTTGGATATTACAATCAAATATCTTCCTATTGGGTTTGTAGAGCACCTTTAAGGCATGTTTGGTGGCCAAAGACTATCCTCGGACATATGGTGTTCTTAATTCTGTTCAGATTCTTCTCACTATTACAGTTATTCATTCCCGGCCGTTATATCAACTTGATATTAAGAATATCTTTTTTCATGATGGTCTTTAGGAGGAGGTTTAAATAACTTAGCTCTTGACAATGTTGCCTTTGATAGTGAGCACCTTGTTTTCCGCTTACGTAATGCTCTATATCGTCTGAAGTAATCTCCTCGTGCCTAGTTTAATGGCTTTAGCTCCGTTATTCTAGCTTCCGATTTTCAGCGTTCCACATCGAATCATTATGTTTTTGTTCGCTATTCATCTGGTGGGACCCTTGCGTTGATCGTCTATGTTGATGATCTAATTCTTTTGGGTGATGATTCTGTTGGTTTTGTTGACTTGAAGCATTTAATACCAAGGAGTGAGATGTTCTTCGTTATGTTCATGGAATTGAGATTTCACTTTCTTTTAAGTGTATTTCTCTATCTTAGGGTATTTCTAATGTAAAGACCCAGTTTTTAGGTAAAAAAGTTAATGGAAGGACAGATAGAAGTTCGAGTTTAAGGATCTAAGTTAAGAGTTTATGTTGAGACCAAATCCTAAAGACTAAGTTTTTGGACCGAACTTTTCTCAAGAGAGACCGACCTAGCCTCTAGTCTTTTTGAGCCTAAACATGAAATTGATTAGGCCTAAACTAAAGAAAAGTCCAAATCAAGTAGAGGCCCCTTTAGCAAGAGAAAAAAGAGAGGTGGGTCCCACCATCCTGGAAGGAACTTATCATGGATCATTATTTGGATATGTAATCATGTTTTCCTTAGCTAGAAAGCTAAGCAAATCTCCCATCACCTTAATGACTTTTACAAGATCTTCCTAACTTCCTTGTAATATCCCATAAGTTCTTATTCGCACTTTTAACCCTAATAAGTGCACTATTAGTTGTAGAACCCTATAATTCATGATTAATTCCACACATTGTACTCGAACACTTTAATTTTAGTTCAATCACACTTAAAAGACCTAATATTCCATAACTTCCAATAATTACTCTTTTAATCCTAAACTTCCTAATAATTGCACTTTTAACCCTAAGGCACCAAATTTCAAGATAGGTTGCACATCTTATATGAGTACACTTTAATTCTCATTTAATTACACTTAAAGTCATTGAAAATCTTATTTTTTTATAATTATACACAATCCCATCTTTATATTTGCACAAAATTATTTGAGATATTTTCTCACCATTTTTCTCTACAACATACATTAATTATATATATATATATATATATATATATATATATATAACATGTAGACTTGTCACTTAAGAGTATATGCCAAATTAATTTTTACTTTATTAAAATTTTTAACTTCAAAAATTAAGTTTTTAACCCCAAAAGTCAAAAATAAGTTTTTCAACCATCACCTCAACTTAAAGCTTTATCCCCCATTAATCCCAAACAAGGCATAAGGATACTTGGGCAGCAAAAATCATACATACATGCCCCTAGCTATATACATACACATGTATCTTCCTAGTTTAAAACTAACTTAAATCTAACAAAGCTTCTCCTCCAAGATTCATGAGGGCTAAAAAGGTAAATTCACACTTTAGTCTTTCCTGACGTTCCCTACCTCTCTCTTTCCCCCATAGAAATTTTGTGGTCCTTAGTTAGATAAAGAGAGAGAGAGAGAGAGAGAGAGAGAGAGAGAGAAGAAGAAGAAGAAGAAGAAGAAGAAGAAAGGAGGAGGAAAGGAAGATTATAAAGCAAAGTGAATCTTTTAGCTTTAAGATTCAAGAACATGTAAGAAACTCCTCTAATCCTTCCCTTCTTCACTCAAAACTTCTTCCCTCCATTCATAAAGAATTTAAAATAAGAACACAAAAAAAAAAGAACAACCTTAGGATGAACCAAATGAACAAAGGACCAAGATTTGGTTCATAAACTTCTTCCATTATTTGTGCTGGCTGGAGTTTATATTTGACATGCCATGTATGATCCATGATCAAAAGCTTGATCTTTATCATGGAAAACGAACAAAGGACCAAGATAAACTCTTTTAAGTTCTGCAACAGGTTTTTACAACAGTGAAGTTCCACTTTATTCATTTTTAATTAATTCTAGAAACATTGTTTTGACCCCCTTTTTTTTCCAGAGTTAGATATGAATGTTAGGTTTCAAATAAAATTCATTTGATAAGATTTGGTCAGGTGGATTTTGAGAAAATAATTTTTCTCAAAGCTCGTTCACTTTCTGTTACAGTTTCTTCAAGGGGATGAAACCCTACTTTTGGAACTTCTTTTAAAATTAGTTTCTTTGTAAAAATATTCTCAACACATTATTTTAGTTATCTGGAAAGTTTCATAAAGTTTGAAAACTGTTTGATTGGCCAAAACTATTTTCAAAGAAAGTGGAAAAAATCTGTCTCTGTGGACAGATTCGACATACTTCCTTACAGAGGTCAAAAACACCCTTTTATGATGGGATTTGGGAAAAGTGTTCTTAATGAAAAAGTTATAGGACATCCTAAACCAGCTATTGTCCAAAATTCGGAATTTATGGAGTTGATTTACTAATTTAAAAGTATTTTCTTCTAACTGTTGGAAAATCTGCGTCAGAAACTTTTCGCTGAATACGAACTTTTTTTTACCAAGTGTTACAATAGTTGTCTTGTATCTCATGTGTTATGTATTCCTATCAATGTGAAAGCATGTGTTGCTGATATATATGCAAGGATTCATTTTGAGTTTCGTCATGGGTTATCATGTGCCGATCATTTTTATCATGGACATAGTGCATGCATGTCTCATGCCGATGGTGGTCGCATCTTCGAGTTATAGTCATGTACATCTTTAGCAGTGCTATGTCATGAGCCGAATGCCCATTAAATATCGACGTGGTTAGGAGCGTTAGTGTACAGGAGTATAGTGTATGGGAATGTAATGGTGCCATACTTTTATGAGTAAGGAGATGTCCCTTTTTTTAAATTCTTGGAAATCAGTTTATTGAGTCTTCGACTTTGGGCTGACACCGATGGCGAAGGCATCACTAACACTTTAGGTAGGGAGTACCCACACTGTTGTGATTTGAATGAAACAACCGGAGTATAACACTAGGCGATGTCGTTAATATTCCAAAACAAGAGTCATTCGTGATGGCTTTAGTGTTCAATTACCAATAAAGTCGAGTCTTGTAAATCCCTCTGAATGGATTAGTCAGTTGGTTTGGTCATACGCTTATTTTCCTCCTCGAGTTTTAGACTTTGGTTTTGACACCGACGCCAAAGGCATAACTGATACTGTAGGTGGGGAGTACCAACACCGTTGTGATTTGAATGAAACAGCAATGATATGACACTAGGCGACGTGATCATTATTTCACAACGAACGTCATTCGTGATGGTTTTAGTGTTCAATTTACCAATAAAGTCTAATTTACCCTCGGCAAAGGATCTGCCAGTTTCTGTCCTTTTGGTCGGGGTGATAACATGCATGGTGCATTTCCCTTTTTTAACTATTATACTTGTTGTAACTTACTTGAGATCTATTACGTGCAAGGTGAAAAATTTACCATATTATTGCCATTTTGTTGTGCAATCTATTTGGAAACCATGTTAAGGTCTTATTTGAGCTAAAAAGGTAGGCTTTTGAAGTTTTCTTCCTGGGCGTCGCAGCTCATGGCGTTTGATGCCATGTGACGGAGAAGGTTTATTAGAGGAAGGAGGATTCCCATATCAAATGGAGTTTGATCCTGTGTAAAGAAGACGGAGCCCCCTCTTTCTTTCCTTTTGTCATTCCCATGAAGTGTGTAATAAATAGAATTTCCTCCCCCTTTTGATATGTATTAAACCTATTGAACAAGCTTTTTGGATTAATGTAATTACATGTAGTTGGTATTAATGAGAGGGAATCTAATTATTATGATTGTACTATCCCTTTATGTTAAATATAATTGACGCATAGTGCCCTACTATTATCTATACGTCTTGATGTCCTTAGAATTTGGGCTCACATCTAAAGTTTTCTTAGTGCTCTCGTCCTGTTGATACTCCAGTTTATTCCACAGTGACAATGAGAGCACCTTTCAAGTCAGCAGATAAAGAAAGAAAAAATGCTTTCATTGTCTTTTTCCCGCTTTCATGTTTGATTGTGAAGAGATTTGAAGCCAGTTTTCAATTCAAGCTTGCCATTGATTCTGGGAAGTTCTTTTTTGATATTGGTCATTATCGTCGTCTCATTGGGAAACTTATTTATCTCACTGTTACTCACCTCAACATTACTTATGTTGTTAATGTTGTTTTTCATATCTTGCGCTATTTGAAGGGTGCTCTGGTCGCGATTTGTTATATTGGCCTTCCAATTCTTTGTCAATTGTGGGATTTAGTGATGCAAAGTGGACTGGTATTCGCTTTGATCGGTGACCTACCTCTAGTTATTGTACCTTTGTTGGTGACAATCTCGTTACTGGCACAGTAAAAAGCAAACCGTAGTCGCTAGGTCAAGTGTAGAAGCTGAATATTGTGCTATGGCGCATCGACTTCGGAGATGTAATGGGTTCAGTCTCTTCTCCTTGTTTTTTCCATTACTACTCATGCTCCTATGCAAATGTTTTTTCATAACTAGGTCGCCATTTATATTTCTAATAATCTAGTGTTTCATAAGCGAACTAAACATATCAAGATCGATTATCACTTTATACAGAATTTATTGTTGCAGAAGCGTATTGTCACTCTTATTATCGTTCAGAAAATTAGTTAGAAGATACCTTCAGCAAGCTATTACCTCGTACTTCACTCCATCACTTATCTTTCAAAATAGTATGTTCAACATCTATGCTCCAGCTTGAGGGGGAGTGTTAATATTTATTTTCCAGTCTCAAGGGTAGGCTTGTAATCGTGTCGTAGTGTATTTGTAATATAAATAGATGTGAGGTAAAGAGAGCAAATTAAGTTCCCAAAAACCTTAATTATGTCTTTCTCCTTCCTCTCTTTCTTCTCTTCTCTAATCTTAGATTATTAGTCTCCTTACACTTTAACTAAATTAATCAAATCACATTGAAACTTCCAGTTTTGACGACAGAATATCCTTAGAACTAAACTCTAAACCCTCAAGGATAATGCCACAGTTATCCTACAAGGTTGCAACCGGTTGCCACAGTTATGATGACTTCCACTGTCTATAATAAACTAAACACAGACGCACAAACTGTGATGTGATAGATACTACAAGACAATGTACTCTTCACAATAGGAACTGCTAGAAAATACATGATGAGTATTTCGAAGAGCATATAATGCCTCACACTATCATGCCTCTATATCTCAGCAAGATGTGGTTAACATACAAAGACAACGTTGCTTTCCTTTATTTATTCATTTTAAATAAGCTATTCTCTTTTTATTTTTGTTTTATGTATATATGTGTCAGTGCATACATGTTTGGTGATTGGAGACTATGATCAGTTCATTCAGATGCGGATTGAGAACACAGTCGATACTCCATCTGCCACAGTTGCAGGTAATCCAACTGCGTGTATGGCTACCCCCAAATCATGGATGATAGATTCGGGTGCATATGCCTATAAGACCCATTCTACATGTACTTTTTCATCTTATCAGTTGACCTCTAGACACAGTGGGGTGATTGTTGCCAATGGAGGAACTTTGGAAGTAAAAGGGTACGGAGTAACTACTCTATCCCCATCCATTACACTCTCTGATATTTTATATACTCCTGCTAATCTATTTAACCTACTATCTGTGAGTCGTATTACCAGGAATCTAAATTGCTCAATAACTTTCTTTCCTGATTATTGTGTTTTTCAGAATCTAGAATCGAAGAATACTATCAGTAGAAGAAGGGTGATAGGTGGCCTGTACGTGCTGGATGAGACTTTGAATGTTGCATGCTCCAGGCGATTGTCTCAGATATTGGATATACATTGTCGGCTGGGCCATCCTTCCTTGCCAAGTTTAAAGAAACTATGCCCCAGTTTAAGTCAGGTTACACAATTAAAATATGGGTCGTGTTGATTTGCTAAGCACCTACGTGTGCCTTATGTTTCCAGAAAGAATAATAAAACCATGAGTCCTTTCTCTTTAGTCCACTCGGATATCTGGAGTCCTTGTCCTGTCACATCTTTATTTGGTTTTCGGTATTTTGTGACTTTCGTTGATAACTATTCTCGCATTACTTATCTCTATCTTATGAAAAAACGGTCTGAATTACCTACTGTGTTCACTGCCTTTTATAATGAAGTTCAAACTCAATTTGGCACAACTATGAAAATGTTCCGTAGTGATAATGGAGGTGAGTACATTGGTGGCTTGTTGGGTTCATACCTGCATACACATAAGATTATTCACGAGACGTCATCCCCTGACACACCTCAACAGAATGGGGTAGCTGAGAGAAATAATAGACATCTCCTGGAAACTACACGTGCCTTGATATTTCAGATGGAGGTTCCCAAAGTATTATGAGGTGAAGCTATGATGACCGCATGTTATCTTATTAATAGATTGCCCTCCTCTATCTTACATGGTGCTACACCCTTGTCAGTTTTACTTCCTCAGCAAATTCTTTTTTTCTCACCACTCAAGATCTTTGGGTGTGCTTGCTATGTGAGATACCAAGCCAAATGTGACAAAACTGGATGCTCGAGCACTAAAGTGTGCCTTCATGGGATATTTTAAGACCCAGAAAGGAAATCGATGTTATAATCCTGACTTGCGACAATTTATTGTTTCCCGCGATGTGGTGTTTGTTGAATCTACTCCATTCTATGGCTCGACCACTACACCTTTCTCCACTGTTGATGATGGTTTAGATCAACTTCTGCTGTATTAGTCCTCCCCTGATTCACCAGTCGCATCTTTTCCCGTGGCCAGTCCTCCGATTGACATTCTCGAGGAGTCTCCACCTGCTGCCTCAGAGGCACCTCTCCTTTCATCATCCTCCGACTCATCAGTTTCATCAGGCTCCACCACCTCTCCTCTACTCGAGTCAGTATCTTCTCAGCTAGATCCGACCTCTGATCAAGTAAGTGACTCTCCTATTGCTTTACGCAAGTCTTATCGTAGTTGTAGAGATCATCCCTTATATACATCCTATCGTAATTTACCTGCTACTGTCCAACAGAGCATTACTACCCTTGCTTAGCATAATTTGCCTTGCTATATTGTCGATACTCTCTCTCTTTCAGGTTGGCGCCAGGCTATGATTAAGGAAATGAATGCTCTTGAGGCTAATAATACGTGGGTCTATGCTGTCAAACTTCATTCTAATGGCACTTTTGAGCACTTGAAGGCTCATTTAGTGACCAAGGGCTATGCTCAGACCTATGGCCTTGACTACTTTGATACCTTCTCTCTTGTTGCGAAGATGGCCTCCATTCGTCTGCTCTTATCACCGGCTGCATCCCATCAGTGGCCCTTGTATCAACTCGATGTGAAAAATGCATTCATTCGTGGTGATTTGGAGGATGAAGTTTATATGGAGCAACCACCCGGCTTTGTTGCTCAAGGGGGTCCCCTAATCATGTATGTCGATTAAAGCGCTCCTTATATAGTCTGAAGCAGTCTCCTAGGGCCTGGTTTGGCCGTTTCAGTTCCATAGTACAGGGGTTTGATCTTCAGCAATCAGCAAAGGATCATACTGTATTCTTTCGTCATACCTCAGCGGGATGCACATTACTCGTCGTCTATATGGATGGCTTTGTTATTACTGGTAATGACAGTAAAAGGATTGCTGAGCTTAAATCATTCCTAGGCACCAAGTTTCAGACGAAAAAGATTGATGAACTTTAATATTTTCTGGGCATTCAAGTAACTAGAAATAAGAAAGGTGTGTTCATTTCTCAGCGGAAGTATATTCTTGACATTTTGAAGCGTGCAAGATATATGAATGCTAAAGAAGTAGACTCACTTATGGAAACAAATGTCAAATTAGAACCAAAGGAAGGAGTGCCTCTTTCAGATCCTGACTAGTATCGCCGTACAGTGGGACAACTGAATTATTTTACTATGATGACTCGTCCAGATATTGCTTATCCAGTGAGTGTAGTAAATCAATTTTTGTCTAATCCCTGTGTTCCTCATTGGCAAGCGGTGTTACGCAATCTTCGATGCTTGCACAAAAACCCGAGGAAGAGCATCCAGTTTTCTGATTATGGCCATATGGGCATGGAAGGGTACTCTGACGCTGATTGGGTTGGCTGCACTTTTGGCAGGAGATCCACATCTGATTACTCTATATTTGTTGGTGGAAACTTGATTTTCTGGAATAGTAAGAAGCAGACTGTGGTATCCAGGTCTAGTGCTGAGACCGAATACCAGGCTATGGCTCTAGCTACTGCTGAGATTACGTGGCTTCAGCAGATTTTGACAAAGTTACACTTCCCTCTTATAAGATCGGCCAGGCTTTGGGTTGATAATACATCTGCTATTTATATTGCCACCAATCCCGTATTTCATGAGAGGACGAAGCATATCGAGATTGATTGCCATTTTGTCCGTGAGAAATATCAGACAGGCGTTGTTAAATTTGACTCTATTCCTACCGTCGAACAGGTGGCAGATATTTTCATCAAGGCGTTACCTGAGCTTATCCGCATGTTTCATATTCATGTAACAAACTAGGTGTGATTGATATATATGCTCCAGCTTGAAGAGGTGTTAGTAGTAACTTATTATTATTATTATTATGTGTGTAGTTGCGTGGATGTAATGGTGTTTCCTCGTTTTAATATAAACAAGTGTGCTCACCTATCCAGTTAGATACGGCTTTTCATTATTCTCATTCTCATAACATAGCGGTCCCCATAAGAGCAAGCAAGCAAGCAGGTGAATAAGGGAAATAAAAGCTGGGTAACACTAAGATCTCAACACATTCTAAAGAGCCTAAGACAATGATGGCATAATCTGCGACTGCAGTTGCTTGTCTTGTACATGTTAACATATGTCATAGGCAGCAGCATGATCAAGGCATCTCTATCCCCAACCCCCAATAATAAAACAAATAAATACAAAACTAAAAATAAAATGACCATGACCTCCATATGAGAGGAGAAGAAAGAAAAAGATAAACAACTCATATAGCAACTCACCTTGCAAGAAAGTTCTCCGTGAAACCCCCCTGCAACCAGAAAATTATCTCTCACTGCTAGCGTGCTGATCTGAGTTTGTGTAAAACCTTCTAACAGGCTCCCTACATGTCTCTGAACCATGAAGCAATGGAAAAATTAGCTAGGAATGCTTTTTAAAATGCATAGATGGGTTTTCTTATACTATTTTATTTTATTTTTAATTTTTTGGGGGAGGGGGTGGGGCCTGAGGCAACAAGAATCCACCCTCCATATTAAAAACCTAAAATAAGGGTGAAATCCGACGACAACAACAATTATATGATAAGCTGTCTTTTTATTTTTTCCCTCTACTTCCTCTTTCTAACACCATGTGATTACAATGACAACAAAGTTCACGGACAAATTTTTAATACCTCGGTAGGAGCGATGTGTCCAGAAAAATTGAGGACCTCTGACAGATTGCAGGATAATGATGACCAGTGCATAACTGAATAATTAGACATGAAGTATACATCATGTTTTGAAGTAGCCCATACTAAGTTCCTAAGCTGCATAAAGGATGCCAAGGAAGATGTCATTTAAGGGATAATACTCACAGAGAATGCCAAGGTCAAGTATAGCGGAATTTAACAAAGGAAAAGTCTGTCCTAAAAGGAGGCAAACAAATAAACACAAAAGAAATAAGATAAGAATGAATAATCCACAACAAATGGCACGTTGGACATAAGCTACATAAAAACAATCCCAGAATAGAGAAGTAAACAGCAACTAAGAATATGGCATAGTTCAGCTATCTGTCCATTTTCGTTCATCTTCTTTATCTTTGTCTTTCTTGCCTTAGCCTAGTTTTGAATGCAGAGGTGGAGCATACTTCAACAAAGTAAAAGTTGTTATACTTATAGATGAAGGACCAGGACGAGAAATTGAAGCAAAACTTTCAATGAAGGTGGCTTTGATCATGAGCTTATGGCTAGATATTTTCCATGCAAACAAGTTTTTATCCAAGGTTATTTCATGAAACCTCCTAGGACAGAACTTGAGGTTCCACCATTTCAAAAGAACCCACCTCATTTTGTTGCTGTAAAGTTGAAGCTTAGGGCCTTGAAGCATGTTAAATACATAAAAGCTAAAGCAAAAATAGAGAATTCATAATAGCACTTGAGAAGATAGCTACGACGTGAACACTCGAAAGGTTATATACCTTTGGGATATATGATAGCATTGACTTTTCAGATTGTCAACTAATTATAAACAGAAATATCTTCAAAATCATTAACAACAAGGCAAGTGAAAAATAGAGCCAACTTGAAACCATTTATAGAATGTATTAACTTGCAGAAACAAATAATTATTAACACCAGAAATGATACAGAATGAGAAAAGTTAGTTATAGCAATATCCAAAGTATCAACATGGTAGAATGCCTGACATATCAGTACTCTGTCCATAATGATGTGAGCATTTGATCCCACATGAATGCATGTGGGGCTCTTGATGAATGTGTAAAGTTGTTCGTGTGCGCTGGAAGCAAGAGTTACCGATTAACCGATAGATTGGCCACATTACAGAAAAAAAACAAATGATGTACAGATATACGCACAGGTATATAAGAAATACAAAACTATTATCACAATTAGAAAGCAATCATGTGTCCTTACAATCCCAAAGAATAAGTTGTTACATCATCGAATCAAAATGTTCTATTCACTAATGCCACAAACCTGAAAATGGAGGATTGTTGGCTTCACCAATCTTGTATTGTGAAAGAATTCATAGTAATTCCCACCCTTCTCCATTTGTTTGCATTCCTAAGAATTAAATAAACAAATAATAGGCAAATAGAATCAGCATAATCATCATCCAAAAAAAATACTTTGCAATTGTTCAATTGTGAAAATAAGCTTTCACAGAGATAGTCAGCAACCTTGTCGACAGCTTCGCCAGATAAAGGGATGTTCTCATAATTCCTGTACTGCTCTAGCCTTGTCAATCTGTAGCTTTCCCGCGTTATATTCAATCTATCCCAAGGAATACCCTGAATATCTTTTCCTTTCCTCACTTGGGCAGATGATGTGTCAGTAACCTTTGTGATCTGCTCAAATTCAAAAGAAAAAATAAGATCTAAACTAGCACAGTAGGGTAAAACAAGTAACTATTGTTGGATGTTCCAATATAATGTGCGCAATAATTGCAGCAATTAATATTAAGCAGCAGCAATTTAATATCGCAATACAAATGATTTAGGAGGGAGGAAAGAGAACAAACAATATCATAATCATCAACGGCCATTTCTTCAACTGCTCTCCTATAGTAGTATTCCTCATCCACAAAATCTACCATATCCACCTCCAGTTCTTCTTCTTCTTCTTCTTCTTCTTCTTCTTCTCCCATGTAAGCATTAAATTCATCATTCCGGCGACCGGACATGCTCTATGTATTCACAGGAGGCACATACAATTTCATCAGTAAGCTTTCGCAAAACCCTCCACCCAACCCCCAACTTACCCATCAAAATAGTAATATTTTCTTTGTGCACCGTTAAAAGCTATTATATACACTTAAAATCGAATAACCAAGCAATCCTCAAAGTCGCCTCACAGAACCAAAAATTCGAGCAATGACTACAAACATCAAGAATATATTTATACAACCCTGTAAAAACGGAAGAAAAAGAAAATACTCCAGAAAAAAAAATATTGTTCAGAACTCACAAATGACAAATCAGTCCCAATTTCAGCAAACCCAGAAAAAGTATCAAATTATTAACAGAATAATTAATATTCCCAAGGTTAATTGGAGAAACCGTAGGTTGAAGAATTTAAACAGAATAGAAAGATCGTAAAGAACACAAAATAAACAAAATATCAAAAGAAATAAAACGGAAGGCAAGACTGGAAAGGATTTAAGAAAATAATTTCACAATGCCCTCAAGTCATACATTTTCTCAACTTGTGAAAAATTAGAAATTGGTTTCGCTCGAAAACTTGAACCAAAACATTCATTTGCTACATACATAAAGATAGAGAAACCCAGAACAAATACGAGCTAACTGAATATAAAATTCAAGAGAAAAAAATGAACTGCGAAGGGGTTTCAGAAACTTATACGTGAACTGAAGAATATCAATCGAGCAGAAATTGTAAAATCACTTTACTCTTTTTGGTATATATAGCTCCTCTGTATGTCTGCCCCTACCAAGCCTTGATTCAGCTACTGGCTTAAAATGGGTTTTTTAACTTTTTGCTTGAAGGGTAAAAAATTAAAAATTTTATTTTTTAATTTTATTTTTTAACTTATTTGTTTTTAAATTTTTTAACTTTTTTTTATAATAATTTTTATTTTTATTTTTTCACAAAAAAAATTACATAAATTTTAATTAAATAATTATAATCCAGCTCATTTAAGATAAAAGATAACCAAGACAGAGCCAGCTTGTCCAAAGGGGCAAATATTTAAAATTATAAATGTAATAATTTTATTTTATAATAAATAATAATATTTAGACTGAACTGTTACCCAAAAAGCTCTCATAAAATATCTCTTCATAAAAAAATTTCATGAAAACAGATAAAGAAAAATGAAAAAAAAAGCACCAATAGATAAGGCATAGAAATTAATAACCAAAATTAGAAATTGAGATGAAAGTTTTATAAAAATCAATATTAAAAAATAATTAATAATCATAATCATGATCCACAATCAAAAAATTGATAACCAAAACGAGTGGAGCTCGAGACATTTATAATTTAACGTGAGCACAGTTATAATTTAAAGATGACAAATTATAATTTAGAGAGGACACAATTACAATTTATTAAAATAAAATTATAATTTAGAAGAATAAAATAAAAAATTAGAATGTTAAAACAAAAAAATCAAAAATTCCTGGGGGCATTTGCCCCCATGTTCCTCTAATGCATTTGCTTATGAAGGTAACTATAAAATTTCACATTGAGTTTATTTAGTTTTTTTAGTGACTTAAAAGTCACTATTTTGTCAATCAAATGAATTTTTTTGCCTTTTAATTTAAAAGAGTTTAAAGTCAAAAAATTAGCTTAAAGCCAGAATATTAAACAAAGACTAAGCCTATATTTGGACTAAAAAGGCTAGGGATTTTTTTCAAAGTTTTTTTTTGTTTTTTTGAGTTTTATTTGTATTTTGGTTTAAATTTTTTTTTTAAAATTTTTTGTGATGAGATGATTTTAAAAAGTATACCGTTATGATCAAATTTTAAAAATATTCACTAAAAATGAAAAACTAAAAAAAAAAATCAAAAAACCTACTTAAATTGGTTTTTTTTGTCTTATATGTGAACTTTTTTAGGATTTAATCAAAAAAAATTACTTTTCTATTATCTCATTTGGGTTAATGCGAGGAAGTACATTTATTTAGATTTATGTTAAAAAAGTTTATTAAAAAAATTATTAAAAAATTAATTCAAACACAAACTAAAATAAATTACGTGGGAATTAACAAATAGAGTAAAAAGATTGGGTTCGGCACACAGTTAGCATGTGTCTGTGTGCCCCGTGCGCGGTCCAATAGAGAAAATAAAGGTCTAGTCTAAATTGAAGAGTGAAGGAAAGTGAAAAAAATTGGTAGGAGAGAAAAAAAAAAGAAAAAAAAAAGAAAAAGAAGAAAAGAAGACAAGGAAAAGAGTGGAGCTATTCTTTTTCTTATTTAGTTATTTAAAAGAGAAAGAATAGTGTTTTTTTTTAATTAGCATACTTTTTTTTAAATTAGAATAGTGTTTTTTTTTAATTAGCATACTTTTTTTTTAATTAGAATAGTGTTTTTTTCAATTTTCTTTGGTAATAATTAATAAAAGTTTTTAAATAGGGATTTCATTTGTAAGATCAGTAGAAAAATTAGTCTTACTCTAAATTTTTTTAAAAAAAATAGGTTCTATTGTATTTTGCTATGCTCAAAATACCTCTGCCAACAACCAACGTCAAAATTTCGTAGCCTCTGCTATCGATCTGCCTCTTATTCTTCTTCGGCGCTGGCAATGGTGTCCTCCTTCTTCGGCAATCTCCAACGTCAATCTCTTCCTTCTCCAGCAATTTCTCTACTAAATTCTCATAACTTAACTGAGAAATTTCTCATTACAAAAAAATTAACTGAGAAATTTCTTGTATTAAAAAATTTTCTTTTATCGAGAAATTTCTCAGTTAAATTTCTGAAAAATGGAAGAATATTAAGAAGAGAAAACGGTAATGAGAAATTTCTCAATTAAATTTCTTGTCCTAATAAATTTTTCAATTTGAAACAAAATTTTGTACTGAAAATTTTTTTAATTAAATTTTTGAAAACCAAAAGAAGAATAAGAAGACTGAGAAATTTTTTAATTAAATTTCTGAAAACAAAATTCAAATCGAAAGTTCAATCTTCCATCATCAAAGCTTCAAACCTACCAATAGATTAAAAAAATATAACCAAAACTTCTTAATGAATCAAAATTTTTCCAAGAACAAATTAAAAATAATAAAAAGATCCTAAATAGAATCAGTGCCTCGTAAATCTCAGTTGAGCCAATATATGGCGGAGGAGAAGGAACGGTGGTGGCGGCAAGGAGGAGGAGGAGAAGTGGCAGTGGCAATAGCAACGACGGCGAGGAAGAGCCATGGTTTAGATTTGGAAGAGGATGAGGGAATGGCGGAGAAGTTCACATATGGGGGAGAAGAGGTCTAAATCTAGAGGAGATGGGTGATACAACGACGGAGAAGTCCAGATTTGGAGGAGAAGGTGTTGGGTTTTTTGTCTCAAATTTTTGACATTCTCTGTGTGTTCCAATTTCATTTTAAATTTTTATAATTAAATATTTACATGATAGTCTACATGTGTGGAATTATTTTTGAGCATATGTGCTTGTTATATATGTGTAGCCAATGCGTCCGGTAGCTTTTTAATAAGTTTTGTTAGACCTACCTATGTGTGCAGAGACTCGAAAAATTTTATTCAGGGATAATTTTGAATTTTAGTAATTTTTTTTAAAAAAATTAAAATTAATATTAAGTTAAGAAAATTAATTTTGGGTTAGTTTGAATACTTGTATGCGAATAAAATATATTGAGGATACATGAGGGTTGAATTAGGCATATGTTGTAATATCCTGATTTTCAAACGATAAAACTCTATGAATATCAAAACGAAAACGAGATTCTATTTGTAAATCAATTAACAAAATATGCCATTTTTAAGTTAAAAAGAGTACTCCCAAACTTCTCCAACCAAAAACCTCCCATCGAAACAAAACCCAACATTTTCACACAACAGCTGTCTGCTCGAGTGGACTCTTCACCGCTCGAGCGGTGAGACACTCGAGAGATTTTCAAATCTAAAATCAGAAAATCTTTTCAAGTTTTAAAAACACACCTAAAAATCTCATTTTTGAACTAGGGTTCAAACAAACAATATATTTGGGACAAAAAATTGATATGATAAAAATCACTATTTCGACTAGAAATGAACCTAATAAAGCGTCGAAACCCAGAGGCAAACATCCAAACATATGAAAACGAAAATCAACAATGGCCCTAAGGTTTCTCTCATGGATCAAACAACATGCATGCATTAAAATAAAATGTCCCAAGGCTTACAGTGTAAGTTTTCTATTTTCAAGCCGATATACATACCAAAACATGGTTCAAATAAAAAGGAAAACTAAGAAAAGTCTTCTGCCACCTTCGACTTCTCTAGATCATCCCGCGTGATCATGTGTACCTGAAAAGATTTTTAAAACTCACACCGTAAGTCTCAATAGGAAATAGGCTAGCATGAAGTCAAAGCAGAATATGCTATTACAAATATAATAATATTTCGACTCGCACGAGCCTCAATTACGATTTTGTACTAACCACAATAATTCATATGCAACACATGCATCTTCACGGGCTCCCACCATGGGACCAACATCTGTCCCTCATTATACAAAACTTCATGGGCTTTCACCGCAGAACGAATATTCACCCCTCATTATACAAAACTTCATGGGCTTTCACCGCAGAACGAATATTCACCCCTCATTATACAAATCTTCATGGGCTTTCACCGCATGACGAAACCCCTCATTATGCAAATCTTCACGGGTTTTCACCGCATGATGAATATTCACCCCTCAGTATACAAATCTTCATGGGCTTTCACCGTATGACGAATATTCAGCCATCATTATGCATGAATCGATCAAGTATGCACGTACAAGACCGTGTATAAACATCAAAAATATATATCGACGTCATCCATCTAACCATGAAGACCAACCAACATTAAAACAAGGCTAAACTCCAAGAGTTAGCTCAAAACCTCCAAGATTAGGTTTTTGCAAACATTTACACAAATTCTTTCAATTTTCAAAACTCTTCTTTTCGAAAATAACATGAACAAATACGTCTCCCAAAGTGGTAATAAATCATAAAACCACACAACATGTTTTTTAGACACCCAAACAAGGCGTAAACACTAATTTTGATATTTAATGTATTTTAAAACTGTAGAAAGATATAAAACTTCATGTAGCACCTCTTTGAGACAAGATAGTCTAGGATCCTACTTCGGTAAGTTAAAACTCGAAACTTTAAACTCCAGCGAGAAACTAAAGTCGCCAAAAAGCGATTCCGTTTGGATGTACGCGAAGCCCACGGCAAGGATATCAAAGATCGACTACCCAAACATCAAGATCCAAACCCAAAACAAGCCGAGAGTTAGAGAGAAGGTAGTGTCTTTGAGAGATTTTGGTAGATAGAGAGAAGAAAGCTTACAAAAGAAGTTTTGGTTCAAAAACCAAGGCATGGGCTGCCTTATAAATATCCCACACGCGGTTATCTGCGTGAGCGGACTCTCCACCGCTTGAGTGATTTCCCACTGACTCAACTCTCAGCCACTTGTTTGCTCGAGTGAACAGAGCACCGCTGAGCGACAATCGCTAGGTGAAAACATGAACAAAAGAAGCAAGACCAAACCTACGCATGTATGACACATAAAAAAATATGTTATTCTATAACGGTTAAAGTAATAACCAACACATCGAATGAATATACGAAAATAAAATAGAATCGGGTCTCACAACTCTCCCCCCTTAAAGAAATTTTGCTCCCGAAATTTACTATAAGGTCATGAAACAAACAACTCTTGGTATCTAGCACAGACTTCGGACTCAAGCTCCCACATCGTTGTTGGAGGCAAAACTGTCAAGATCATTATATTTGCAAACGAAATTCGGTAAAAATTAATTAGATGGGAAAACACCGAAATGGGCTCCAAATAAAACTTTTGACAAATAACGATAAAAATAAAATCCGTGCAACCAAAGTTAATTTAGAAGAATATATTTTGTCGATCGATTCTTCAACTACATTTTGATTCCAAGTTGAAACTTCTATCAGATCTTCTACTATATTCCCTTATACAATCCTCGAATATAGTGTGGGCTACGAACGATGGAGAACTTGTACCGGCAGGTTCAGATATATTTAGTATTGAAAGACAAAATATGATATATCAATATAAAACTAATTCAGTCTACCCGCATATATATAGGGCTACAGTAGGGACTTGGAAAGTAATTATGAGTAAGACTTCTAGTGGAACACATATACCTACCAGCGATTTCTGCAATTACGGAAAGACGCAGCGATTTCTGTAATTTTCATAAAACACTGAATTACAGTTCACACCACTAAAGAGTTATAATTGCACATTGACCCATAATCTCAAGACCTTCTTGCATTGAGCTCCTATTATTAAATGCTTACCATTTCTCCCCACGTTAAGATT
>JAOTRH010000027.1:6714187-6741841 GCA_034768845.1 Heliamphora exappendiculata
AGGATATGTTTTTTTTTGAAAGCTGTTTTTTTGTGGGGGGTGGCTAGTGGTGGTGACTGGTGTTGGCAGTGGCGATTGGTGGTGGCGACAGCGACTGGTGGCGGCGGTATGAGGCGTCGATGGTTGACAACTGGTGCTAATGTAGGAAGACTAGTGGTAGGGAGTCAAAGAAAGAGAAGGGGGTATAGAATCCTGAGGCTAAGCTCTGATACCAATTAATGCAGGACGTGAAGGGGATAAAAATGGTGAATAAGTAGCACACAAGGGTCAAAACCCTAACTAAAGGTCTTCGTCTTAAAACTCAATTCTTTTAGTAATTCAACTCTAATCAATACATAAAATGAGTATCTTATTTATAGGTTTAAAACCTTAATCTAAAAAGGAATTAAAATCCTAAAGAATTAAAATAAAACCTGAATGTAATTTAGAATCCTAAATGAAATGGAAATAAAAATACAATTTTATTTAAAAGATAACTAGAATCTTAAACTAAATAAAATCTTAATTAATAAAATAAAATATTAAATAATTAAAGTACAAGTGTAAATAGTCCTTTGTATTCCACATAAGCTTGTATGGATGTATAGATAGAATACTTTTCCTTCCATTTCTTACGCGCGCGCGTGTGTGTGTATATACACACACCTATATACCTTATATATGGAGTGCTTGCTTTAGTTTATGTTTTTTATTTTTTGAATAATGAAAAACCTTAATTCAACATCACAAATGACTTTCTGTTAGAAGTTATAAACAGTAACCCAAAATAAAGGTTATCCTTTATTCCTTTATATTGTTTTGAAATTTAGATTTTATTTGGAAGCCTTACTTATTTCCCCACATTTTTGGAAGATGTTTTTTTTTCCCCCCCTTCTTTAATGATTTGAAAAACAAGATAGGGCCTCCAAAATGGTTGTGTTCAATAGTTGTGTGGTATATCCATTCCTGGTGCAAATAATCTCCTTTGTTTCTTCTGCAGTTTTCTGGCTCTATTGCTTTGTCTATACGTGGTGATTGTGATTTCATGACTAAGGCTGAAGTTGCGCAAACAGGAGGTGCAGCAGGCTTGCTGGTCATAAATGATGGAGAAGGTTCGAGTATTGGTGCATTTATATACTTTCTTAGCATTGCAAAAATCTGAAATTGTAATTCTAAAATTGAATGGCTCTTTCTGAAGCATGAATGATGGCATCTGTAAGTCTATTTTGTTGACACTTTACCTGACCTATCTTCTTCCATTGTTACTCCTTTTTGTTTTTGTATTGCCTATTCGCAGATCTTTTGGAGATGTCTTGTGGTCAAAACAACATTACAAACATCTCAATTCCTGTTGTGATGATCTCAAGTTCAGGAGGAGCGGCTGTTAACAAATCCATGACAAGTGGAAAGAAAGGTGAGCACTTGAGTTCTTAAAATTCTTCGTTGAACTTTTACCATGTGAACATTGTAGGTAACCTGTAAGACCATAATCTGTAGCAGCAAAAACATCTGCTGATTCCGAAGAATACTAGAAATATATGAAGAAGCTGAGAAACTTCTCTATTGCCATAAGCTCCATAACTTTATTAGTCAAACCTAGAGGCTTTATTGAACAACCTAGAAAAGGAAATTCGTCGCTAATCAAGTGTAAAGTAAATAATTAAGAAAATTACCAAAAATGGTAAAATCGAGTTAAGCTCGATTTTGGATTCTATGAACCTAAAGAAATCAGCAAGAAAAAAGTGTAGGTCACAGAAGATTGGTTTGAACCACGTAATTGCTAAAACAATAGTTCTCTAAAATAGAAAAAAGACAAAATTAGAGCCTCAGCGTGTGTTTGGCCTAGTTTTTTTTGTTAACTTTTTGGATTATTGGCTTTTTTTGTTGCAAAAAAGTAGATGTTGAAAGATGTGAAAAAAGCTAAATAATTATAGTGGGAGGCCAAATAAGTGAGTTTTTAAAGAGGTTTTTAAGCAAAAAGCTTTCAAAAAAAGTTAGGCCAAACAGAGGCTCAAATGATGCAATTCGGTTAAAAATTGACTTTATACATGGCGTAGCTGTCACGACCCAAAGCTGGAGAGTTTGGTATCGCAATCAGTGAGTGATTCAAAATCACTCTCCTAAAACGAGTTAATACCAAACTGTTGGAATGCCATCGTGGTGCTCCCAGATGTAGTAGAAAACACTCTGGTTGGAACCATATGGGCCCACTTTTGTTAGGTAGGTAGAAGACAAAGATAACCTACTTAATGTGTATCGGGTATTTTCATTTTCCAGGAGCACCACGTCATTGCCTCTGTGGTACTCTAGGAGCATCTAATAATTTGCCAAACCATTGGTAGCATAAGTCAATCTAATACATGGCCAATCATAATTTAAGTCTTACAAAACATAACAACATTCATAAACAACATAGCTCTTAAAACTATAGCTTAAACATAGCATTTGCATAATAACATACACTTTTTGAATGTGACAGGCATGAGTTGAAAATATAGAAGCTTTATGTAAAAACCACATAACCAAAGTATACACTCACATTTTAATAATAAAGGCATGCCAAAACTTGTAAACATTATTGAGGTGTTTTTCATATAAAACAAATGTTGGGGTGTTATAGTTGTAACACCCTGATCTTTCACATGGCAACGATATTGTCCGATTTGGGTAAAAGCCCTCACGGTTTTGTTCTTTCCAAGGGGTCACCTATCCTTGCATTGCTCCTGCTCAAGCACGCTTAACTGCGGAGTTTTGCTAGGGTCTCTACCACCTGGGAAAAAGTCTCGTTAAATGTAAGAATCCAAAATTTTTTCTTTATAGTTCAGGAACTCCCTTTCCCTTTCTGATGTGAGATACCAGGATATCACAATCTACCTTTCTTAGGGTTGCACGCCCCTGTGCAGTAACTTGCCAACTTCGGTAGCCTGCTAGTCCTTATCGACCCGCTCACTCAGTAGCCCGTCCACATGTCATGCGAGACGGCAGGAGCCCACACTCGGAAGTGAGAAGAGTCGGCTCTGATACCATCTGTAACACCCCGACCCTTTACATGGCAATGATATTGTCCGCTTTTGGTAAAAGTCCTCACAGTTTTGTTCTTCCCAGGGGGTCACCTATTCTTGCATTGCTCTCGCCCAAGCACGCTTAACTGCGGAATTCTATTAAGATCTCTATCACCTGGGAAAAGGTCTCGTTGATTATAAGAGTTCAAGATTTTTCTTTTATAACCTAGGAACACTCTCTCCCTTTCCGATGTGGGATACCAGAATATCACAATACTAGTTATGAGTTTTGCTCATTTCCACTGTTTCCAGTCATATATGGGTCTTTCAAATTAGATTTCAAACCCCATAATTAGTAAACCTTAATGGTAAATAACTTTCTGGTATGGACTCTTGAAACCTACCAATATGGGAGGCTTTGTTAGTAGATATTGTGGTAAGGCAATGGAAAAATGCAAGATGATTGATTACTTCGTAAAACAGATAAACAGGAGCTGACAAGTTTTTGGATGTTGAATATATAGGATTCCGACAGAGTTAGATGGTTTGCATGCTTTTGTTGTTCCATTAGTTGAGTGATTTTGATAATGCAGAAAGTTTGAATTTTCTTCTCTCATTAATCGATGTAGAAAGTGTATCATTTTCTTTAGGGTTCAGAGAGGATTTTGTACAATAACAAATTAATTATTTTGTATTTTGAGTATTTGGGTAAAGATTTAGTAACTTCGAGTTGGGTCTTTATAAGATGCATAGATTCGAGTATTGTTTCATATCCACTTTCTGCCGTTGTGGACAGAGTGTATGCACATTCCTCCTCTTTTGTTCATCATTTTTTTTTTCTTAGGGGTAAGAGTATGTGGCTTTGCCTAATTTGTAATTGTTGGTAAGACATCAAAAGATAAAGCCTTTACTGTAGACAAAATTGGTCAACCAAATGGGGAACCTGTCTTGTATGTTTAATATGTCACTTGGTATATTAGTCATAAACATGTATTCTTCTTTGGTCCTTCATGGGAGTATTCCTTTCATCCTCCCTCTCGTTGTTCTTTGTTTGTAGGACTTCAAAAGATGAAGGCCTTTCCTGTAGACAAAATTTGTTAGTTAAATGAGGAACCCTGCCTTGTATGTATGATAGGTCACTTGGTATATTAGTCATAAACATGTAATCCTCTTTTGTCCTTTATGGGAGTATTTCTTTCATCTTCCCTCTCGTTCTTTGTTGGTAGGACTTCAAAAGATAAAAACCTTTACTGTAGATCATTCTAGCGCTAAACCGTCCTATTATGCATATGTCAAATCGTTAATCGAATCATAAATCAGAGTCTTAATTTTGTGAATTATAAATTGAATCGAATCGAGAATCATAAGATTAGATGAATAGTAAGGTAGTGATTTAGGGTTAAAGGAGGACAGAGAGAAGAAGAGAGAAAGACTGAGAGAATATTATTAGAAGAATAATGGAGTTTAACTTCATCCCTGCACCACACTAGTATTTATATAAGAGACACCAAACTAATTACAAAACGACCATAACATACATAAGTAATTAGCTGACACTCTTCCTCAAGCTTGAGCATAGAGGTCGAACATGCCCAGCTTGGAAAGAAGTCGCTGGAAACCAGAAGTAGCTAACGGTTTGGTAAGAGTATTACCTAATTGATTTTTTGAGTGAACATATGGAGTGACAATTTGATTCGTCATCATTAAGCCTCGAATAAAGTGACAGTCATCTTCAATATGCTTAGTGCAGCCATCTTCAATATGCTTAGTGCGCTCATGGAACACAGGATTATTAGCAGTAAATATGGCTGCTTGATTATCACAAAACATCTCCATAGGACGAGAAGACGTGATGCCGATGTCATAAGGAAGAGAGTGAACCCACAACATTTCAGATGTAGTGTGGGCCATGACACGATACTTTGCTTCAGCACCAGAATAGGCAACAACGTTGTATTTCTTATTACGCCAAATGATAAGATTACTACCAACAAAGGTACAATAACCAGGGGTGGACCGCCTATCAAAGCGACTACCAGCCTAATCAGTATCACTAAAGCTAATCATAAACAAATGATCAGATGGATGATATAACAATCCATAGCCTGGGGCATGTTTAAAGTAGCGAAGAATACGACAAACAACATCAAAGTATGGCTGACGAGGAGCATGCTTAAAGTGGCTAACAACACTAACAACATATGTGATATCAGGACGGGTGACCATGAGGTAACTTAATTTCTTAACATGCCGCCGATAACGACCAACATCTAGAAATGGTTATTCTTGTCCAGCATTGAGTTTAACAGTAGAATCTACAGGTGTATCAATCGGACGAGCACCAATCAACCCAGTCTCAGAGAGAAGATCAAGAGTATACTTACATTGGAATAAAGAGATCCCTCGAGAGAAGCAAGCATCCTCAATTCCAAGAAAGTAACGGAGAACGCCTAAGTCTTTGGTATGAAAATGATGAGTCAAATGTCATTTTAAAGCAGTTATTCTAGTAGAATCATCTCTAGAAATAATGATATTATCAACATAAACGATCAGCACAATAGTACTAGCAGAAGAGTAATGAACAAAAACTGAATGATTAAATGTGGAACGCCGAAAACCGTATGCAATAATAACAGAACTGAAGCGATCAAACCAGGCATGAGAAGATTGCTTCAGCCTATATAGAGTCTTACACAAGCGACAAACAAGATGCTCATTGCCAGGCACAACATAGTTAGGAGGCTGATCCATATAGACCTCCTCTTGAAGGTCACCGTGAAGAAAGGCATTCTTAATGTTAAGTTGATATAACGACTAAGAGCGAATAACATCAACAGAAAGAAGAATCCAGACAGAGTTAAGGCGAGCCACTGGAGAAAAGGTTTCCAAGTAATCAATGTCGTAGGTTTAAGTGTAGCCCTTTGGGACTAAACACACCTTGAGACGCTCAACAGAACCATCCGGAAGGCACTTTACTGTATAGACCCAACGGCATCCCAACGCTTGTTTCTCAGGTGGAAGAGTGATAAGCTCCCAAGTTTGATTCTTATAAAGGCTATTCATTTCCTTATCCATAGCAAGTTTCCAGCCAGACATGGACACAACCTTCTTGTAAGAAGTAGGAATAGAAACGGATGACAAAGTAGAAGTAAAAGAATGAAGACAAGATGGCAAACGATCATAAGACAAAGTGAGCAATATGGGGTGCATGTACGTTTACCTCGGCACAAAGAAATCGGTAAGTCATTTAAACTAGGAGCGGAGGAGATAGGAACCTCTACTAGAGAAGATGAAGAATCCAAGCCATATGAGATGGCGGGCCTATTTTGAGATCGTTGATAAACTTGTAAAGGTGGATTAGAGGGAGATGATGATGCCATAGGGAGAGGTAAAGGAAGAGTAGGAGAAGAGAGAGACTCCTCTTCATGACAACAGATGAGATCAGAAGAAAGTTGGTTACCAGAGGAAGTAAAGAAAGGAGTGGACTCAAAGAAGGTCACATTAGCACTCGCGAAGTATCAGCGAGACTCTGGATGATAACACCGGTATCTTTTTTGAGTGCGAGAGTATCCAAGAAAGAGACACTTACGTGCGCGATGGGATAACTTATCATTACTAGGATTAAGAACATGCACAAAGGTAGTACAACAAAAAATACGAGGAGTGACTGAGAAAGGTGGAGAGTTAGGATATAACAATGAAAAAGGAGGCTGGTGATTGAGAATAACGGAAGGCATGCCATTAATAAGATAATAAGCAATAAAGATAGCGTCACTCCAAAAGTGTTTTGGAACGTGGGCATGAAACAATAAGATCCAAGTAATATCTAGCAGATGACGGTACTTGTATTTAGCAATGCCATTTTGTTGTGACGTGTGAGCACAATTTATTTGATGAATAATACCACGATCGACACAAAAGGAAGCAACAGTAGATTGCATATATTCTAACGTGTTATTAGATCGAATAACTTTAATGCGCTCGCCAAATTGAGTAACAATTTCATTATAGAATGTAGAGAAAGCATAAGGCAATTCAAATTGGTGTTTCAATAAAAAAAGCCAAGTCATGCGAGAGTAGTCATCAACAGAGATAACAAAATAAGAATATCCACTAGTACTTGGAGTTCGAGAAGAACCCTAAACGTCTGTTTGTACAACATCAAAGGGTTCAGACTGACGATGATGGCTACGACTGGGAAAGGAACTACGGTGATGCTTACCTAATTGACACGCTTCACACTCGAAATTGGACACAGGAGGTAAGTTGGGGATGGCCAACTTAAGCTTAGCTATTGAAGGATGGTCTAAGTGAAAGTGTCACTGAAGAGGTGAAATGGTAACGCTTAAGGCGGATGAAGTATGGGAAGGATAATCAGAACCTAAGTGGATGAAGTATGAGAAGGATAATCAGAACCAATGTCAAGATAATAGAGCCCGTTCTTCTCATGCCCCGATGCAAGCATCTTCTTGGTCTTGAGGTCCTAAAAGACAAGAAGTAGGAGAAAAGGTTATGGCGCAATATATAGATTTAGTAAATTGACTAACCGATAGCAAGTTAAAGGAAAAATCAGGAATATAAAAACTAGAAGGTAAGGCAAAGAAGGAGAGGGATAAAGGATACCTTGCCCGTGAATCGGTCGAGAAGAGTCATCAACTAAGACTATATGATGCTTAGCTGAGGTTGGATAATGATGACGCTAGGGTTCATGATGGTGATGGATGGTGCGATAGATGGCACGATGGATTGGTGGTGAATGGATACAATGTTGGTGGAGGTTCGTGGTGCGGCGGAGCTTTAGGTGTTTGCAATGATGGTTGTTGATGGCTTGCATCGCGAGGGCTTGCGATGCTAAGTGATGACGGTGAGGAAGTGGCGACAGAACTGTTGCACAAACTATTGAGTTGTTGGCCTAGGGATTTTGTCGGATTAGAAGAGGGAGATGCGGAACCTCAAGCCTAAGCTCTAATACTAAAATGATGCAGCACGTGGGCGGGTGATAAGGTGGAAGAAAGGGAGTAGCAAAAGGGTGAAAACCCCAACAGAAGGCCACAATCTCAACTTCAACTTTTTTCATTCATCAATTTTGGATAATAAATGAATAGAGTCTCTTATTAATAGCTGCAAAACCGTAATTCTAAAATATAAACTAGAATTTTAATCGAAAATAAAATAGAATCGACATTTTGGGTAAGTGTGGTACCCGTTTGAGCTTTGAATTTAATTTGCATTATGATTTGATATGCTTGTATTTTACTTTTGTTTAGTTTATTTTTTCAAATTTTCTTTTCTTTGTGGGGACATCTTGTCCCTGAGTCTCCTTCAGCATCTGCTTTGTTTTGTTTTTGTGTTTGTTTATTTTTTGGGAAGGGGAAGGGGGGGGGGAGGAAGTTCTTTGTTGGTGACAAAAAGGGAGCTTTGTGTCGTCTATCATCTGCATTTTAACATAATGTGTTGTTATAATCATTTAAGTCCAGTTTTTTTTACATCATATTGTATGAATAAGTCATGTGTTCTTCAGTGTAGTGGAACTCATGTTATATTCGCAGCATACTTTTAAATGTGGCCTTGAGCTTTGTGCGTTGTGAGCATGCAAACAGATGCGTTGCTATTCATTTGATTCCAGTTTCTTCTCATTTGATGTGGTGTGACTAATCATTTGTTCTTCAATGTAGTGGAACTCATGTTATATTCGCCAAATCGTCCTATTGTGGACTTCTCAGTGGTATTCTTATGGCTGATGGCTGTCGGGACGATTGTCTGTGCTTCACTTTGGTCAGAGTTTACCTCGACTGAGCAGAATGATGAGCGCTATAATGAACTGTCACCGAAGGTTTAAATAATATAACCCTCTTTTCGTCTTGGAAGTTTCTCAATTTCTGCAGCTTGAATACCTCTAACATTGATGTCTTTTTATGTTGCCACAAAATTAACTCACCTTTGATAATAGATTGCCCAAAATGATGTGGTCCTCTCTTTAATCACATCCCTTGAGATTTCATGGGAACTTCTTGTTTGCTGCACTGTGCACCAGGAAAGGATGGGCACTTAACTGCAGTAGGGTCTGCTTTTGTAGTTATAATTGGAAATTTAAATCAAAGTTTACTCCCTACTGCTTTTGTAGTTACAATTGGAAATTTAAGTCAAAGTTTACCCTTGTTGCATAGTACCACTCTAAAGTCCACCTCAAGCTGGTGATTAAAAAAAGTTCCAAAAAAAGCCTGGAGCTTAAATATTATTATGCCTTGCTTGCGTAAAGCATAGCATCACAGCATACAGAAACACAAAATGCTTTAGCCTTGTAGTTAATGCGTTAGAAAGTTGGTCTTTAAATTTAATGAAGACTAAAAGCTTCTTTCTGGTCACTCTATGTTCTACTTAGTAGCTCTCTAATCTATCTCTATATAGTGGGGCTCATAGGATATTGGATTATATGCAAGATGCACGTGTGTTACGATCACACGGCCCTAATGTTATTCTTCTCACTGTGTCATATGGTCATGTTCCTCTCTCTCTCTCTCTCTATATGTATATATGTATATATATATATCTTCTCTTTTTCTGATTCACTTACTTGGATGTTCTTAGGATAGTGTACTGACATGTGCCAATACGTGTTGATGCTGCTAATATAGATCTTACCATTGAGAAGTATTTCGTAAGTATGTGATGCGGCAATTAGGGTTGTCTTCATAGCGTTTTTAGGTAAGGGCAATAAGTTGAATATTAATAATAGAACAGTAAATACAATGATCAAGGGGTATGCTCCTCTATTAAATATGAGCTTAGACAAATGATATGGTTGTAAGAATTGTTGGAAATAATATATTTTAAGAAATTAGGATCTCGTTAATTAGGGTTTGATTACTGGAATTAACATATTAGGAAGTTAAGATTTTATTGATTGTGATTTTATTTGCAAGTTATTTTCTTCATTTTCTATAATTTTTCTTTATTATTATAAATAGATAGATATACTTTTTTGAAGGTAAGTCAAAATTATTGAATTCTGTTATTCTACTTGATATTAGAGCCAAAATATGAAGAAGAAAAGGAAAAAAAACTGTCTAGCAACTCTAGCCGCGGTCACTGCTTTCCCTCACTTTTGTCGTCGGTATTCCTTCACTTGTATTACGAATTTGTCGCTGGTATACCGTTACCATTGAAGTCTTTGACGTTGTCGTTGGTTTTTCCTCACCACCACCACCACCACCACCACTATTGCCGGTCTTTGTTTACCTTTTGTTGGTCTTTCTTTTTCTCTTTTCTTCGCAGCCGTTGTTGTTCTTTCTCTTCCCCGCTGTTGTGGGTTGTGAGTTCCAGATCACTATGCTTCCTTGTATTGGTGTATCATTAAAGTCTCAATATATTATATTGTTGGCTTTGATAATGCACTTTTTGGGTAAATATTACTCTATTGTTCTTATTCTTGGTTTTGAGGGCAATCGATGTTGTTTCGGTAGTATTGTTCTTGTTTTTGGGGTCTACCGATGCTGTTCTGGTAGCATTGTTCTTATTTTTTGGGACTACTGATGTTGTTATGGTAGTATTGTTCTTATTTTTTGGGTCTACTGATATTTCGGTAGCATTGCTCTTGTTTTTGGGGGCCATCACTGTTCCGGAAGCATTGTTCTTATTTTTAGGGGCTACCGATGTTCATCTGGTTGCATTGTTCTTGCTTTGGGGAGCTACCAATGTTCCGGTAGTATTGTTCTCATTTTTGGTAGCTACCGATATTGTTCCGGTAGTATTGTTCTTGTTTTTGGGGGCTATCGATGTTATTTCGGTAGTATTGTTCTTGTTTTTTGTGGCTACCGTTGTTATTCCAGTAGCGTTGTTCTAAAATGTAGTTGGTTTTTGAAAATTGAGAAGACACCTTCGGAGACCGATCCTAAGCATGTCCAATGGAACCATCTTTGCTCAAGTCTTCAATTGTTAAGCTGGATTTGATTGATATCTTTGTCCCAGCTTGAAGGGAGTGTTAGAAATATTATATTTTAAAAAATTAGGAACTCGTTAATTATGATTTGATTACTGGAATCAACGTATTAGGAAGTTAGAATTTTACTGATTGTGATTTGATTTGCAAGTTATTTTCTTCATTTTCTGTAATTTTTTTTATCATTATAAATAGATAGCTATACTTCTTAAAGGTACGCCAAAATTATTGAATTATGTTATTATACTAAAATGACCCAAAAATAGTACTTCACTTGTGCATGACATTTGAAGATAGAGGTAGATTGTGACCAATTGTGGTGGATAGGGTCATTGATTAACTTTTGGAAAGTAGGAAGAGCTTAGTTACTATCATTTTGATTAGTTTAAGTTGTAGAGATAGTCATTGTTGATGCTGCCATGGGAGAATCAACTAACTACAAAGTTTGGATGATGAGAGAATCAATGGCTTAAGGTATGTTACATGGACTTGGGTACATGTGTCGGGTGTAGATATGTGTTTAAGTGCTAGATTCATCTAATTCTGATGTCGAGTATACTCGCACATGACAAAATTTTCATATTTGTTAATATATTTGTTTTCTATGATAAATTGTGTTTACAAGGTTCCATGGAACATTTCATGCATTATAGTTGTATAGTAAACTCGAAGTACTAATTATGTTTCCGACATAAATGTCTAACTAAAAATGTCGGACACATCCCATACCCTTATTCAAGTGTCGAGTGTCTGACATGGGTTTTTTATACATTTAGAAGAGTCTGTGTTAGATAGGGCTTAAGGGAGGTGAGTGATTCAAGCGATCAGAAATCACGTTAGGGGTTGAAAATAGAAAGTATTGAAGTTCTTGAGCATCTTTTGAGGCTTTGACTTGGTGTAATGTAGTTAAAGAAGTGGACTATCGTTTACTCCTATGATTCAAGTTGTATGTGCTGTATTTTCGGCCTTAATCTTGGGCTTGATGAGATTGGGTTCGGCCTCTTTTGGGTCAATCATTGGCAATTAGTCTTATTAGCAATTACAATCTTCCCATTCCACACAGCTGCAGGCCTCAGCTACATGTGACAGAAAACTCCTAAGAACAGATGGACCCTGTTAGACGTCCTGGGGATGGCCCACTAAGTTCTTCGTCTTCATGATCTGAATCAATGTCATCATCATCAGCAGGTTCATTCTTCATTTACTACAACCTCCTCAAATGAGAACAATAACCTGCTTCGATGCATCAGAATCAACAACCTCAGCATTTTGATGTCTACATCTACTACGTCCACGTGCGGCATTTGTCGGGCCACATTGTCTCCTATTAGAAGCTGTGGGTCAAATGCGTTCCGTATCTGTAACATAAGGCACAAAAACTGTACAAATACTAGTTTACTTTTGAAGAACAATGTTTTCTATGAAAACAGGTTACTTCAATTGTTCAATAATCAGCATCTGCAGTCTGCACAAACAATAAATATTCGATAAACAAAAACTGAACATATGCATCATGTTCGGTAATTTATAACCGAACTGTTACAGAATGTTCAACATTTATGGACCGGGCATTGTTAAAATGATTGCTCAATGATGTTATTTCAAAGCTGAAATGTTCGGACACTTTCGGCCAGCCAGTGTTGTACGGAAATTGAGATTCCAAATATAGGCTGAAATTGAGATTCGATCAACAAAAATGGGTGAGATGGTTTTCGCTTAGCAATATCGTTCGTATTAGGTGCCGAAATTGGCTTCCACTAGGTTTTGTTTGCTGACAATGTGTATACACGATGCATCTAGTGCAAATTCATTTGGTGTTTGTATTCACATCCTTCGCCTCAATTTCTACGCGCGATGTCTAAAGCCATCCCCAGGTCCTCCTAGTTAACACCATCCATGGGGTACCCACGCCCGTATGGAGACCCTAAAACACTCTCTTTGGTGCCTAGAGCCCATCCCCAAGGTGTTTTGGAGTTGCCAACTTCAGTGCCTATTGATGACACGAGGGAGCTGGTAAGTGGCACACCACTACTCCCCTTATAATAACATTCTAAGTCATCTCCATCTTGGCAGGAGGAAACATCAAGATGTTTGAGGAGTCATTATGGATTTTCAAAAACATATCCTATTTTTGAAAAATTACCAAAATTTGGCCCAACACATTAGTTAAATAGATGAAGCTACAATAAAAATCTCAAGTCTATTGGACGTCGTTTGGTGCCCGAAAACCTAATGCCAAACTGTTGCACGTCGTGCCTAGGCGTTGGGCTGTGCTGCCTATGCACGCCCCAACTCTTCGCCCAATCTGCTTGCGCTGCGCCTTGCCATGTGCTGACCTGCGCCCATGCGTGCTACTACTGCCTTGTGCTGTGCTGTTGTATGCCAAATGGTCTTGTTGGGGCATTGTGACACGTTTTAGGGCTAATGTTGCCACGGTATCCTTGGTCACCATCGTGGGCCTTCTCCGAGCTATTCTTGCCACGACCACACGACGTCATTGGATTAGCCTTAGCAAAGAGAAACCCGTGACACTCTCTCCCACTTAAACCATCAACGTCCTCGTTGATGTTGCACAAAGTGCAAGTGCCACATGCTAAGCTCCACCTCCTCTGAAGTTGCTTCAACATCTACCGATTACCAACAGTCCGTCGTGATAACCTGCCACCAACATCCATCTCTATCGGCTAAGTAGCTGTCTCTCCTCTGAGAAGACTTGACTCAAACACAGCAAAGCTCCTCTGAGCTGACACCATCAGTCTTCACTTGATTCTGCAACAGTGCTCCTCTGAGCTGATCTCTGTCTTGGCAATACTTGTTGAACGATCCGTTGTCAACAACACTCCTCAATGTTCCTCTGTCCGACTTAGAACTAGCTCCTCTAAGCAAAACTCAACTCAAATGCTCTTCTGAGCTGTCAAGCGACTCCTCACTTAACTTTTGTGGATGCTACTCACGTCACTATATCACTGGTGTTGACTAACAAGAAAGGGGTACTGCACTGCTCGCAAAGGACGTCGTTGGCACTCCGTGACATCCTTCCCCACCTGAATAGTTGATTTCCCCATCAACGCACTTCAAACTCTAGTCCTCTGGCACTTCCATGCAAAGCCCTATGGCTGTTATTCTCCTAGCAAGCTCTGCCCCGCTTGCTAGCTTTGCTCTGCCTTCTCTTGGTAGACGCAGAATGTAACCCTCTGGCTGATGTCCCCTGACATGCTTTGGTCAAGTCCTTTGACTTGTCTTCAAATGCCTACTGACAAACTTGAAGTTGAAAGGTAGCCCTCTGGCTCAGCTCATATGCCTTCTAGCAAACTTGAACTCTACGTCCACTGGCGGTGTCCATGGCCTCTGGCTAAACATTAACTGGTCGCCCTCTGGCAATGTCCATGCTTTCTTGATGGACTCAACTGGTCGCCCTCTGGCGATGGTCATACCCTCTGGCATAACTCTGCTCAATGTTCCCTGCGTTGGCAATTGAAATACAAACTCTCATTGCTTTGGTCCCCTGGTGGATTTACATGACTCAACTTCCTCTGAAGTGCATACCCTTTGGCAGAAAAGTCTTCTGGTTGCTCCAGTGCCTTCTTCACATAGATCTCAAACACAACTCAAGTGACTGCTTAGTGCCTCGGTCCTCTGACCTTCACCCTAACAGCAAATGAGAACCCACCTGACGATTCAAAGTCTTCACAAGCTCAAGTTGTCTTGTACCTCAGCCTACTCGTGGATTTCACCCTGACAACAATCTCGAAGGGACACTCCACTTCCCTTGGAGATTCATTACATCACCCAACACATAGGAGGCTTGCCAACTCTCTACAGGTGAACCATTTAAAATTTGGTGCACTTTACCTGGCACCACATCAAACATTTTGACTTTGCACGTCCTGTTATGTGATCACCCCCTGGGAATTTTGACTTTCTTTGTCACCCAGTTCTTCTTTGACTGGCACATACTTCTCGGCGCCTCTTGCACACAAGAGTCAAGACAACAAAGTGATTCTGAAATTAAAATTTTCCGATCATACCCGATCTGAAGCCAACAACCAAGCTTTAAGATGCAAATTCACTGATAATCACAGCCATCATAAAACAATTCAGTGAAAATGCCATATGCCCGACTAAGCTATTGACGTGTTGCCATCTCAATAATGATATGACAATGCTCGCAAAGCTCACAACATGAAGTATGACTGGCACTTCAAACCCATACTGCGGTAGCAAACATCATATAGCCAACAAAGTAGCACAACTGTCTAACCATGTCCATCAGGATGTAGTCCATGCACGTGAGTAGCACCTCAAGCTACAAAGTGTCCACGCATCAAAACTTGCTCACACCAAGTCATCAAAGTGGAAGGAAACAAACCATCTGGTATCGAAGAGACTACACGCTACCATGTTGTTGTAATCCCACCTTAAGCACGGCTCGCTGCTTTAAAAGGTATCATCTGATGATAACTTAGTTTATACGGATACCCCAAAGCCTTCTGCTATTAAGCTCTGTCTTGTTCTTTAGTCGTGGAGACAACACAAATCACCATTTATCAAGGTTCCTTGTACTGCTCCTTTTAAATTGGCATCTAGGTTCACAGAAGCAAAGATATTACAATACTGCACTGTCCAAGAACGTACCCCACGAAGGAGTAACCATGCTCTGATACCAACTGTCACGGGGCGACACTTTAATGACATAGCGGAATTATTTCTCGTGTGGCATTCAAACTCCACTAAGCTCAAATTTGCCTATTCTCTGACAATCCAAGTGTTTTCTGTTACCCGATCTTCAAATTTCTTTTTCAAGGGCTCATGCTTTATCAAGTAAGAACAAACTCTCTTCATGGAAGTCCCGTATAACCGGGATCCCACATGACGACTTAATGCCCCAAGTTGCAAACCGAATGGCACAGTAGCTTCTTGTACCAAACTCATCCCAAGGAAGGCACCTGCCTAACTGAGGTTCCATATTCGTTAGGCTAACAAATAACACACTCGTGTTGACATTGATGCCCAACTTAGTTGACAAGCTTCTCAACGCGTAACGGGTCTATATAGCTCATCTCTAATAGCTAAGGGTGCCTCATACCTTATATCACACCAAGGGTCACTCTCGTGCCCACGTCGATCTCCTCGTGCGTACACACATCCTAAACAATGCACATGATGTGTCACCCGGGCATGGAAATGTCGATCCTTAGGTAGCAAGTGCATTACGCCACTTCAATCATCAAGCTACTCGACTCGTTTCATAGGCTTATGCATCCAACAATAGCATCCAAATGCGACTCTAGTTGCAAGCCACACATCTTAGGCCACAGGACCACTACGAGCAATGTCAAATCCATAACATGCAAGTAGGTCGGCATACGAGGCCTTTTGGTGGTACCTTGATAGCCTAATATGGCTAGAACACTCAAATAAGAATGATAGTCTGCGGGACAAGCGCGTCTGTATCCATAACCTCTGCCTCAAGTTTTACGCGCGATGTCTAAAGCCATCCCTGGGTCCTCACGGTTAACATCGTCCATGGGGCACCCACGCCCCATGGAGACCCTAAAACACTTCTCTTCAGGGCAAGCGAGTCTTCCCCAAAGGTGCCTCGGAGTTGCCCACTTTATTGCCTAGTGATGACACGGGGGAGGGTTGGTAGGTGGCACACCACTACCCCCTTATAATAGCATTTTAAGCCATCTCCATCTTGGTAGGAGAAAACATCATGATGTTTGAGGAGTCATAATAGATTTTCAAAAATATTTCTTATTTTCGAAAAATCACCAAATTTCGGCTCAACACATTTGTCCAATAGATGAAGCTACCATAAAAATCTCAAGTCTATCGGACGTCGTTTGGTGCCCGAAAACCCAATGCTAAACTGTTGCACGTCGTGCCTAGGCGCTAGGTTGCACTGCCTGTGCACACCCCAACTCTGCGCCCCAAACTGCCTGCGTTGCGCCTTGCCATGCGCACGCGCACTGCGCTGCGTGCTGACCTGCTGCGCCCATGTGCGCTGCCACTGCATTGTGCTGCGCTGCTGCATGCCAAATGGTCTTGTTGGGGCATCGTGACACGTTCTAGGGCGAATGTTGCCACAGTATCGTTGGGCACCGTCGTGGGCTTTCTCCGGGCTGTTCCTTCCACGACCGCACGATGTCACGGGATTGGCCTTATCACAGAGCAACCCGTGACACCGTGTCGTATCATGTGTTTGTATCCATGTTACTTAGGCTATACATTTTCCGCAAAAACTAGTTGTGTATAATAAAGTGAAAAACATACTCTCTTAAACAAATAACACTAATCTGTCAACCCTTGCTCCGTTCAAATTAAGTTATCAATGGTAAGAATTTTTGCATGCATAATAGAGTAATCAAAGAGTGCCACATTCAAAGGAGCTCTCACATTCTAAATTCCTTTCGACAGAAAACACATCCTCTTAGTACCCTAAAAAATGACATCAAACTCTAGCCCATCAAGACACGTCCTGTAACCACCCTCCTTAAGAAACCATGATAAAACTGAACGACACCTTCCGTGATATCCTCTTCTCTATATGGAAGAACCCCATTACCATGCTCCTTCCCAATCTTGTTAGCCTATCTTTGGAAAGAACATGTATTTTTATCTCTAGCTTTCAAGTAAAATTTAAAAAGCCAGGATTTCAACTGAACAATACTTGCCCAGTTACCCTCCTCTCTGTGCAGAAGAACTCCATCAACATGTACCTTCCTAATTCTCTTGGCCCGTCTATGATCATTGGCCACCTTTTGAATAGAACATATGTTTTTTCTCTAGCCTTCAGCTAAAGAGCCATGAATTCTGCCTCCAAGTAATTACCTTGAGTTTAGCTATCTTGCTAAACTTCGCTCAAATCTTCTCCTTAGCTCCTCTCTTTATGAGGAAGGACCCAACCTCTTCCTTCACATCCAAGCAATGGATGTCTGTAAGAGCCTTGCCTAGCCTTCCAAACTCCTTTGAGCTCTACCTCTTTCGTTCTGCCCAAAGCATCTTCAACTTCATGGCTTGGGCAAAAGCCAGATTCCCCTACACTCTGATGTGATTCCAGTATCCCACCACCTTTTCTTGGAAGCAATCGACTTGCAGTTGCATGTTCTCAAATTTAAAAGGAGTTTTCCCCACGTGAAGCCACCACTATCCAACATGATGAACCATATGGTTTGGCAAAGTCCTAGCCAAGGAAAATTGTTGCACTGACGGGAAATGCTCCTCCCAACTTGTGGACACCAAGAAGCGATTCATCCGAGATATAAAGAGAATACTTTGGTAATTACATGTAAAATTCCTCCTAGAAAGAGGAAGATTCACCCACTTTATCTCGTCAATGAAGGAACAAAACCACCTCATGGCTCTAGCGATTGCTCTACAGTCTAACCTCTTATGCGGGCTAGCCACATTAAAATCTGCACCCACGCATCAGAGGGCATCCCATCTGAAGGCAACAACACCCAACTCATCCCAAAGCTCCTCCCTTGCCCAATTATCCCCGGACCACACAGTGCTCTCTAAACTCAAGTTTTCTTTCATACTTTTTTCATTTTGTTACCATAACATAATCTTATTCTAGCATGTTGTTAGAAAGGTTATTTTATTATTTTAATTTTTTAAAAACTTAAAAGTAAACCGAATAGGTTGGAGATGAGAATGGATGTTCATGACAAGGAGCTAGACCAACTTTTGAGCCTTTACTGTATTCTATACGATCTCAACAGTGGGGTTGGAGGGTCGGATGTAGTGAGATGGAGAGGTGACATCATCAGGACTTTTAGTGGCGAATCTTTTTATTGGTGCCTGCTGAGGAGAAGACGGGCAACCTTCCAGTGGAATAGCATATGGAGGGCGAGAGCCCTTTGAAGGTGCCGTTCTTTGGCTACACTTGAAGGATCTTGACTATTGATAATTTAGTGTGGAGTGGCCACGCCTTTTAACTAATTTGGTGCTGGATGTGCATGAAGGAGGGATATTCGGTTTCCCACACTTGCCTTCATTGCAAGATCACCTCTCCTCAAAAAAACCCACCCCACTCCAAAGAGCAACAAGACCAAACTTCACAACTCCCTGGCACGCCTTTTAACTAATTTGGTGCTGGATGTGCATGAAGGAGGGATATTCGGTTTCCCACACTTGCCTTCATTGCGAGATTACCAGGGAGTTGTGAAGTTTGGTCTTGTTGCTCTTTGGAGTGGGGTGGGTTTTTTTGAGGAGAGGTGATTGATGTTTTGTCGAGTTGGAGTAGGGATAGAACCAAGGAGTAAGAAAAGGATGTGGTCGTTGGTCCCTTTATGTTTGCTTTAGTTATTTTGGTTGGACCGCAACATCAGATTTATTGATTGAGTTGAGTCGCCGTTATATAGATTGAAGGGTGTTCTAATTTGTAATTTTTGTAGTTGGTTACTGAGCGTGGGACACCTTTTATTGATGAAATGGTTGACTTTACAGAGCCCTTATCTTTGTAATTCTTTTGTAGGTTTTTTTTTAAATTTTTTATCTATTTCTCTTGCTGAAGATTGTCTTTGCCCGGGTTGTATGAGGCTTTCTCCTCTTTTTGGGTTGCATTCTCTAAATGCCTTCTATAGAATCTTATTTACCTGTTAATTTTTTTTATATCTTTTTTGGCCACATCCCAGGCTGAATTTTGCTGGAATTTGGTCCTTGAGGTTAACTTTTGAGTTAAAACTTTGAAAATTAATGTCACATATGCTAGATCACTCGTGGCACTGCTGGATGAACGATTTCATTAACCTCCTGTTAACCCTATGAACTTCACTGGGAGTAACTAGAATGCTTGAGGCCAGCTTTGATCATTTGTAGATGGAAATAGTTGACTCATGACTGTAAGCACAATGCTGTGTCTCTTTATCGGATGAGAGATGGACGATTATGCTCATCTGTGAAACACCTGTGTTAAATCTATTTACTAACCTTGGCATTTTCTATTCTTGATTTCTATTTTGTCTCAAATTGTTTCTTTCTTCCCTCTCCTCCTTTTACATTGTTTGTTTCATTGTACTCCAGAAGAAATTGTACCATGTCAGCTATTTGATGGAATTCAATGTTTTTAATTGTTCTCCCTTGTTAGGAAGCTGCCAATGCTAAAACAGTCCAAGATGATGCTGAGAAGGAAGTTCTTGACATTACTGCGAAGAGTGCTATAGTTTTCGTCATAACAGCATCCACTTTTCTGGTGTTACTCTATCTGTTTATGTCCTCTTGGTTTGTCTGGGTGCTGATTGTCCTTTTCTGTATTGGTGGCATCGAGGTATTATCTTACCTTTTGATTATATTTTTATAGTTTGTTGGTGGCTCAAAATAGTGATTGTCCATTGATAGGCCTGGATAGTCATCGGGCTGTTCAACTTGTTTTTGCTTCATCCTCTTCTAGTTGAGTTTGCACTGCTCTCTGCTTGGGGAAAACAAGGGATAGACCACATTTATCAGTAAATAGGTCAATATTTTGTACTTAATGCATAAAATTGCTTGCCACTGAAAATGAGATTGAATTCTGGAACACTTACAGATGGGCTGTTTACTACCATTTAGCTGAAAATGCTAATATTCATTCGTTTGTCGCATAGTTACACTTATCTTCATCAGACTTTGAAATGTATTTTTTTCCCTGTTCCCATGAATTCGATGATTAGATATGTAAACTTAATAACAACGTAGGTTATTGGGGAAGTTTATGATTAAATAAACGTGCTTTTGGCCTAGATTCTTTTTGTAGGCTTTTTGGCTTAGATTATTTTTGTAGGCTTTTTGGCTTTTAAAAAAAAAAAAAAAAAAAGAGTAGATACAGAAAGATGTGAAGAAAGCCAATTGATTATAGTGGGAGGCGAAAGAAGTAGGCTTTTGAAGAGCTTTTAAGTGAAAAGTCTTCAAAAGAAAGCTAGGCCAAACAGAAGTTAAATACATCTGGTCTTTTTTTTTTTTTTGTTTGAAATGGTTTGAGTTATTGCATTTCGCGTAATATTATGCCTTTTCATATTGATTATCTCCAGTTCTCTCTACATTAATCCAGTTCATCATCTTATATGTTTGAGCAGACAAAAGCAATAGAATAATGGTTTCACACTTTATGGCTCGTGGTTGCAATTAATATGATGAAGTTGCATCTGAGTTTGTTGGATATGTTTTGAACCATGTTGACCAGAAGCACAAACAACTTTATGTGATTGGTTGTTTGAAAATCTAGGAAGCAGGGATATGGATACGGGATACAGATAGGATACAATACGAATACGACGATACGACAAAATTAAAAAAAATAGGATATGGATACGGTTAGGATACGTTTGTAAAAAATATTATTTTTTTATTTTTAGTAATATATTATTTATAAAAATAAAACTCAAAGTAGGAATAAATTCATTTGGCTGTTGCAATCGAGCATTTAATACATGACAATTAATCAAAACATTAAAAATTAAAAATAAATTACAAACTTATCACATATTAGAGTTAATATAGTTAAACATATAATAAATTAAAAATTAAAAGCAAAAAATACCCAAAGAAAATTAAAAAATATAAAAAAATTAGAGGCTCGCGTATCCTCGCTGTATCTTCCCGTATCGCCTACATATCTCTCCCATATCCCCCACGAATCTGAGCCATATCCGAAATTCAAAAAAATAAAAAACAATTATTGGATACTTATTTGGCATATCGGATATGTATTCGATATGCGTACAGGGCTTATTTTGAAGTATCCGTGCTTCATAAGCTGAAAATGTTGAACTACAAACTTGATATGATTCAGCAACTCTTTAAAAGTATTCTAATTGACTAAATGAACAATATCATATACACATCTGATTATTTTTTCACATATGTTTGTCTTTTCCACTCATTGTGCCCTTATGGCACACTCATCAAGCTTTTTTGGTTCCAAGATTGTTTAGATCTGTTACCGTACTAGCAATTACTGTTAGAAAAGAGAGAATACGGGAAAGCGTGTATTCTCATTGTGAGACATACACACGTATTTATTAATCAACGATAGCCTACAGAAAATACTGTGAGCATCCCCACAGGATATTATTAATACTAAATATATATATTAATACCCCGCTCAAGTTGGAGCATAGATATCAATCGTGTCCAACTTGTTACAAATGTAGTGAACCCGGGGCCCGGGCAGTGCCTTAGTGAACACGTCAGCCAACTGTTCACCGATCGAACAAAGCCAAAATCGATAGTGCCGTTATTATAATCGTGGCAGATGAAATGACAGTCGATCTCGATGTGTTTAGTCTACTCATGAAACACTGGATTAGTAGCGATGTAAACAGCAGACTTATTGTCACACCACAACTTGGTAGGACCCATTGGCGGTTCCTCTAATTCAGTGAGAAGCTGTCGAACCCACATGATTTCGGATGTTGCCAATGCCATAGGCCTGTATTCCGACTCAGCACTGGACCTCGACACCACATCTTGCTTCTTGCTTTTCCACGATACCAGGTTCTCACCAACAAAGATAGAGAACCCTGATGTGGATCTCCTATCAATCGGGCATCCTGCCCAGTCTGCATCAGAATAGCCCTCGGTACGAAAATGACCCCGATCACAGAATTGTAGACCCTTCCCCGGGTTAGAATGGAGGTACTGTAGGATACGAACTACTGCATGTCAATGGGGAACACGGGGATCAGACATAAACTGACTCACAATGTTGATAGGATTGGCAATATCTGGTCTAGTCATGGTGATCAAATAATTAAGTTTTCCCCCAATTCTGCGATACCGGTCAGGGTGAGGAAACACATCACCGTCACCGGGAAGAAGCTTCACACTCGGATCTATCGGGGACTCCACACTTTTTGCATTTAACAGGCCAGTATTGCGCAAAATATCAATCACATATTTCTTCTGAGAAATAAAAATCCTATGCTTACCTCTGGCCACCTCGGCCCCCAGAAAATACCGCAGGTGCCCAAGATTTTTAGTCTGAAATTGTGTCTGCAGAAAGGCCTTCATGCTACTAATTCCAACACGATCATCACAAGTGATGACAATATCATCAACATATACAACGAGAAGAATACAACCGGAGGCTGTCCGACGAAAGAACACGGTATGATCTTTGCCTGACTGCCGCAGACCAAACTGTTGCACCACCGTGCTAAACCTCTCAAACCAGGCCCGATGAGATTGTTTTAAACCATATAAAGAACGACGAAGGTGATATACCAGATCAGACCCCCCCTAAGAAACAAAACTGGGAGGTTGCTCCATATAGACTTCCTCCTGAAGATCGCCATGGAGAAAGGCATTCTTGACATCCAATTGATAAAGCGGCCAATTCCGAGTGGCAGCGAAAGAAAGAAAAAGGCGAATAGAAGTCATCTTGAAAACATGAGAGAAAATTTCAAAGTAGTCCACACCATAAGTTTGGGCATAACCTTTTGCAACAAGGCGTGCTTTCAAGCGAGTCAAAGAGCTATCAGAATTCACCTTCATAGTGTAAACCAATTTGCAGCCAACTGCCTGCTTCTCAGCAGGAAGAGAAATAAGATCCCAAGTGCCATTATTATTTAGGGCAGACATTTCTTCCAACATAGCAGAATGGTAACTAGGATGGGAGAGAGTATCTGAAACACTACCAGGAACAGCAGTAGTATCAACTGTAGAAATAAAAGCATGTAAAGAGCTGACAAGCCCTTATAGGAGTCAACATACCGGGGGTGATCCCGACAGAGACGATAAGGGCGATGGGCAGCAATAGAGGGCTCACTTATCGGCAGATCAACCGACGAGAGAACTGGCTAAGTAGGAGGCGAATCACGGGAGGGTGAAGCTACAGGAGGTGGCGCCGGAAGCGGCTCAGAAGGGGAGGCAGGAGTATCAGTTGTAATCCGAGAGACCAAAAAATCGGCAGACAAAGGGGAGGGAGGTGACTCACGACTCGGAGGTGGAATAAGAGGAGAAGGCGAATAGAATGGCGTCGACTCCAAAAAGGTAACATCCTGAGACACAACAAACTGACGAACCGCAGGACAGTAACACCGATACCCCTTCTGGTGTTGAGGGTAGCCAAGAAACACACATTTAAGGGCACGAGCATCAAGTTTAGTGACCTGTGACCTGGTGTCACGCACATAGCATACGCAACCAAAGATTTTAAGAGGCAAGGAGAGCCCAGGCAACATATGAGCTAACATAGACATCAGGGAAACACCACCCAAGATAGTAGACGGCATGCGATTAATATGATAACCGGCTGTAAGAACAGCCTCACTCAAAAAATGATGAGGAACATGCATATGACATAGAAGAGCACGAGCTGTGTCCAAAACATGTCTATTTTTTCGCTCAGCCACCCCATTCTGTTCGGGAGTATCAGGACACGACGTCTAATGGAAAATGCCATGACTCACGAGAAACTCCCTCATGGCAGTAGATAGATACTCCCCCCATTATCACTACGCAAAACCCTAACATAGGTATCGAATTGGGCTTGCACAATCATACAAAATTGAATAAACACAGATAAAACCTCGGATTTATTTTTCATTAAATATAGAAATGTGGAACGAGAGTAATCATCTACAAAGCTCACAAAATAGCGGAAACCAAATAAAGTGGTGACCATACTGGGTCCTTAGACATCATAATGGACTAATTGCAAGGGAGCAAAAGCTCTTTTATTGACTCGAGATTGAAAAGGCACACGCAGGTGCTTGGCAAAACGACACGACTCACACTCTATGGCAGGCATAGACTTTAACTTTGGGTACAAAATTTTAAGGCTCGACAAATCAGGGTGCCCAAGACGACAATGAATATCAAGGGCAGAAGAAGACAAGGCAGAATACGCCTGAGCAGGAGCAACATCGAGCAGGTATAACCCACAAGAGACCCGTCCTTTACTGATAATCCTCTTCGTCGTAAGATCTTGAAAAATACAAGAATTAAGAAAAAATATCACGGAGCAACTAAAATCAGTGGTAATCTGGCTAATAGATAATAGATTGAAGGGATTATCAGCAGTATGCAAGACATTGTATAAAGACAGGGTAGGCATTGGTGTCGCAACACCAGAGCCCTCAACAGCTAAGGAGGAGCCATTAGCCACCAAAACACCAGCATGATCAGGGGTCAGCTTATAATCTAATAGAATACCTGATGATCTAGCCATGTGAGTAGAAGCGCCAGAATCAATAACCCAGGTGTAGGGGGTAGCCACACATGCAGTAGGATTACCTGCAAAGGTGGCGGCTGGAGGGACTGAAGGTTAGGGTTAGGGTTTGGTAGCTAGGGTTCTATGGCTCTGATACCATGTTAAAAAAGAGAGAAAGAACACGGGAAAGCGTGTATTCTCATTGTGAGATATATACACGTATTTTTTAAGCAACGAAAGTTTACAGCAGATACTATGGGCATCCCCACAAGATATTATTAATACTAAATATATATTAATAATTTCTCGTGCCTAAAGGCACTTTGAATATAATATAAATTTTTTAAAATTAATTTTAAATCATAAACACTCTTCTCGGTTAAAAATTGTTATAAGGCTTGGTCTTAATTTTAACAAAAATCAATGAAAAAGATAAATGTATGGTTAGTATCTTTTTAGGCTATGTTTGTAGGGATATATGTTAAACATATATTTTTTGTATACCTTAATTTTTTGATGAAGAGGGAAAAGAAAAAGTTAAATTTAAAATGAAGCGAAAAAGAAAAAGATTAGATTTGAAATGAAGAGAGATGAGTTGGTTATTGAGAAAGGAGAGAGAGGGAGGGGTAAAAAGCGAAAGTGAGAAAATGTATGTATAATTTTAGCCATCAGATCAAACAAATCATAGCTTTTAAATATGCCACATAAGAAAAATGTCACATCAAGAGAGTTGCAAAATGTAATATAGATATGTAGTAGTTTTATGAAATTGTACTTGTAAAATAAATTGTATGAAATTGTTTTCTGAGTGTTAAGGGGGGTTCTTTCAATAGCGTACTAACATATGCCGTTATATGATGACACTTCTTGATATGGGTATTGTCAATTAGAGGTAGACTTGTTAATAGGTGATAGGCAACTCATGTTCTTGTAGAGAGTGAGTTGTATATCAAAAAGAACATCAAGTGTGGTGGTCGAAGTCAACTATTCAATAAAATAATCTTGAGATAAAAGATACAAATACACAATTTGAATTACAAAAATAAAATAGAACTAGTAATGTTCCAAAATGGATGTGCACAAAGATCAATTGTGATAGATTTGAGTTCTAAATTTTTATTTTGATTAAGGGTGGTATAAAGAAAGAGAAGAAAATACATATATACGAGGGGCATACCCCAAGCTATTACAATCCATGTCTCTGACAGGCAGTAAAGAAAACTCACACCCTAGGTAACTGACTAAACCATTTCTCACCAAAAAAGAACCTCAACAAAACAGGATTCTCCATACACCTCGCATACAAATGGGACTTGAGTGAACCAACATGATTAGCTCACAAAACTCCCAAAACCCCAAATGCCAAAGCCATAACAATAACAAAAGCAATGGCCAAAGCAACCCTGGCTAATTAGAGAAAGGCTAACCTGGATGTAGGTAAAACAAAGAAAACAAGACAAAGAACCGAAACATAGATCCAAATAGTAAAGAATCAAGGTACACCCGGACCACAGGATTACTGCAATGAACAGTGGTAGCAGTGAAGGTCATCAGCAGCAAAACAGCTCTCAGTCACCCAGAAATCCAAGAGTGAGGACAAACTTGACCAAAACCCCCCCCAAAAAAAATAAAAATAAATCCACGCACATCCTGCATGGAGAAGGGGATCAGCAAAATAAAACAAAACACATGAAGAGAAGCCCAAACAAAGCCTGTGAGGTGCAAAACCTGGCACCAAGCTACGATAAAAGGAAACAAAATCCATGCAGAATAGTTGTAGTAGAGGGAGTTCAATAGCAGCCATGGTAGGGCATAGTTGTTCTCTTTTCCTGCATGGCTAGGTACAAATTGAAAATATATCTAAAAGACAAGCAACCCATGCACACCCATTTTATCCAGGAAAAACACAAAGCTAGTTGCAGCAACCTGTAGAAAACTACACCAATACCCGAGAAAAGGATTAGAAATAATTACTCTTTGAAGATATCATCTGATAGATTCCGTTCTCTTTGAAACCAAAAGCTAGAAACATTAAATCGAATTTTAATCTATATTATTTGGCGTTCTAAAGTTTCTATGAGGATCCTCCATTTTATGGCATTCCGTCCTAGTCAGCTGTTAAGGACTCTCTTCCTGCTCCCTCCTTGGTGTCTCCTTTTATGAGTGGTTGTTCGGTTTCTATTTTTGACTCTCCCTTTGGGGTGGATCCGTCCATCCCCCAGCCTTCACCTCCCTTACAGATGTACTCTCGCTGCACTCGCTCTCAGTCCCTGCTGCTAGATATCTCTTTGGATTTGGATTCAGATTCAGGTAATTCCTCTCCTTCTTTCATTTCTGCCCCTACCCCTAATCGTTATTGCTCTCGTGATTGTAGACCCCCAACCCGTTATGGTTGACTTAGCAGTACTAATCATATTATCTTCTAGTATGTCTTTTATGATGGTCTTTCAATTTCCCATCGCACTTTTCTTGGCAAGGTTGAGTGTGTGTCTATCTCTCGTGAAAAATGCTATGAGGTGTAAATTATGCCTGGGGGGGGGGGGGGGGTTAATAGGTTAATACTTGGTAAATTAAAAAAACAAACAAAAAAAAAAGAT
>JAOTRH010000027.1:6750605-6761114 GCA_034768845.1 Heliamphora exappendiculata
TAGAAGGATTAATGGAATCTCACCATGAAGACAATAAATAAAATGCAAAAATCTTATTGATCAAAGCTTGTATAACAACAATCTCCACAAAACAACTAATATCTATTATCTATTATATATGGGAAAAGGGTTGATGTTGACATTTGCCCTCGCCTCTCGGTAATCTTTATCTCTTTTCTCTCTCACTAATTAGTTCTCCTCTCTCTTCATTTAAAACTCAAATCTACTCTCTCTCTCTCTCTCTCTCTCTCACTCTCTACTGTTTGAACTTAACTTTTTTTTCTTTCTTCTTATTTCAAACCCATTTTCCTTATTTCCCATAGATAATATATTTTTATATACACACTGTCCAAAAAACATAGTTGATTTTGTACATTTTTTAGGTTTACATATATATCTTTTTTGTTACTTTTGGTTTAAATTAAGAGTGAGTCTATTAAAAATATTTAAAATATCTCCCTTAATCATTCAAAGACTTTATATTCCTATACTGAAGTACATGGCTCTATATAACAATCTCCTCCTAGATTGAGGAGTTTCTATATTCCTATTTCTTTCTAGAAAAGGATTTTAAAAACAAACAAGGACTTAACATATTTCTAAGCAAGAGGGCACAAATAATTCTCATAAACAAAAACTTAAATACATTAGATGCTAAAGGATTAAACTACCAAATTACAATGAATCTTGAAATTAATTACCAAAACACTTGTGTTCTTGAAAATTACTATAATGCCGCTGTTCAAAGACCTTTTTTTTTGGGTCTTCTAGCATATACTTTTAGGGACGGTTTACCATGAGGGGGTTTCTTGGTTCTTAATTGTATAGACTTTTGTGTTTGTGTCTAAAAATATGTTGAAACACCAATGTGCCATTTCTATTTTTTGGGGCCATTGATAAACTATGAGCCCTTACCTTCCCTGAAAGTCCCTCCTTATGTGGTCAGTGTAAAGGCTTTTGCTCAAAGCAATAATCAATGAGCAAAAAAAAGCATTAAGTAATAGGTAAGAAAGAGAAAATAGTGAATAAAAAAGTAGGGTACTAATACTTACCAAAACAAAGTGTCTACTCTGCTATGGTTTCTAGCTTCTCTTCCTTTTACCTTAGGAATAGAAAGATTTGCATATCCAAAGGAATAGATTGAACATTTGCCGTAAGAGTTACACACACTTGGGATCCACATGGATAATGAATTATATGAGAAATTGGTAGAGCATGAGAGTAGATGTGGTATTTATTTATTGATTAATTGATTGATTGATTTATTTTTTTGGGGTCTGGGGGCGGGGTTGGAGGGTAGTTGTAGAAGGCAACTTCTTGTTGAAGCCAAGCAAAAAAAGCTCAAGGTTACTAATGAAAGAAGAACAAGAGAAAGAATGAGTAGGATGCAACTATTACAGAGAGAGGGAGGGACGGAGGGCGGTTGGATCTGGTAGATGACGGGGACTAGTCTTTTGAATGTCAAAGAACTTGGGCATTATTCCCTAATTTTCTTTTGCTGATGAAATTTGAAGTGTTTTTGACCTTTTCTATTAATAATATATTTGGTGGGTGGGGTTTTGGGGGATTGTTGGTTATTTAGTGTTTATCCTCTTTTAGTGGGCACCTGCACTTTTTTCTTGGATAGCGATGCCCTCTTCAATATGTTACGCAAACACGTTCATGGGGCCATAAAGACTCGGCACTTCAACTGGATGAGATTAATCAACATTGTTGACCTAGGTTGCCCCTTTGCCTTGAAAGAATTCACATGTGGCCACCGGTTTTCCCAAAATAAGGGGCGATCTGCTTCCTACTGACTTAGAAATATCTGACCTATGCCATGTTCAAGTCCTCCTTGTATTTTTTAGATAAACATGTGCTTTTATCTACAGAATTATGATTGATAGAATTAGAAACTTCTACTCATGTTTTTAGGATCATGATCATGCCACATAGCCAATAGCTTATATTCTTCATCTTTCTTCTTTTTACCTTGCACTGCTTATATATCTATATAATAAAACTAGGTTGTTTTTTTAAAAAATGTCCTACATAGACAAAAATCACATGGCCTGTTTAAAGGCTGAGATATTTTCAATCAGATGGCTGAGATGTCCGCCTATTAAATTTTCACGTTCCAAAACACACATTGCCCATCTTAGCCGTCTATTCACATTAGCTTTTCCTAGTGTGGCATACTTTCGTCGAATATGAATAAGTACTTGTGTAACGTAAGAAACCTTGAAGGCGTGCCCTTGTTCTTTGATTGGATTGTCTTTGTTTTTGGTGTGCCCCCTCCTAGGGTTAGTGGGCTAGCCCAAACATTGGATAGTAATCGCGCTAATATGTGCTTTTTTATCTTGCGAAAACATTTCTCCATATTTATTGAGTTAAAATTCATCATGTGAAGAGGTAAAGGACTTCCTTAGCTGATCGTCAAGCTAACTTGGGTGCTAGGCTGTAGTCTTATAGTTTGTGGATTGGGTGGGGTCTTCTATTAGCAGTCTGGCCCATTTGTTTGGAAACAAACAAGAAGTCAACTGGATACTTTGCTAATCCAATCCAGGTATCTATATCTGCCAATCAAACATGGCCTAAGTGCGTATGATATGTATGTGGTTTTGCGAAACATAAGAGTTTTCCCAAATTAGTTTGTATGTTTAGAAAAAAAGGGTCTTCTTCTCTAAATATAGATGAACTAGGAAAGGGTTGGTGATTGGGGGATATGAAAAGAATAGGGCTGCTTCTATGTGTCTTTGTATCTCCTAGACTGAAATGCAAAAGCCTTATTTATGGTTCTTTCAAAACAGTTTGATTTTGGATTCAGGCTTCTGCTTGCTTGCTCAAGCATACTTCTAACATATGATACTGGAGTTGATTGAAGCACACTTAAGCTCTTCAAGCACGCAAATATGCTCAAGCTCACATCAGGCGCTGATACTGCTTAATATACGCAGTGACACTATTATTATGTTTACCTTTTCATTTACTTAAGATACCATATATAAATATTGAAATATCACCTGGAATTAATGGAATCACAATGATTAAATTCCAATTAAACTAAAAGGTAAAACTCTCCACTAAAAACAAATTTTAAAATTCTTAAATGGGCTAAAAAGTGTGACTTCTCCTGCATCAGGTATTTTTTGCAGTCTAAGTTGTTCTGGCGTCTAGGCTCTCTATTTTTTTCTCCTAGCTACAAATGTGCAAAAAGATTGGTCATTGGAACTTCAATCCATTAGTATGTGATGCTTTGGGCATTTACAACTCATCTTAGAAACTTAGTGCCAGAAGTTGACTTTGACTATAACATGACTCCAACACAACACAGTAAATAAAGGAAGACCTACGCACGAGGCTCTCACGTTGCAGGGTCGGAGAAAGAATGTACACAACATAGCAAATGCTCAAATGATAAAAAGTATCTTATACAAATGCCATGCAATACTTATGCGGTTTAACCTAAGATGTGATAGGAACATCTTCAATCCTCAACACTTGGATACCTTGACCTCTATTCTAACCTTAATAACCAGTGATATGTTTGTGCATGGAAATTGCCGAGACAGTAAATCCTAAATCTTGCAACAGAACTCTTCCAATAGAAGTCTAGTTCATGGCCTAAATCTACTTTTATTGTTTCTGACAAATTTTGGGATTCTTTAATTTCATGGCCAGTGTTTCTTTGGGCTTATACTGTGGACTACCTAATGGTGGTCGGTGTGCTAGAATATTTTATTAAGGAATGCACTTTTTCCTTTGATACTTTTGAGTTATTGTTTTTTTAGTACATTGATATCTTTATCTTAAAAAATATATGTATATGTTGAGTAAATTCATTCTTTACTTTTAGATTTGAAGATATGAAACATCAACTGAGAAAACGTATGTTTAAGAAGCGCAAAGTTCGAAGAATTACATTTTCCATTGCCAATGGCACATCCATAGAACTTAATACGTATGCTTTAATTCGCCCAACTCTTCCAGGTATGAAGACCCCTATTAATATTTTTTGTTATGATTGTCTTCATCATTATCCTTATCCTTTACTCGTTGTTGTTGTTTTTATTTTCTCTATCCCTCATGAGTCATGATCTGGATGCTTGTGTTACATTGTAGTTCATAACTTATTGCTTCAGTATTTATTGTAAACAGGGACAATTACCTGGCTTGATTCTGTCACCAATGTTCCTGTAAAGGTAAGATATTATTACATCTTGCTACTGTCCTGGATATTCACATGAACATTGTTTAAATATTCTTGGTTTGTCTCTATCTAGAGTCATATTATGCATTTGTATTGGCAATAATACCTTTTTGTGACAGCCCGATCCATAATTCCTTTTGATTTCTTCCTGGTCTTTGGCAGTTTGAACTTGAAAATAAAAATAGTCTGTACTGGGGCATTCGTTCTAATTCATTATCCACAAATGAACTCATTTGATGAACAACAAAGCAGATTAAATTTCTCTAAATTGTAAGAAATGGTGCTGATTAAGTTGCCTATGTCAACTTGCCCCTATAGAGTTGGTAATGCTTTGATATCACTTATTCTAGGTTCTTTGGCAAATAGTTCTGTCATTCTTATTTGTGCATTTTAGTTCCATTTTTTTTTTGAAAAGTAGCCTGACCTCTGACTCTGAGTTCAACCTATTTCGTTGTATTATGGCTGGACAAGACTGTATATTTAGTATTTTGAATGACCCTTATGTTTGGAAAAAAGTATACAAGCTATGGATCGAGTACAGTGTGTGTGTGTGACTGTCACTTTGTATTTAATGCATTGATGCATTTAAGATGTGGTCCCAGTGCCTCCCAAGACTTTGTTATGATGGGTCAGATCTGGCATTAAAATTCACAAATGATTATTTACGGTAGAGCAGTTTCTTGGTGCGAAAAAGAAAAATTAATGTGTGAAAAGGAAAATTGAAGTTGCTTAGTGAAGGGGATAATCATTAGAAATACTTTGCAAATGGGAAAAGGAAAATTAAGTTCTCTAGGAGGCTTGGGAGTGGTTCTCGGATAGTGGAAAGAGAGGATCAAATTGTCAGTGAAATTTATCATTTTTACTCGGGGCTGTATGCTGGTTTTAAAACCACGCGGAAGCATATAATATTCAGATGTCCACATCTAAACTCATTTATTCGTAATATCCTAGTATGAGAAAAGATATAATCATACATTTGTCACTCTAGTCAATAGCCAAACATCGAAACATTCTCCAATTCTTGATTAACTTTGATTGTGTTTGGGCTTTTACTTTGAATCCTGATCTTGATCTTTAAGAGCACATCAATCTTGATGAAGACTTGAATTTTCTTGTGTGCCTAAGAGTTTTCAATCCAATATCCATTGGGAATCTTGCCAACGAAGAATGGTTAAATATTTCGCTCTCTACTCTCTCTACTTTCTCTAAGTGGTGTAAAGAGAATAATATTGAGTCCTAAAAGTACCCAATGGCTAGTGATGGTGCATACCTTGATTGGTTATAGCACAATTTTACACTTTGGTAGACTTAAGTGAAGCCAAGGTTCTAATGTCAAGAATTCCTTTTCTTACCAAACCTTACTTATTTGCTTTATGTCCACTAATTACTCTGTTAGTCATGGCTGAAGCAAAGATAAACACATAATCACCTTTTATGTAGGAAATTATTAGATATTATGGATATGAAAGATGCTGGAGCTGCGATGTTAAATAAGAAAATTCTAATATGAATATGAAAGATGCTAGAGCTGGGATGCTACATAATCAAAATCTAAAAATCTTATATTTTAATATTGTGCAGATTGAAAGATCATTCCTTTGTGCGGATACTGGTGCGATAGTGACAGAGCCTGCAAAACGTTTTCAAACTTATAAGAAGTAAGTACAATGCTCGTTACACAAGTGACTCAGTCTGTGAGATTTATTGGACATTTGCAGGCCTGGGGTAGAGTAAAATTGTTAAAGTTTGTTTCACAAATAGTGGTTCTAGTTTAAATTCTCATTCAATTATTTATTCCTCTAATGCGTATGATTATTTTGTTAATGTATCATAGGACATAATTAAAATTTATGTTCTACATTTTTTTTGTCGAAGTACTGCCAGATCTTTGTTCTGTAGTTAGTTTGTTCAAATTTGTGCTGCATTTTTGCTGAAAACCTAGTCTCCAGTGAGCCTATTGGAAGTTCCAGTGCAGGTTAAAATATTTTGTTGTTGGTTCCCCTGCCCCCAATCTCCAAATCATTACTTATTTCGCCTAGTTGTTTTGGCCTGTTCTCAGCTATAGATTGCAACCCATCCTACTTATGATCTCAATAGGAGAGGATACTGATTTTTGTATTTATCTTCTGAATTTATCAATTTCCTGCTTTTTTAGGTAATTATTTGGAGTTGCCACGTCAAGGCTTTTCGCTTTTGGCATCATGAAAGAAACTGCAAAAATCCATCTTTCTGTTGAACTTCTGGGCTTTTAGTCAATTATGGAAGTTCAATGCTATTGGGGGACAAAGTAGGACTAGATTTGGTGGCAGATAGTACTGAATTCATTTTCTTGATTGAATAACTTCCACCAGCTCCTTATAGTGCTTCTTAAAGAATGCCTCGTATCACATTGGAAAAAGCTATATACAGTTTATCTTTTGGTCTTTTTAGGTCTGAATACCACCTTTCTACATCTTTTTCTTGTTCAAAGGGAATGGATATTTCACCTTTTACCCCCCATTGTTTAGTATAATAAGATTCAATAATGCTTCTTAATGGATAAAAGAGCATGAACTTATCCTGCCATATGAGTTGGTGCAAAAAACAGAGGACATGCCTGACATTAATATAAGAATGCATCACTCATGTTGGTTATGTTTACGTTATTTCTATTCTACTTTTTATCGTCATGTCATACTTGTCACATTTTCCATTTGTATATCGAAAGTCTCATTGCATTATAATTTAAATATTCAGCTGATTTTGTCTGCTTAATTTGCAGTGAAGATATTAAGTTTTCAGTTGAGGAGCTTTCAGAGATTAAGAGAGTTTCAACTGGACATCTTCGTCTTCTAGGTTTCAAGCCATTGAGTCGGTTAAAAGACTATCACAACCTAAGGCCATCGACATTTGTTTTTCCTAGTGACGAGGTTGTTCTATTATTCTTAGCCTTACTGCTCCTTGTTTTGATTTTCTTCTAAAGATTTGTGTTTTGGTTTTTTAGTTCTTTTGCAAGGTTATTAATAGCTAAACTCTTTCCAGGTGGTGAACTTTTATTGATGCCTGTAACTGTTTATGTATTTTACTACTAAAACTTTTTGACACAATCTAGGTTGAACATTTCTCTCTTCCCCTCTCCCTTCCTTCCGTTCCCTCGGTAACCTCAGTATAACAAGCCTCAAGTGGCTCCCACTTTCTGTGATACTTATTTCACTGCATTTTCTTTGAGCCTTGAAAGTAAAAGTTCTACAAAGTCAGCTGATTCTAGAAGGAAATGTTACTTTTGCACATTATGATGACCCTAGTTTACTTTAATAGGTCCCTCGTTAAACTGAAAGAAACTCGAAGACAGTGTGAAATGAATTTACAAGGTGAGTGGAAAGTCCCCGTCCACCACAACAGAATCCAAACAATTAATTTGAAGCCCATATTTACTTTTAGCTTATTTCATAAGAAAGGAAGATGGGAGTAGTATTTTCATTAGCCGAAGAGCTTCTTATCAACCACATGCCATCAAGAGTCACACTCCCTAGGAAACCTTCATAATTACTCCTTTGGAAAAGCATTATTTTTCTCAAGAATGTGGCTGAAACCGAGACCTCCCTTACGTTTAGGAAGGGAAACAATCTCCCAACTAGCCAAATGATCTTTCCCTTCTCCCACTGCCCTCCCACATACAATCTCCCATCAACATCTCAATCTAATTAGCAATCCCACTTAATTCTAAACAAATAAAGATAATAAATTGGGATGTTAGATAGGATTGATTGAACTAAAGTGAACCTTCACTCTTTACAAATTAAAGCTTTCTTCTATCCATCCAACCTTCTCCATATCTTTTCCAACACGCGAGTCTAAAACTCTCTGACTTCTTGGATACCATGGTAAATGAAGGCCCAACTACTTAATTGGTAAAGACTCAACTGAACATTCAAGGTTATTAGCAATAAATACATGATTATTAGCAATAAATATGGCTGCTTGATTATCACAAAACATCTCTATAGGATGAGAAGATGTGATGCCAAAGTTTTGAAGGAGAGAACGGATCCATAACATTTCAGATATAGTATGAGTCATAGCACGATACTCGGCTTCAGCACTTGAACGGACAACAACAGTTTGTTTCTTATTACGCCAAGTGATAAGATTACCGCCAACAAAGGTACAATAGCCAGAGATGGACTGTTTATCGAGGCAATTATCGGCCCAATTAGCATCAATAAAGCCAATGATAGATAAATGATTCGAAAGACGATATAACAATCCACAGCCCGGAGCACATTTCAAGTAGCGAAGAATACGACAAACATCATCAAAGTGCAGCTGACGAGGAGTATGCAGCCATAAATTGATTAACAACACCAACCATAGATGATATCAAGATGAGTAACCGTAAGATAGATTAACTTCTCAACAAGCCGCCGATAACGACCTAATATCTAGAAATTGTTTTCCCTGTTCAGCATTGAGTTTAATAGTAGAAATCATAGGTGTATCAACTGGACGAGCACCAAGTAACCCAGTCTCAGAGAGAAGATTAAGAATATACTTACGTTGGGATAAAGAGATCCTTTGAGAAGACCGAGCAACCTCAATCCCAAAAAAGTAATAGAAAATGCCCAAGTCTTGGTATGAAAATAATGAGCAAATTTCGTTTTGAGGCAGTTATACTAGTAAAATCATCACCAGAAATAATGATATCGTCAACATAAATAATCAACACTAATACCAATAGAAAAATGATGAACAAAGATTGAATGATCAGATGTGAAATGCCAAAAATCATAAAGTAATGACAACAGAACTGAAGCGATCAAACCAAGCACGAGGTGATTACTTCAGACCATATAGGGCCTTACTCAAGTGACAAACAAGGTGCTCACTGCGAGACACAATATAGCCAGTGGGTTGATCCATATGACTTCCTCCTGAAGATCACCGTGAAGAAAAGTATTCTTAATATTAAGCTGATATAATAGTCAAGAACGATTAATAGCAATGGATAAAAGGATCCAAATAGAGTTAAGACAAGCCATGGAAGAAAAAGTTTTCAAGTAATCAATGCCGTAGGTTTGAGTATAGCCCTTAGCAACCAAACGCGCTTTAAGACGCTTAACAGAACTATCAGGAAGAAACTTGATTGTATAGACCCAATGACACCCCATCGAATGCTTTTCAGGCGGGAGAGTGGTGAGCTCCCAACTTTGATTCTTATAAAATGCATGCATTTCCTTGTCATAGCACGTTTTCAGCCAGATAGAGACATAACATGCTTGTAAGAAGTAAGAATAAAAATGGATGACAAGGTATAAGTAAAAGCATGAAAAGAAGATGACAAACGATCATAAGATACAAAGTGAGCAATAAGATGCTGGGTGCATATACATTACCTCGACGCAAAGCAATCGGTAAGTCATTAAAACTAGGAGTAGAGGAGATAGGAACCTCTACTAGAGAAGATGAAGAGTCCGAGCCATATGAGACTATGGGCCTATTTTGAGATTGTTGATAAACTTGTAAGGGTGGGTGAGAAGGGAAAGAGGGTAACATAGGAAGAGGAAGAGTCGAAGGAGAGAAAGACTCCCCCTCACGACAACAGATGAGATTAGAAGAAATGCGATTACTTGAGGAAGTAAAGAAAAGAGTGGACTTAAAGGTCACATTAGCATTCACATAGTATCGTTGAGACTCCAAATGATAACACCGATATCCTTTTTGAGTACGAGAATATCTGAGAAAGACACATTTGCGGGTTCGAGAGGATAATTTATCATTACCGGGATCAAGAACATGCACACATAGATAGCATAACCAAAAACACGAGGATTGAGGAAAAAAGGTGAAGAGGTTAGATATAATAATGAAAAAGGGGACTGACGATCGAGAACAACGGAAGGCATGCAATTAATTAGATAACAAGCAGTGAGGACAACATCACTCAAAAAGTGTCTTGGTACTTGGGTATGAAACAATAAGGTATAAGCAATATCGAACAGATGACGGTACTTGCGTTCAGTAACGTCATTTTATTGTGACATGTGAGCACAAATCGTCTGATGAATAATACCATGATCGATACAAAAGGAAGTAACAGTAGATTGTATATATTCTAACGCATTATTGGATAAAATAGCTTTGATGGGTTTTCCAAATTGAGGAAGCTTAGTGAGCTAATATTCCCCCTTGGGGGAAGGAGGGGCTGTTACTCTCGAAAATGGGCTTAAAAATTTCATTATAGAATGTAGAGAGAGCATGTGACTATTCAGACTGGTGTTTAAATAAAAAGAGCCAAATCATCTGAGAGTAGTCATCAATAAATATAACAAAATAAGAAT
>JAOTRH010000027.1:6768199-6824850 GCA_034768845.1 Heliamphora exappendiculata
GGAGGAGCGCAAAATTTTTATTTTGGAGGAACGAACTACTATGTAATGAAAAAATACGAACTATTATGTAATGAAAAAATTCAAATAAACATTTGAAAGGCGATGTTAACTTCAAATAACACAGATTGCATGAATATTACTCTCAAATATTATAATAGAAGTGTTTAGTCAAATTAATTACAAAAATATGATCAAATATAATTGGATATATTCTTCTACATTTACATCTATTTTAAAAAACAAACTATAGAACCTATTGTACTATCTATTTACAAAAGTCGTACTCGACACTATTTCATCACATAAAATGTGTTTAATTGTAATAAAAGGAACTCACTCTTTGCACAAGTCAGATGGAAATTCTAAAGCCCTACTTCGTTGTTCGAGTTTGACGCAAAAAATTAGTATGATCGTTGAACAAATTAGGCATCAATGTATGTCAAAAATCGAAATTGAGAATATATTGAGATCATCGGAAGTGATTCAGGTACAAGATTGAAGAAGAAAAATTACTATGCGACGACATCGATCTAGATTCGTGAATGCCGAGCAGTGCTTGTGAGGGTAAAAATCGAGAGTGTGAGAAAAGATAAGAGTCAAGTGACTCAAAATAGAATAATAAATTATGTATGAAAAATAAAGCCCTATTAAACCATTTAAAGTCGAAATAAAAAATAAAGATGCGGGATGTGATTATTGTGAGAAGTGTAAATTAATAGGATAATAAATTATTTGTGGGATACAAATCTCATGGCCGAATACTACTCGTGAGGTCAATTTTTTTTTCTTTTCTCAATAAGTGGGCTACAAAGGACAATTTGGAGTTTTCATTTTACAAATTTTGTTTAATAATTTTTTAATTAATGGGTTAAAAAAACTAAAGTGAAAATACTTTTGAGAAAACTTAGGGGTAGGTATTAAATTTTCAAAAAAAAATTTAGAGAGACAAACCTATATCCAACTTATTATTATGAAACTGAAAACATAAATGAATGACTATTAATACGGTGTTCATAAATATTCTCATATTTTTTCGTATATATATATATATATATATATATGCGAAACACAAGTTAGAGAGATTGAAATACAGTGTAATTGTATACAAAATTAACTTCTTATAACTAAATATATATGATCCTGAAAATTTATGATATAACTGTTCTTGAAGAACATGTTATTTTTACATATTTGAATTTAGTATTTATTTACTAATTTAAAATTTTATCAATTTATTATTTTCACAACACTTATGTATATGTTCGTCTTTCCTACCTTATGTTATAATTCGTTTTATTAATAACTTAACATTATAATTCCTTTATTGATAATATCTCATATAATAATATTATTTAATTTTTAATCAACATCTTTCTTTATTAAAATTAATTATGTCACAAAAATTCTCATTATTATTTTCTCAAATAATAAAAAAATAACCAAATTAATCTCTATAAAAAACTTTGGGTCATCACAATTTGCTATAGTTGTCCCATTCATAAAACAAATGGAGACATGAAAAGTTCGTTTACTTATTTTTATACTAGCATCAAGGTACTTGTGTATTAAATGAGTACTTTTCCCAAAGTTCTATATTTCTAATGATTTTGATGATACTAATATTTTTCTATTATGATAATACTTAATAAAATTTCTTTCGGAAGGCTTTAAAAATTAAAATATAAATGAAATCATCTTCCTATCAAGGTCTTTTATTGTATCTTTTTTCAAAAAAAACAAGTGCTCTACTCAAACATAATTATCTCTGGGGCTAAATCAAGCTTTCGACACAAACACAAAAAATATCGACATCTTTTTTCATAAGTGTCGATGCCTTTTAACACAACTGTTGAGTTGTTTCAGGAAGAGATGAAAGTAACAACACATTTTGACAGAAAATCTCAAGCCAACCTAAAGAAACATAAGTGTTGACACCTTGTCAAATTGTCTCGATATCTTTTGACAGAATCACATGAAGCACAACTGTGTTTACTCCTTTTCCTAAGTGTTGAAACCTTCTTGAACAATTCATAATTTCGCACAAGAAGAGTTTTTCAACGGATACCATTCATCCAACAGTTTGTATATGAGATAAATGCTTCAATTTTGAAATATAAGACACTTATTCAGAGCATTCAATTGTCTATCATTCAAGTCCTAAATTTTTACTTCTTGTATCGTAGTGTCTTAATTGATAAAAAGAAGTGATTGTGAATTAAAACTTTTATATCCTAAGTTTTTATTCTTGTTTAAGAAATGTGTGTAGCTCTGCATTGATTGAAAGTGTAAAAGTTTGTAAGAATAACGACAAACATGAGTTGTGTTTGCACTTTCTTCCTTTTTCTATCTCATTCATATGTTATCCGCTACTCTTATATGATCTTAATCATTAACTTCATTACTCTCATAGTTACATTCCTTCATTATTATTTTTAAAATATTTTATTATTAATTTATTTTATAATTTTTGGAAAAAAATAATAATTTTTGACAACCCATTTGACCCCCCAATTAGGTTGCTTATCTGGGTAACACTATGCCACACCCCTTTATCTTGCAAAATTCTAACTGCAAAACCTTAAAACCCAACAATAACTGTCACTTGGATTACCATGGTCAAAAGGACGATCTTCGTTCAGTTATAATGCGATGAACATTTACCATTTGATCAGCACAAGAAAATTGAACACCAATCATTCATTTAGCCTAGGAAATCAAACATGTGGTCGCAATCTCCTTCTCGCTCTCTTGTTCACGATCTAGTCAGAAATGGGAGTCACGATCTCAAAAGGAGACGGAAGGACAAAAAGGAAGGTGTAGGAAACGAAGGGTCAACACCAAGAGGGAGGTGAGAGGGCGGGTAAGAGAAGAGAGGGATAGAGTGAGCAGAGAGACTGGGGAGGAAAGGGAGATGCTTGGGGTTGTAGTGGCCACTGCGGGAGAGAGTGGTAGGTGGGTAAAGTTCATGGTTTGGAAGATAGAGTTGGAGATAATTTAGATTTTTCTTTAAAAAGGTGGATGTAGAAAACAAAAGATTTAAAATTTAAGGTGTGCGAATGTATTTAGTATTTTTTGTGATGTAGATAGAATCACACTTAATGCCACCACATACAACAGAAAACACTACAATTTTATTTTATTTTTTAAATATCCTCAATCTTTCTTTTTCAACCTAACACATTGGCCATGCAAAAAAAGAGGGTAAACCTCCAATTACCTCACCAAGTCTCTAAATACATACAATTATGCAAACCACAAGTACAAATTAAGAATTTTTCAAAGTCGAACACGCCACATTCAAATTTACAAATGCTAAGAGCAAAACACACATTTAGGTTAATGCCATCACACACGACATAAAACACAACTTTCAAAAAAAAAAAACAAATCCCTAGTTATTTAATCTCGTCTTTCTTTTCCATCCTAACAAACCGGTTAGGTTAAAAGTGAGAGTAAACAGAACTAAATACCTCACTCTTGAGAGTAAACCTCCAAATAAATGCAATAATTCATAAACCAAAAATATCAATTTCATATATTTTTTTATCAAAAATCGGACACATCACCTCCGAGTTTAAAATTGTGACTTCAAAATTACTTGCGATGACAACCTTAAAGAGTTGGACTAACAGTTGCTTTGTTAGAGATCTACAATTGATTCCGGTTTGGGAGCTTGGGTGGACGGCCATGTAACTGTAACATCCCCAAGAATTGACTTATCAGCTCCCCTTATCAATACACTCTATCAGCATCTATGCATTATCTATCTATTATTCAACCTTGTTGTACGAGCTTTATTTAGAATTTTTCTTTAAATAATGATTAAAAAAGTCTGGTTCAATGGATCAAACAAATAATGTGAACATAAATAATTTCAGATGAAAATTAATCCTGCACACAGCCCTCACCAAATATACAATCCAATCTCCTTTTCAGTCCATCACACATGCCCTTGTGCCCAAAAACATGGTAATTGGTTCATAACAAATATTCTAAGTGGCAGGTCAAGGAAACTTTCCCCCAGCCTGGACCAGCCAGATTGGAATTCACAGACGGGAGGGAGCATATACAGTATTCGCAGTGTAACATGCATATAAGCATGACACAAGGAATGGAATGAAGGAAGCTGTGTATTCAAAACATGGAACCTAATTCTCTCCCCATTAATAATAATCCACATGTAAAGAATAAATCACTGTTATTACAACAAGCCCCTTGAAAGCCTCCAAAGCCCCAAATCAACCAATGAGACAACAATATATATTTTCATAGACTATTAACCAATACGAAACTGAAAACAAAAGAGAACCAAAAAAACATAAAAACATAAAACAAAAGAAATTGAACTTCCACACTCGCCAAAAATATTATAAATAAAATAAAACAATTCGAGACAGCCCATCAGCACTGCACTTGGATGCAGCACTGTGGGGATGAAATGGCAAAACACGTCCTCGACCCTGTACGCATGAAAACCCTCCCCTTCCTAAACCCACATACAAGGGGGTTCTGAATTGAATATAAGCTGAAATGAAATTTTCTATCCCTATAACTACAACTAGCTACCAACCTCATTGGAATGGATGAGCACGGACAGAACAGGACAGGACAGGACAGGACAGGACACTGTGGGGATAAAAGGCATCTTCCGCCATAGAATAGCCAACTCCCTAAATGACAATATAATGAAGCCCCTCATGCTCCGGAGCGAGGAGCAGCAGAGTTTCCTACTCCACATTTTGCTTTTCTTTGGAAACCGCAGAATATGATTGGGTTGGGGGTTCGGTTCACTGACCTCCATGACTGGTGAACCAACCAAAAACTCATCCAAGACTTTGCAACAACTCTTGGTATCCCTAAACCAATGGTAAAAGAATGGTACAACCAAAGAACTTTGGAGAGCAAAAGCAAAACTCAAGCCGCAACATGGTTTCCACCGGCCAAAATCACGAGGCGGTTGTTACTGATTCGGATGCCTTCTCCAGTTTTTCCTTCTCGATCTCTACTCTTCTCTGCTCTGCATGCTGAGCAACACCATTTGCCAGTGCCTGATAATGGAAGTCAAGCGTCTGTGTGAGGTTCTGAAACCTCAAAGGATCTGATGCTTGCAAAGCTTCATTTTCAAAAATGGAAGAAAAAGGAAAGAAAAGGTTTCATGTCAGTCAACACCATCCCAAGAAGAAATCCTGATTTCATAAAAATAAAGGACTGAGCAGAAGTCACTTGCCCCTTTACCTTTAACAGTATCCACAAAGAAAACAAAAGGGTCAATCTCATCAATGGGTGATTGCAATTCTTCATCATCACTGTAGTCATCATCTGAGTCGTCGTCGTCGTCATCATCTGGCCGAAAAGCCTTTGCCTGCAACCCAAAAAGTCAAAAGTGTTATCAGGTGAAAGACCCCCATGTATTACAAACACAAGGCAAAATAATGATAGATAGCGAGTGAGCCAGCAAGCACACATATCTTAACTGCAAGAGATTAGGCATTTCCAATGCTCGAAGGTGGCCACAAATATGTTTTGCTTAAACATCTTTCAATCAATGCACGCAAATATGTTTTTCTTAAACAGACACAAACATATGCTAGCCCCTAGGTAGTACTTTCCTTTCCTTTCACCATTGATAACCCCCCCACCCCTCTCCCCTCTCTTCAAACAGCCACCAGTTGGTGAGCAGAAAACCGAACCACAAGATGACAGTTTCTACATCACTGTTTTTGTAGATGAATTTTATATATTTCATGGATTTTCCTATTTTCTATTAGCTTACTATTTCCCATTTTGGGAGGTCACACCTAAGTGGTCAGAAAACCCACCCACAAGTCAGAAAACCTAGACACAAGATGACAGTTTCTACATCGCAGAAGAAGCAGAAGTAGAAAGGGAAGAAGTGACTTCAAAAGATATAGGAAATTGTTACACACTTGTGCAGCCAACTTTTTAAGTCTTATACTGTCAGCTTCATCCCCGTCCTCAGCATCAACTCCCATTTCCTTGTCAGACCCATCGCCATCATCATCCTCATCATCAGTTTGCAAACCATCCATATCATCGTCATCTTCAGCCTCTTCTTCCTTAGCAGCTTCTGTCAATGTTGAATCAAAACAAAATAAGTTAATATTGTAGCAAGCACAAGACAAGAACATTAACAACTCCTCGATACAGTTATGGCAATTAATGTTTATTTTAAAAACTAGGTGATCTAGGTCACTAAATTGCAATTTACATTTATTTTAAGAACTCAATAATCTAGATCATTAAACAATAAGCAAAGGGATGTGGCGCAAGAATATTGTAACAACCTGCTACTTGCTCCTTGTAGGCAACAAGTAGGTCAAGAGTAGCCCTAAAAATGCGTCCTAAAGCCTCCCCTGGCAATTGACCCGCAGGAAGTGGAAGCAATGATGTCAATCCCAAACAGCAAACTTTCTTATCATGTTCTCTGCAGCACAGGCATTGTACGCATGAGATACCATAGAAGAGAAGCATGGCTTATTTTTTACCTTTTATAGTTTTGGAGGAAGAGAGCTGGGGATTGTTCATAGAACCAGAATGGACAGAATGAAAAATAACCTTCTAAAATTAGCCAATACTCCACTCTTCTTAGTTTGTTGCAACATCTGGAACCAATGGTTGAAAATTTCCGTAGCAACACCAAGCTTTTGCAATATGTCGAGTGTCAAAGATGCATTATAGTAAAGAGAATCAGCAATCTACAAAACAAATTAAACCCACATCACAACAAAATACTCACCTCAAGAGAAACTCTGATGCATAACCACAGACATAATCATTGCAAAATCATGCCGGAATAAAAAGGCACATAACTATACACATCACACCCTAATCACAAACGGAAAATCCAGCATCTTCCTTGCATGATCTGTTTAGAGGAATACTTAATGTCCAGCCATTTTACTATTATGGACCACAGAGACTGTATCAAAGTCACCAAATTTGCCTCCAAATTTTACGCTTACGCCCAAAAGTTTGTATTTGAATTATGCAGTTCTTAGAAGACCACATGCCCAATGAATAAGCTTTCTTTATATTTTTCCGTAGGAACCAATAATGCCTGGAATCACCGCATAAAAAGTTAATGAGTGGCAATAAGTTAATTATACAAGCAACACCCACAATATATTCATACCCAGCAATATATTCAAAGTTCACAAATTCAAGCATTAAAGTTGGCAACCAAGAGACATCCATTCCAACTTTTCCCCTAAATCAGGAAACAAACTTCTTATGCACTATTATGCATTTCTAGAGGTTCTACTAACGCACTCTCCACTATCAGGAAGTGAACACACCAAGTTTAGTCAACATACTAACGTACATTATATATATATATATAGAGAGAGAGAGATATATATATATATATAGATAGATAGATAGATAGATAGATAGATACACACACATTCCAATATTTAAGCCCCACCTCATGTACCACAATTGGTAAGAGTACCATATAAAATTTTGAACAGTGCAATGAGCATCATCTTTATCCTCAGACCCTGTTGATAGGACCAAACTGATGATAAATTTTGTTTGTTCCTATATGAGATGTGACCTATCACCACCACTCCAAGCGTCCCTCTTCCCCATCCAAATGCACACACAAAATATGAAGGAAAAAAAGGTAAAATTGAAAGTTCAACCAAAATACTCCAAGAAAAAATCAACTTTTAAGGGGATGCTGTCCATTTGAGGGATGACTTTCTTTTGAGAAGAGGGTTGCTTACCACTTGCATCAAAAGACATTTCAAGTATTGTTTCTCAGTTCGATGCAACCGATCCACGGTGATCCTAAGATATGGATCAATCCACTGATCCACTTGTCCTCTGCAGTTCTGAAACACCACTTCGATAAGCTTAGGAGCAGGCTCAATATCACCATCCTCCAAATTTTTATCTCCCATGATCTGCATCACAAAGAAACAATAATAATAATAATAATACCAACAACAACAACAACAACAACAACAATAATGATAATAATACATCTAAAGTTATCCAAAAAAGGGAACAAAAGGAAAATCATAGAAATAGAAAAGAGAAGCACAAAAGCTAGTTAACCGACACAAGTAGTTGGTCCAGATATATCTACACAATTTATCTGTATATATAGTGCTGATAATTAGTCGCTACCAGTAAAAGCTTAGTTTTGACAAAGATGAAGTAACTCACAGATGAAATCATATTCCAAAGGCTTTGCTGGTAGTTTGGTTCCTTGCATGTCAGAAAATGTGCTGTGCTTCTGGATATATAGTTGTCCAATGGAACCAAGATATCTACAGAAACAGAGAAATCCACAATAACCAAAAAAAAAATAAGTGAGAGAAACACATGGAAGCCTCTTCTAGGATAAATAATTGAGAACCTCGCACAGATGCAGCCCAACAGGCATTGATGGGATATTAAGGACCCTTCCAGTTGTGCTAATGTCATTCCCAGTATCAAATTATACAGGAAACAATAAAGAATGGAAAAAAAAATCTGGATTAAACTACAGACACAGCTATGCAGCAAGGAATCAATGATTCCGGTAAAGCAACCTAGCAGTCATTGTGAAATCAAACCAGCACTAATACTATGTTTCAAATGGTGGAATTTGACAGAATTGGAATTTGTAAATGGGATTCTGTAAGTTTGGAGCGGATGGAATTTAAAACGGAATTTAATTTGGTGGAATTTGAAAAGGAAAAACAATAATCTTAAAATCCCATGAAAAAGATGGTAGGATTGTCAAAGGAAGTGAATTTAATGAAAACTTATCTAGTCTCATTGCCCACAGTGCCCTCCTTGTTCTCTTCTACCTAATCTCTCTCTCTTTCTCTCACATTCCAAGTTACATTTCATTACGGATAAGTAAATGGAATACAAAATTTTTCTAAAACCAGGATACGAATACAGCAGGAATACAGAAAAAAAAACAGGACACAAATTTTTCATATGAATATAGCATCCGTAAACAACTAGAAACAATAAAAAATTAATACTAAGTCAACATTAAAAAAAAACCCACAGAAAAGTTATAAGAAACTTCAGTCATTTGAATTCCACATTTTAGTCTAAAATCATAATTTGACATCTGAATAACAATTTAAAATTAAACTGTAGCTCCAAATTTGTCATATCGTGTCTCAATAAAGGACATGTGTCCTTGTCCCCTACTGTGTCCTAGAAAACAATGATAATAGTAATAATAATAATACTAAAAATCTAGACACGCCATGTAGCCTGTTTTGACATGCAAAATGGCTTGTCCAACGTGAGTTTGTGACCAACAATGTGTCAGACACTGCTACAGCACCTAAGACGGAGTGTCGGTGGTTCATAGCGGGCCACATAGGAACCTGACATGTGGCTGGCCAGCTTTTGCAGGACCTCACTAGTTAACAAACTGGAAGACCAGAGCTATTCAGATCTGCTCCCTTGATCTGTATCTGAACTCTGCTGAAATAGGGGAACAAGAAAGGAACCTCAGTCCTAAAAGGAAAACCCATACTGATGACAATCCCAGATCTCCAGGGATCGAATCTTATCTTCACCTTAGGAATCATGGCTATCCCCACGATTAAGAAGGGCACACACAAAAGAGCAGGGTACAAAGTTAGAAGCTTCAAATAGTTCACTACAGGCAACAAAGTTTGCAAGCATACCTATGTAACAAGAAGGAATGAGGAAAAGAAAGCAGGCAGCAACAGTAGAAGAAAATAAGGCAGCGGTAGCAGAGCAGAGATCAGGAGGGATAGGGGAAATGCATCAACAAATGGATAAAGAGAGTTCATTCGTAGCATAAGAGGAGACGAAGAACAGAGCTTTAGTAGCACAGTAGCACAGTAGCACAAGATCAAAGATGTAGTTGAAGCAAAAAAGAAACAGAACAGCAAATAATACAGAATAGGCACAAATAAAGAAGTGACAGGCAAGAAGATGGTGACAGCAACAGAGTAAAAGAAGGGAAGAGGAGATGCTGAAAAAGAATAAGATGCAGGGGAAAAAAGAATCAGAGGAGAAAAGATGCAGAGAGGAAGTTGCAACAAAGCAAAAACACCAAGGAAAAGCAGCAGCAGAAAAGCAGCAACAGAGCAGCAGTGAATGGAAAACATCAGTATAGACAGAGAAGGAGAAGACGCTGAGAAGCAGTAGCAGCACCAACAGAGATGAAGTACAGTAGGGGAGAGGGGAAGAGAGCAAAGGTAAGGACAGAACTCAGTCGGGTTTCTCCATCAACCAACAGTCCCCTGATATGAGAGGAGTTATGCCTAGGGAATGTGAGACCAAACCCTAATGACTCCTTGCTTAGGTGTAGCCCCCGGCCGGCGAAGGAAAGAATATAGGGCTTTTTTCCGTCAAGAATCAAAATGTGATTGAATCTCGGAAGCATTAAACATCTCACCACCCTAGAGTACCATGGGAGTCTTCACCACCCTAGAGTAGATGACTAGCATATGACTATTACATGCATGTGACAAACCCCAAATCATTGGTTATAAGATAAAACCAAAAAAATATATGGCTAAATTATAGGAAATTGAAAACTACACCAAAGTTTCAGATGCCAAAAGGTTTAATTTCAAGACATAAAACCTCCCACGAATTAGGAATTTCAGCTTACAGTTTCAAGATCAATATGTGCCATTTACAGTCCAAATAGTATTTTTAAAGACATCCTACTCTTTGTTCTAGAATCCAAAAAATTTTTGATTCTCAATTATATGTTCTCCACAAACGATCCACATCCCCACGTGATCAAATTCACACAAGAGATATCAAATTAAAATCCCTACATGCTAATTAGAATAGGTGGACTCAGCATCCAATTCCCAAAACCATATACCATTATCAGAAAGCACTCTTAAAAAATAACAATGATATGGAGGAGACTGGTGTCAACATAAAATGAATTTACAGTTCATGTTCAGTAGTTCTGAAAATAATTCATGGTTTTAGTTTTCACATCCCATTACAAACTAACAGTTTCTCCCTCAATGCCAACTGCTGCAAAAATTTAAAACAAGGGTTAACAATGCAATCAAGTGAAAACTATAAAAACCCCAGGAAAAGCAGCTGTAATTCCATTAATTTGAAAATAGAAATTGATATTTCTCCACAGATAGATTAGTTCGGACAACAAAAAGCTTGAAGGAAAGGGAAAGTCATACATGCGCAGAAATAATTAACATTTCCTGAGACATCACAGCAGAGGGATCATTTTCCCAACATGCAGCAAGTTGGAACCCTCCAAGAGGAATATCACAATTTCCGTCAATTTAATATTTGAATAAATGATCTCTCTTTTGTTCACTTTATGACAGTAGAAGCAACCATTAGTTGTCAATTTTCCAGTTATAAGGCTGCAACTCACATGATCACCAATCAACAAACATTAATTTGTTTGTTGGGCAATAAAAGTAGTCTTCATTTGAGGTACATTTCATCATATTCCCAAAAGCTATGTTACCTCAACTCTCCATTGACAATGGATTTGTGCCGAACACTACAACCTCTAGTTAGACACGAGTCACACAACAATCACGAGGAATTGTATTTTTTTCATTTTAAAATTCATAGCAACTACCAACACTATACCATTGTTCTTTTTAAAAAAATTGAAAATCAAGCATCTCTAGCATTATCTCCTTACCAAAAACAAAAAACAAAAAAAGCATCTCACGTTGTTTAGAAATTATGTCCTACTTATTGTATTTTTACGCACTATATACAAAATATATAAACAAGGAATCGAAAGAAGTTCTTGGAGAGTCAAAAGTGGCATGCCTTATAACTAAAAAAACTTGGTGGTCAAATGACAAGGTTCAAACCATAATAAAAGTAAAGAAATAATGTTTTAAAAGGTGCAAAAGGATAGAAATAAAGACAATTTTAGGAATTATAAATAAACTTGTAAGAATGTTAAGAGAATCGTTAGAGATGCAAAATTGAAAGATTATGATGATTTTTATTCTAAATTAGATAGTAAAAAGAGAGAAAAGAACATCTACAAAATCGCTAAGTGGAGATAAAGGAAAACAATTATAAAGAAAAGAAGAAAAATCTTCATATATTTTTTATACACTTAGAAAAAGCCTATGATAAATTGTTTAGAGATATCATATGGTGGGCGTTGAAGAGAAAATGAGTGACAAAGGGGTACATTACTGTAATAAGAAACATGTATGATGGAGCCGCCACGACAATTAAATCACTTACAGGAGAAACAAGTAAATTCTCGATTACAGTAGGATTACACCTTGGATCAGCTTTGATTCCTTATCTTTTTGCCTTAGTTATTGATGAATTGATTGACACATTCAGGATGATGTTCCATAGTGCATATTGTTTGCTTATCATATTGTCTTAGTAGATGAGATTAGGAGTAGAGTTTACACTAAATTAGAAATATAGAGGAAAGTTTTAAAGTCTAAAGGGTTTAGAATAAGTAAGAACACAACTGACTATATAAAATATAATTTTAGCAGTGATAGGAACATTAATGGTGAAAAAGTGAAGATTCAAAGCTAAAAGATACATAAGAATAAATATTTTCGTTATCTAGGTTCGATTATTAACAAAAATGGAGATGTTGCAAATGATGTATTCCACATAATCAAAGTTTGTTAGTTCAAGTGGAAGAGTGCTTCTAGAATTTTATGTGATCGACGGATACCTATGAAATTAAAAGAAAACTTCTGTAGAACAGCTATTAGACTAGCGATTTTTTATGGGACAAAATATTAGACAGCTAAAAAAATCATATAAATAAGATAAGTATTGCGGAAATGAGAATGTTACGATAAATGTGTGGTAAAACTAGAAAGATAAAATTAAAAATAAAAAGATTCGTAGAATGGTAAGGATTACACCAATTGAGGACAAGTTGAAAGAAAATAATTTTAAAACCAATTTTAAGTTCAATTTTAATGCTTTTTGGTTTTTTGTCACAGCTCAATTTTAAGTTTAAAAAGCTTAATGCCTTTTCTCACCGCTCAATTTTAATGCTTTTTGGTTTCCACATTTCAGCAATCAATTTATATCATAAGTTCCAGCTGCAACAAACACCGACGGAATATCAGACATCAATGAAAATGTAACCCAATAGTTTAAGTGGCCAAATATATTTTAAATTCCAAGAAGAATGAAGTAAATCTACCCTGCCACTTCTGGTTAAGATTTCTAAACAATAATCACTTCTATCATCCCGAAGTAACTGATACCAACATTATACTCTTAGCAGAGGACAATATTAATTCAGAATTAAATGGTTTCCACACACCATTAATAAAATGAAGAAATTCCAATATCAAATCAAGAAATAAGAAGCATATACAAAATAATTCATAAAGATTAGAAAGATGATAATTGCTGTAAATTGAGGCACAGCGATGTAATGTAGATGCACATACTTGGAAAGAAATCAATAGCCCAATCAACCAATGCATCGATCATCAATGGCCAGAGACTCCACATATCCGGGGAAATTGTAGGTGAAAAAAATGTCATATATGACACAATTTCTAAAACTTCCTCAAACACCTCTGCAAAATAAATAAATTAAGTATATATGATTTCTAATAGAGCAAAATACAAAATTCTTTTAATACAATCATCACATAACAAATTGGAGCAATACAAAAAAACCAATGAAATCTCTTATTCAAAGAGCATAAGCACATAATTGAGTAATATAAAAAGGGAGAACCAAAAACAAACTATACAACCCTATAGTCCCTTTTATTCCCCACCACCAAAAAATAATTAAAATAAAATCCCCTTTAAAACTCACTCAACTAATGTATGTTCACTGGACCTTTTCCTTCCCTGGCACCAAATCCGAAACTCAGATCCAATAAAATCTGACATGGAAGATTTTTCGAATCTCTTTTATTGCAAAGTAAAAGCTCATGTTTGATGCTTGAGAATGTTCTCTTGCCTTTCACATAGAGATGCGGGTAGAAAATATAGTGAGAATTTGATTTTTCATTGCCGTAGTAAATAGGAGAGAAAATAGAATTTCTTTCTCCAAATTATTAACATTGAAGAAGAATATTCGGAATCAGACAAGAAAAATCGTAAAAAGTAAAAACAATACAAGAGCAATACGAACGCAGAACTAGATTATTTTTGAAGAAGTATTTACTTTTTCAATTGAGTTGGGATGATGATGCTTTGAATCAAAGAGTGATTAATAATATTGAAGTATATTGCCTCCTGGTTCTACTGCGAAATCAAGGAAAAAATTTCACTTTTTTATACTTAACTTAAGAAAAGAAAAAAAGACCACTTTTTAATTGCACAACGAACAATTTAGAAAATCATAGGATTCATTTTTTATTCGTGAAAACTATCTATAAAAAAATTAAGTAGAATAACTTCAACCATGTCAACTGATAATGAAAGAACGAAATCACGGTAAATACCAATACTTATCACGGGTAAAAAAATAGCGATCGAAACAAATAATTTTCATGGTCCAGATTCAAAAAAATAAAAGTTTGGAACATTAAATAACTTGTATCCATAGAACATTTGGTTTCAACGATGTACTTTGAATCGACGTGCAAAAGAACCTATATTTCCTATCTCTTAATTCCCAAATTTATTAAATGAAGTAATCCAATTAGTAATTTTATGTGGATCTCTGAATTTCGAAACAAGAGTGAGTTCTTGATGCTATAATTAAATTCCATTAAGGAGGTTAAGTCTCTTCTTAAGACTGGGTGGGTTAGGATAAAATAAAATTTAAAAAAAGGAATTTTTTTTATTGTTCGATCTATCTATCGGTAACCATCTTTTGACTAACCTAGCCTCCTCCATCCCTCGGGACCAAAAAGGGATAGTACAAGAATATTCACCTGTTATCCATCGACTACGCTTTTCGGCCTAATCTTAGGCTCTGGCTTACCCTCCGTGAACGAATCTTGCGAAAGAACCCTTAGGTTTTCAAGGCATTAGATTCTCACCAATATTGAAGACTTTTCAAGTATTTAAATATTATTTGGGTAGGGAATCAAGAGGCAGATCATGGAGATGAACCAATGAATGAATATATTAGATAGCATGCATGATAGAACCCCCTTTTATAAAAGAATCGGTTTTGTATCGGTTTTGTATCCTAAAAGGTGGTTCTATCATGCATACTATATAATATAGTCATTCACTGACTCAAAGCTTCTTGTACCAATTTCTCCTGGCACATTACAATTTTTTTTTTGATGACGAAGGAACTACCTCAAAGCAAAGCCCTTTGGACCCACTCCTAAAACGTAAACCTCCGGACACCTACAATCACCCACAAATCACAGGTATCGGTTAAGTCAGGGCACTTATAGCAAGAGTCGAACACAAAACTTCCGAGTTTACGGCTAGTCCCAGTGACGACCTTAAACTGTTGGGCTACCCTAGCCGGTTTCACATTACCAATTCTCCTGGCGTAGATCTACTATTCTGATTTCGAGACTAAAAAACCACTTTTCTATCATTCTATCAAAATATCCAATATTTCGAAAAAAATTACAGGTACAACTTTTGTAACTTCATGGTATTAGAACATCAATTAGGAAGACATGATAGGGGCAAGAGTTCATTTTGGCCATGGAAAATTCCTTTTCTTGTGTCGAAGGGTAAGAAGACGAATAATCCCATAAAGGCTTGGCTTCAAAACCGTACGTGGAGCTTCCACACCCCTTTCTTGTGTCGAAATAATAACAATTATTGATCCCGTTTGTCAAATACCTTCCGTTAGTTTCCACTTTATTACCTATAATATAATATAAAAGTAGACAAACAAAAAAGATAGGGAAACCAAAAACAAACTACACAACCCTATAGCAAGGTTTTAAATCGCAGTATTAGCTGGCGTAACGGTCGTAGTCACGTGTAACGGGTATCGGACGTATCGGTCAACTTGTAACGGAAATCGGTAAGCACACACGTGAATTTTTTTCAAACTCTAGCAAATGACATAAAACTCATTGATACACATATTATATCTTTATTTACTACAAATTGAATGTTTATAGCTGTTTTTAATTGCTATTTTGACACAAGAAACATATTTTTAAAAATTTATGTTGTTTTCAAAATTTTAAAAAAAATACAATATTATTGTATGTTAAAGAATTTCACTATCTAAGTACCTATGATATTATAAATACTAATATAATTGATAATCTTTGATAACAAAGACAAGAAAAAAAATAATATTGATTGTGATAATGTCATGTATGATAACAACATTAAATTTGCAATATTATTAAAATATTGTATAATATTAAAATATTATACTACATATTATATAATCAAATCATGAATAATTCAAACTTCAATAAAAAATATTATACTAAATAATAAATATTTATATTATTTTATATAATATAAATGAGATATATACATAATTTAAATATTTCATACAATAATAATAAATTATAAGATGATAAATTGAAGAAAATAATTAAAAAAAACAAAATAAAGATATAAATACAAATTATAAAGATAATTTAAATACCAATTAAAATAATAGAATAACTTACAAATTGGAGAACAATAATGAGCCAGCCAAACAAGTCTCAACACTCAGCAGCCTTAAGAGTTAAGGCTGAAGTCTTAATGCCAATTGAAAGTGAAATCGGCAAATCGCTGACCCGGACAGAAGTGGAGAATCCAAAATTGAAGAACATGAGTGAAATGGAATGCAAAATCGCAAATCGAACTCCAATCAGCTACCGAAATCCCAAATCGATTACAAAATTCCCAAATCAAAGTCAAACGAAAGCTACTCACACAACCGAGAATCGAAATCGCTAACCCGAACACGATCGGCAAACGCAATCGTCAACCCAACTCAAATCAGACTGAAATCCCAAAATCCGAACTGAAATCGACGTCAGAATCTTCCATCCACCTCAATTCGAACACGATCGACAAGCGTAATCTCCAAATCGAACTCAAATGGAACTAAAATTGAAGAGTAAGATGAGTTCAGGAAGAGGCGAAGAGCAATCGCTGCAAGCGCAATCCTCAAATCGAGCCCAAATTGAAGTATTGAATTGAAATCGAAGAGGAAGATGTTCAGGAAGAGGAATTCGAACACGATCGGCAAGGATTTGTTAGCAGAAAAAATGTGAGTTCACAGTTCACACTTTTGCTCTTGTCATTGTGTCAGGCCCTTATCGTCTGTATCGGCCGTTACAGACTAATACGAGACTGATACCCGTTACGTAACAGGAGTAACAGTCGATACCTATGGAATTCTCTGTAAAGCCGAGACAGAGCAGCGAAACAGAATCGGTACTCCAAGATACCGTTACGTAACGGTCAATTCGTAACGTAACGGCCGTTATTTAGATCCATGTCCTATAGTCCTTTTCTTTAATTCCCCACCACCAAAAAATAATTAAAATAAAATCCCTTTTAAAACTTACTTAACTAATGAATGTTCCCTAGACCTTTTCCTTCCTTGGCACCAAATCAGAAACTTGATCCAATAAAATCTAAAATGGAAGATTTTTCAAATCTCTTTTGTTTTATCATCCGCAAAGTAGAAGCTCATATTTGATACTTAAGAATGTTCTCTTGCCTTTCACATGGAGATGCAGATAGATATTCACATTTCATGATAATCTTCTTTTTAAACAAAAAGAATAAATAATTTAAAAAAACAAAACATCCCATCCAACTTTCGTATACATTTCCATGTATCCTAACTACATACAGAACACTCGACAATCATACCCCAGCCATGTGATGTATAAGAAATAAAATATCATATCATTTGTTTCTTATTATTTTATTTCCAATCTTGATAAGGTGAGCTACTTCAAAAGTTGAGATGGTAAATCAAAAGCCACAATATTTAAGCTTCAAAACGAGAATAAAATCATCCGGCTTGAGAGCATAGAGACAGTAAGCGAGCGTACTACTTTTGTTAGACTATGTAAATAACAATAGTCAAAAGGAAAAAAATGACAGAACATTTTACTATTAGAATAAGAAAATAGGGAAAGGTTTCTTTTGAAAACGAAACAAAGATCAGAACAGAGCGACCAAACAAGAAACCACATAAATAAAAAAGCCTTCCTATAAATCAAGGACATCTTATTTAAGGAAGTAAAATCAAATACTTTTCTAGCACCTAGAAAAGAAAAATAGATAAATTATTATAGTTGGTATACTGAAAATCATGTTTTTAGTATTTTATTTTAATAAAATTAATTTTTCATTTTATGAGAATCTTTATAAATAATGTATGTATATCATTTCTTCGTTATGCGTGGATATCTAATATTCTGTATGATATTTAATTTGGTGTGTAAAGTACGGCTTACACACAGAAGATCAGATTTTAGGTTCTTGCAGAACATAAGTTTTATGTTCACAGTTTAGATGGAAATGGACATACTATCGGTACGACTGTAATACAGAGTTTTAGTAGGCCCGTCTTGGTTACGGAAAACAGATAATAGCGTCGTCTATTGTTCCGACTCTCTGTGCTGGTACACTTTGTGTGTATTGAACAGGACATTTTGGGTAATTAATTTTATACTGACTATATAAATTAATTCACACCCCAAGATTATTATGACTAGTGTTTATCCTCTTAATCCTAAAATAATTATTAATTTGCATATATTTAATATTCGTTGTTTTGATTCATTAGAAGGTGTGATCTTATATGAGTCTATATTCCTAGTGAGTTAGATGGCAGTATTATTTATATGACAAATATTAATTATTAACGGAATCCACATCAAGAAAAATCGGGATTGACGATACCCTCTTAAGGAAGCTTATAAGTTTTGACCAGGCCAAACCCTGCAGGTGATACGTGTCTGTGTTCCACAGGAAGTCTTACTTATAATTACTCCCCAAGACCCTGCTGTAACCCTATAAATATGCAGGTAGGCTAAATCAGTTTCATAACTTGTCTTCTAAGACTAAAGCAGTCCAGGTTATGCCGGTACGCATTCTTGACAGACTGTAACCCACCCTACGTTCAAGAATCGCATAATGGAATACAGTAGAAGATCTGACAGGAGCTTCAACTCGGATTCAAATCATAGTTGAAGATTCGACCAGTAAAATGTATTTTTCTAAATTAATTTCGAATGCACTTGTTTTATTTTGATCGTTCGTCATCAAAAGTTTTATCTGGAACTCCTTTTGGCGTTTGTCCGTCCAGTTAATTTTTTCCGTTAATCGTTAGTAAAAACAAAAATCTTGGCAGTCTTGCCTCCAATAATTGGTATCAGAGCCGTTTTGTTTTTTATTTTCGATTATCGGGACCAAGTAGTTTTAGAACTATTGCTAATTTTATTTTGCAGGCGTTCTAATCTCGGTTTTATGACAGTCATTAATTCATATTTGATTGAATGGTTTGTGAATGATTATTATTTTTTTTAAATCACAGGGGTTAACCGTGATAGATCTAATTATTTTTTTAAATCACATGGGTTGACCGTGATAGATCAAATGTGAGCTTTCAGAACATAGGATCGATATAATAACTAATTTTATGTTTTTAAATATCTGTTTAGATTATTTAAGAACAGGTTAAACATATCCAAGAACACGAAGAACGGAGACAGCACCGGCGGTGGTTCAAAATTTTACAGGCCACGCGATCACATGGGTGACGTCATTAAGTAGGTGGGCCCCACAGGGTAATGATTATATTATGGAATATTATATCCCACCTATATGTAGTGGAGGACAGCTAGCACCGACAAGATTTAAAAGTAAATAGTAAAAAGTACACCACAGTTTTAAGCGGGAATATTTTTCCCACTATTATTTTGAATTTTGAAGGGGATATTAAGGTTTCTAAATATTATATTCAGATTTATGTAGTAAAGGACAGCGGTCAACGACAAAGTAAAAAGTAAAAAGTAAACAGTAAAAAGTAAATGTATTAAGTGAAAAGTGAGAAATGTGGGTCCCACTTCACATGTGAAATTGTATAAAAGAGGAAGCTTTCCCCTTACGCAGAATACTATTTATATTTAAATATATTATTTCACCCACTGTTATCTTCGAAGAGGCATATTTCTTATATTCTACATATATTGTCAGACGTCTTATATTATTATGTTTCCTTTTTCAAGTGATACTTCTGATATAGAAGGCATCCAATGTTAATATTGCTCACTATTAATCTAGGATTCTAAAATTAAAATAAAAGAAATATATTGCTTTATTAAAGCAAATATTATAGATGTGACAAATTGATTAAATAATTTTTATACACAGATATGACCCCTTAATAGTAGTCATTGATCACTATAAATGGAGTCTCGTAGAGAGTATTTGTCCCATAACAATAGATCCTCAATTCGGAGAGATTTTCAGTCATCTGCCTACTGACCTCCGTTGTGAAATAAAGAGAAATTATTTTCAACATTATGTGGAGTCTTCCCACGAATACTTCTTTTTTCGAAAGGAGAAAATCTTGGGAGAAATAGTCTCAGGTGATGCACGTGGTATGTACACGTGGGCAATGAGGTGGGATGCTTCCCGTCTTGGAGTCTTCTTCCGTCGGCTGTTGGACAGAGGAGACTGTGAGCGCGTGGTGTTAAAGGGGGAGCTGCCCCATAAGATAATGGAGGACATTGCTTTCAGTGCAGATTATTACCCACATGGAGGGTACTATGCGGTCTCAATAAAGAATTGTATGGTGGTCGTACGAGATGCTATGCGTCGAGTAGTCTTCTCAGTCTATGACATAGTCATTCTCCCAGAAAAATGCATTGTTCATTTAACCACAGAGACCATCTCCTAGAATGATGTCGTGGTTGGTCGTAATGAGATATTTGGGATCCCACAGAAAGAACCCAATGTATCAATGATTAAATAAATTGAATGAATTTAGTTTCAGTTTAATCTTACTATATTATTTTACATCACTGTCGCATGATAACGTTACCCCCTCATCAATTGAAGTATTATATCCTTCCCTACCAACGCCAATGGGTTGACCAGAGTAAATGTCAATATTTATTCTGCATGTGTTCATATATTTAATAAATTAAATATATAGAGAAAAAAAAATAATTAACATCTTCATTTATGCCTCGCAGAGTTTCATTCCCCAGAGGGTTTAACAGAATTGATACCCTTCATAAATAGATATTTAATAATAAATTAAATAATTAATAAAAAACTCCAAAAAAATTGTCTTTATTTATACCTCGCAGAGTTTTATTCCCCGGAGGGTTTAACAGGGTTGATCCCCTCCATTGATAGATATTTATTAATAAATTAAATTATTAATAAAAATAATAATTAACATCTTCATTTATACCTCGCAGAGTTTCATCCCCGGGGAGTTTAACAGGGTTATTTCCCCTCCTCAATTGATATTTAATAATAAATTAAATATTTAATAAAAAAACTCAAAAAAATAATATCTTTATTTATGCCTCGCAGAGTTTCATCCCCCGGAGAGTTTAACAGGATTAACTCCCCCCCCCTTTTATAGATATTTAATTCTCGTGGTACTCTCACTACTCAATTTAGCGAGATTGTTCAGACATTGCGGTTTGTTTTACCTCCATCTTTGACGGCTACTTTAGCCAATTCAAATAATATTACATGTGCAACTCTTACATCTCCTTCATGGATCCTTGATTTTGGCGTGAGCTCACATGTCTGGTAATCCATCGTTTTTTCTCATTTAACTCCTATCAAGCATCGTATTGTTTTAGCTGAGGCTCATCCCGACCTGTGCAAGGAACGAATGTTCTACATCCATCTCGGTCCTTCTCCTTGCCTTATAGTCTTTATGTTCCTAATTTTCCCTTTAATTTACTTTGTTAGGTAGTTAACTAAAGCTTTACATTGTTCAATAATATTTTGGGTAAATTACATTCACCTCCCCTGAGATTTAAGCTTATTTCAAGGACCCCCTTGAGATATCTGAAATTACACTGCACTCCCTTCTACTTTACTTTTGTATTTCACTTTAATCCATATGTTAGTTGACTATTAGCTGACTGAACGAAAATTAATTTTATTATTAAATATTTTATGTTTTCTTTCCATTTTACCCTTATATATATAATTCCATAGGGAAATTGAATGATTGATCTTGGAGAATTTAGAAGAAAAGCAAAAAGAGAGATATCAGTAAAACTAAAAATGTAAAAATAATCAAAAGAAAAAGAGAGAGAAACTTGACAAATTAAATGATATCTTTTCTTCTTGGTTAAGTTTTATTTCCATAATTCTAAAACCAAATCAAAATCACAAACTAAATTTTTCTCCCACCCACGATTGAATGTTTAGAGAGAGATTAATATAGTTTTAGGTTTTGTAATATATATCTAACTCCAATTTCAGGAATTAATTTGATTTCCCAGTAAATGGACTCGTTCAACATCATGAATCTCAGTCGAGAAGGCCAACGTGATCCTAAGGTACCAAAGGCTTTGAAAGATCACGACACTGTTCTTTAGCAATACATATAAAGGAAGTGTTGTGATTTTCTTTAGCAATATATATACACGATTATGTATACATCCATTTCTCCAGCAAGTGTTGGAATATATATATATAAAGAGGCGAGAGAGCCTGCAAAGACCCAAACACCTTCGACGACCCAAAAACGTCCGATTTTCAAACAAGTCAAGAAACGCAGACCAAAATCGAGAACGAAGTGTGTAGTTTTGGCCTAACCGGTTGCGTGTTCGGGTGTCATACAATTTGGCGATGGTTGTGTTCGTTTATTGCGTGTGCCACCGAAAAAGAAAGGCAGCGGGAAGGAGCAAATCGGTGATTCTCAACCGATTCACCTACCACCGTTCAAGATGGACGAATCGGGGACGTTCGAATTCGAGACGAAGTCGAGGAGTTCATGGGTGGTGGACATCAAATAACTGTCGGCGGCGGCGGTGGTGATGTTCGAGAAGCCATTAAAGAAGCCATTGATTTTCAACGAAGCAGCAATAAGTTAGATACAAAAAAATTAGTCTATGCAGAAGAGAGGTGAGAGAGAGAGGGAGAGAATCCAAGATACAGAGAAATTAGGGAAAAAGAGGAAAATTAGATAGGGAGAAATTAGGGAAAAAGAAAAAAATTAGGACTAAAATTAGGGCTTTGGTGTTTTAGAGCTAAAATTAGTGTTTATGTTAAGATTAGGATTAGAGTTAAAGGTTAGGGTTGGCTTTAGAAAGGCAAGAAGGTGGAACTTCATCCCATAAAAGGTGGAGTACCAATGAGGGATAAAATTGTAAAAACACACTTTCTGTTAATGCCGTGTAATTGAGAAGATTGATAGGGGAGGTCAATGTTATTTCAAAAACCTCATGGGAGGTACCTGTATTTTCACTTAACCTCAAGGGAGGTAAATGTAATTCATCCTAATATTTTCTCCCACTTATGTTTTTCATAACCTTCAGACCAAGAAGATAATTGGTTCGGGGCATGAGAATGATGGCTTCTATTATCTTGATATTGCTTCGCCTTCCACTACTTCATCTGTTTTGAGTGCTATAGTCTCTCCCCTTCAGTAACATTTGCGTTTGAGCCACCCATCTGTAGCCAAGCTTAAGTTGGCTATTCCCAGTTTGAGCCATGTGTCTGGTTTTAATTGTGAAACTTGTCGGTTTGGAAAGCATCATCGTAATTCATTTCCTACTAGTAGTCGTAGTCGCCCGTCAGAGTATTTTGATGTAGTAGATTACGAACATTTGGGGTTCTTCTCGAACTCCCAGCAATAATGGATATTCTTATTTTGTTATTTTTGTTGATGACTATTATCGCATGACTTGGTTGTTTTTGTTGAAAAGTCTATTAGAATTACCCTTTATTTTCTCTCGCTTTTACAATAAAATTTATACCCAATTTGACAAACGTCAAGGTTATTCGATCCGATAATACTCTTGAATACCTACAATTCAGTGTTGCTTCCTTTTAGTTGATCATGGTATTATTCACAAAACTACTTGTACTTGCACATCTCAACAAAACAGTGTTGCTAAACGCAAACATCGTCACTTATTAGATGTTGTTCGTACCTTATTGTTTCATACAATAGTACCAAAGCAGTTTTAGAGTGATGCTGTTCTTACTGCTTGTTTTCTTATTAATCGCATGCCTTTTGTTACTCTTAATGGTCAGTCTCTCTTTTCCTTGTTATATCCGACCACCTCGCCCTTTCCTCTCACTCCTCAAGTTTTTGGTTGTACTGCATTTGTACATGTTCTTAATCCCGGTCATAATAAATTGTCTCATCGGGCTCGAAAGTGTGTTTTTCTTGGTTACTCTCGTACTTAGAAAAGTTATCGCTGTTATCACCCCGAGACCCACCGGTATTTTGTAGTGCTGATGTCACCTTATTCGAATCAACACCTTTTTTTACTTCTTCCAGTCTCCTGTTGTCATTTGATCTCATATGTTGTCGTGGAAGGGAGTCTAGTTCTTCTCCTACCCAACCTTTACCTGTTTCTATGCCCTCTCCTTTCTCTTTATCTACTTCTCATTTGCAGGTATATCAGCGATCTAGTGCTGGACAAGTTGTCCCTTATGGCTCGGATTCGTCATTTTCTTTGGCTAAGGCTCCTACGAACTCACCCCCTCCATCCGCCTCCTCTGACTCGCCTATTTCCTTACGTCGTGTTAAGCATGCATGTACTCAACACCTTATTGCTAATTTTTTATCTTATATTGTCTCTCTCCTTGTCTCTATTCCTTTACTTTTACCTTGTCGTCTATTTTTGTTCCTTCATCCTCTAATCAGGTCATGTCAATGCCTGGATGAAACAATGCTATGGATGAGGAAATGAGAGCTATTCATCATAATCACACTTGGGAACTTACTTCTCTTCCACCAAGGAAGCAAGCCTTGGGTTGTTGTTGGGTATACACCGTGAAATACCTTTTCGATGGGTTTGTTGAACGCCTTAAGGCTCAATTAGTTGCTAAGGAGTACACTCAAACCTATAGTGTTAATTACTTGGAAATCATTTCTCCCGTGGCTCGTCTTAACTCCGTTCGCATCTCTCTCTGTTACGGTTAGTCATTCTTGGCCCTTATATCAACTTGATATTAAAAATGCCTTTCTTTAGACGACATTCAGAAAGAGGTATATATGGACCAACCGCATGGCTATAGTGTTGCTAGTAGTGCTCATCTTGTGTGTCGTTTGCATAAAGCAATTTATTATTTAAAATAATCCCCTTGTGCCTAATTTGATTGGTTCAGTTCCGTTGCACTTACCTATAGCATTCAACGTTCTACATCTGATCACTCTGTATTTATTCATCACTCTTTTTGAGGCATTATTGTGTTAATTGTATATGTTGATAATATTCTTCTTTCGAGTGATACTGCTGCTGGCATTCTTGATCTGAAAAACCATCTGACCACACAATTTCATACTAAAGACTTGTTTGCTCTTCGTTATTTTCTTGAGATTGAAGTTGCTCGTTCTTCTAAGGGCATTTCTCTTTCTCAACAAAAATGTGGTTGAGCTTCTTTCTAAAACGGGCCTTCTTGGTGTTCGCCCAGTTGATACTTCCACGGACACTAATGTTAAACTTAATGCTGAATAAGGCAATATTTTTTATGATCCTGATCGATATTAGCGCCTTGTTGGCAAGTTAACGCCTGGACATTATTATGCAGTTGGTGTTGTGAGCAAGTTTATGCATGCTCCTTGGTAACCACATTTTGAGGTTGTTTGTCGTATCTTACACTATTTAAAAAGTGCCCCAGGCCATAGCTTACTTTATTAACCATTAGATTCTTTGGCTGTCACCGGGTTTAGTGATGCTGATTGGGCCAGTAGCCGATCTGATAGGCGATTTACGTCTGGCTATTGTACCCTAGTTGGTAGCAATTTGGTTACTTAGCGCAGTAAAAAGCAAAGTGTGGTGGCTTCTTTCTAGTGTTGAGGCCGAATATCTGGCAAATGGCTTATACCGCCTCTGAAATGTTGTGGCTTCGTTCCATTCTTCAAGATTTTGGCGTTTCTACTCTTCCTATGCGAATGTTTTGTGACAATCAAGCTGCTATTTTTAACAATCCAGTGTTCCATGAGTGCACTAAGTATATTAAAATTGATTGTCACTTCATTCGAGATTTGTTATTGCATAAACAAATTACCACTCCTCATATCCGATCGGAAGGCCAATTGGGTGATATTTCAGGATGAGTGATTATTTTATATTTTCCACTGCCGCATTCTACTTTTCATCGCTTGTTTATCAAGCTGGGCATGTTTAATATTTATGCGTGTTAAGAGTGATTATTTTATATTTTACTTTATTTCTTTAATGATATTCTTGTACTTATTTTTGACTTAATATATAATGATGTGTGGGTGAAGGAGACTGATTACCTCTCTGAACTCTTTCTTCTCATCTCCTTTCTTTTTTCCGCTCTTCTTCTTCTTCCTTCTTCAAACCCTAAATCTATATTCTACTAATTAACTCAAGTTACTTAAAGCATAATTAGTAAATTCTTTTCCAATGCGCCAACATGCATTTTGTTCATAAAATCCAAAAAATTTCTCTGGCAATGCTAGTATACGCTATTTTCCATTTCCCCCTGAACATCTGAAATCTGAATATTGAAATATTTTATGCAAGATTAAAGTCTTAGACATAAGATCAAGATTTCCAGTTCGCTAACTATTACGAAGTTTTCACCTTATTCACCTTGGCTAGCTTTTCTGGAGCCACCTCCCACGGTCCCACCGCATCATTATCTAGATAACAGTAGTTTGTTACTGTCTCGATGGCAACCATCATAAGCATTTTGGAGTAACAAAAGGCTTTTGACAAAAAGTCATCAAATAATATTCAGAAAGTTACCACTACATCACCCATTCCAAGAATTTGCTATTTTGATAAACAATACGACTATCAGTGATATGTTATATTCATAACTCAAGGGGAAAATGTTCTTAGGAAATAATAACTGAAGTATGTAAGTTAACTAAGACATGAGGTCAAACCAGTGGAATAAAATTACTGTGATGTAAACAAGTATGGTGAAACTGGCATAAATACCTTGTCCATCAGTAGTCAACATCCTACGCATTATCGGAAGCAGAGTTGGCTCAATATGGACAAAAAGGTGAGGCAGCCTGCTCACTGATTCAAGAATTGTGCTTATGGCACGTAAACAACCAACTGCTGCCAAAGCACCAGGGTCATCAGCCTCGTCTTCAGCTTCTGCAGTGTTCATACATTTCCAAAACGCAGCAGCCTAAAATGCAAAAAAAAAAAAAAAGAGTTGCAGAGGAAAAAATATGCAGCATACATGCTCTCAAAGAGAAATGAGGCAAGTATTTACCAGATTCTGGCACAATCCAAGCGCATATGGTGCCATCTCCTCCCCAAACTTATCCACAATAGTCTCAAGTGTAAATACAAGATCCTCATTTTCAACTTCATTCATAAGTTTAAAAAACTCTGAAATAAGAAGGAAGAACCCATTAAAAGAGTTACATAACTATTGTTAACATTCTCATCCTAGTTCCATAAATCCCATACCATCCAGTAACTGGGGAAGAATTGGTCGGATTTCACTCAAATCTGTGCAACAAAGAAGATGATCGGTTTTTTGAAAGGAACAAAGATTTGATGCAATAAGATATAATAAAACAAGAATGTATCTTTCATATGTTAAAGAAACTAGAATATCAAGAAGATATGAACCTTTGCAAGCTTCAACAAATGTACGCAAAGCAAAGACTGAATCAACACGAACTGGAAGCTCTGGGTCACGCATCCCAGCCACAACACTATGTAATGCTTTGCGAAAATTGTTTGGGTCCGAAAAGTTGATATGGGCATATTGTCCTGCAACCCACGCTACCTAATGTTCCAAAACAATAAACACTTAGGAGAAGATGAGAAAATAAAAACACATAATAAAGGAAAGAGGATTAACTTCGAAGATAAGCCACATCAATTTGATAGAAGGAATAGCCCCATGATGAGATAGGAGTCATATTCCTCGAAATCCACCCACAAGACATTTGGGGCAAGAGACTAATAAGAGAAATAGAGGATGCATCGTAGGTGCATGCGCATGCTTGCTTGATAAGTTTTCAACAAAGAATTGGGTCATATCATAATTGCAGTGGGTAGGAAAAATAGGCCCTATGTCAGACAATTGCTGTCTACATTTTCAGAAAGAACACAAATCATTTTCTTCTTGTAACTATGGAAACATGCACCTTGCATCACAGTTGATCATAAAACTTCAAACTATTTTCCTAGTTTAATTATAACTCACCATAATAAAAAAGAACAAAAAAAAAAGAGCAAGCTTTATCGAGCGGTATTATTTCCATATTAAGCTACATGGGTATCTCATCCAATCACTTAGAATAGGTACTACTCAGTGAAACGTTGTCTGTCTATCAAGGCCAGGCATTTCTGAATACTCCCAAGTAATGCAGTCTTTGTATATAACAAGTTTCTAACGTAATATTTGGTTCACTTAGGAAAACCTCTATATGACGAAAATAAACAAAGAATAAGTACATAAAACATACATGATAGATTGTGGTATTCAAATTAAGAAGCCACAAATTATATACTAAGAGGAGCAGACCCATATACAAAAGATCAACAAACCTTGGCTCTGAGATGGCCCACGGGACTGCTGAACTCAGGGAAAACATGCTGAACTAACATACGCTCAAGTTCAGACTTGTAAGGTTCAGTTTGTTTCAATTTATCACACAGTGCCCCAATAGCAAGAAGAGCACCATCTTTCTGTCGATAAGGTTTATATTCCACTGTTGCCTCATCATATCTAGATTAAGGGGAAAATAAAGACATGAAAAGATGAGCTAACAGCATCCAAGTACGACGCCAACGATAGTTACCATAAAAATTTGAAAATACCTCTTTAAAATTTCTACGATGAATAGTATAAACTTCTGAAGGTTCTCTTTCCCACGCTTTCTAACCAACTCACTCACGAAATCCATTGCAGCTGTCCTAGGACTATACAGATCTTCAATTATATCTGTAGCAAAGAAAATGAGATTACCATGCAAAAAGCAGCTTACAATGGGATTTGACATGAAAAAAGTAGGATTCTGATGACTCACCATACCCCTTCCTCACATATTCATGTGGGTCTTCATCCCAAAGCTTTTGATCATTGTCATTAAAGCACATAAGTGGAAAAATTATCTCAAAAAGAACAACATCAAGTCTTGGTTGCAGCTGATTGTACATACTGGTCTTTGAAACACTGCATCGAGATTAAATCTCATATAGGTGTTTGATTTACATCATTACATTACCAGACTAATACTGATGGTGCAAAAAGCATGATATTAAAGTGGTGTACAATTCCTAAAGCAGTGGAAGAAGAAGAACAAGAACAAGAAGAATGGAAGAAAATCATTTCACCTACAATGAAAAGAATATAGTGTGTATGTCAAGAATACTCTCATTCAAGTGGATAAGGGGAAATGGCTAGTCCATTTGGAAAGCATAAGGCAATAGATTATTTATCAAAACAAGAAAGAAGACGGGCAATTCAACAAATTAGATAGAGAAAAAATCATTCAGGGAAATCATTATTGCAAAACATCGAGACTAGGAAATTGTGATCTTATAACTCTTCGAGGCCCTTTATTTCACCGGTATTAATTAAACAAGCATATATGATTATTACTTCCTGCATCAATTTTGGAATTTTGAGGTGATCCACTTCTTACAACACTCGAAATATAAGCACAAAGTTAAAATGGATACTTCAGGATGAGTGGAAAATTTGCATAAACACAACAAAAGATACATAGCAACATGCCCACATAGGGATATATCTCAAATGCAACCACCACATGCCGCTCACTTCAGGACTGCACACTTTTGTTCAGTATGATTATTATATTGACTTAAAGATAGCAGCACTTGACATGCATGCACAACTCCGTGTAATCTAGTTTCCAGGAAACATGTTTGAAGTAATTGATCGGGCTTCTGGATTTCTACAATACATTGGCCATCTACTGCAAAAACTTGTTCAGAAATTTGATACGGTAAATATCTTATGACAGCATTGTCTAGGAAATTCAGCATATAAAAACCATAGAGCAAGAATTCAAGAGAGTAGACTGTTTCAAGTATGATCCATGACCCCATAGAACTCCCAAGGGAAGAGAAAAGGAAAACAACAAAAAAATTCAATGACTACCGAAGTTCGGCAAACAGCAGAATACTCTATTGACAAAAAAATTTAAGTGCAGCAACAGATGATACAATGGGAGAAAAATTATGTAACAAAATAAAAAGAATGGATGCCGTAAACACAAACCTGTTACTTAGATATTGCAGAATTAGATTTGTCACCCTATCAGGCAAATAGCCACCAACACGGATGACATTCAACAAATTCAAATGGCACTCCAAGATCTTTCCCGCATAGTTCTTCTGAAACATTTGGGCAAAAGCTCTGTTTTCCGGGTTTTGAAGTTTTAAATCTCCAAATCTTTGACACAACAAAAAAATTGAGGTAAATCAATTAATTGTTTTAAGCCATGTACAGGTAAAATAAGTTCAATAGTTAAAACCTCACCGGGTGTACAGGCGGTTTAAAATGTGAACTGTCCACTTTTTTACCTTCCACCATCCCCATGATTTCCTGAGCTCTGGATCAACAGGTTGGCCTTCTAATGGGACAGGCCTCTCCAATACATTTAAGAAAAGAACCATCCAAGCATTGAATACATTTGGATCAAATAACTGCTTTGGTATCTCCAACTGAAAGGAAGAAAATATGGCAAAGATATAAAAATGAGTGATCTAAAGATTTTTTTAAATTGAACAATAAAATATTGGAATACTTAATGGAAGAATGTAGCTGGAAGAGAAACATTAAACCAAAGAGAGGACAACGGGGTGATGTGAAGGATCTATTCTCACTCATTGTAGCTTCAATTTGGATTTTATCATATTCTCACCAATATAATAAGAATGTCAATAATAATTGTTCAATGCCAACATAATTGTGCTTCTCCCGAATGTTGGTTCATTGAAAACAAGAATCCTTAAGATAACAACAGTTCCCTAACCTTCAGCCTTAGTGAAAAGGACAAAACATTGCCTGATTTTGACTACAATAGTTACCTAAATAAATAAAGAAAACAAAACAAATTCAAATATGTTTCCACAAACACATTACAACATGCTTTGATGCAAATGTTTCGACCAAAATAAGCATTTTACACTCTGTTAACATGACAAAACGTTAACAATTGCACAAAAAACGGGAACATTTATGCAAAGGTATTCCTTGAAACTGTCCATGCAAGCACATACATATATAGATGACCAGAATATTTTGCAAATTAGCTTGATCAAATCTGCTACTTCCAAGGATGGGTTGACAATCTGAACAAGCCTGTTAAATATATTTAGCAAATGAGGAAATGTCTCATCAACAATAAGATAAACGGGTGTCCTCTCATCGTCTGACTTGAACCTGTAAAGAGCAAAAGAGGAAAAAAAAATTCAGTAAATGATGCTAAAAAGAAAACAATATTTTTGCACAGATGTCTGCCAATAAATGAATCAAACAACTGACAGCTATTATATTGCTTCATGAAATAGTTCTATCGGTTTTCATCAATTGTACATTGTCACATAATCTTGTTTATTGCAATTCTAATAACCCTCTATCTATGCAAAGATGGAAGGGCAAAGGTCTTCCGTGTCCTCTACAATGAAGAATTGGGACCTAACAATTACGGGCCAATATGCTTACCACCACCATGCCTTTCTTTGTTTATGGTCCTTTCTTCTTGTGGCCTAGGCGTAGAGGGACCATAACAACCCACCCGAACTTGGTGGTTAAACTCAACTGCAATGACGAGGAAAATAGCTCCAAAAAGGATGATAAACGAAACATATAAATATCTCTGGGTTGAATTCACTTTACCCCTAAATTCACATTACCCCTATATGATTTGGCCCATGTGCGGCCTTCTTGATCTTTCATAATAATCACATAAGTGACATAACCCCCTATTTGTGGACTTAAAACACACTGTCACCTTCGTTAATGACATAACCAAAATGACTAAATTGCCCCTATATATGTGTGTAACCTTTAGGAGGATTTGGTGCATTTCATTTTGCACAATATGTGACAATAAAGGGAGAAATCGGGAGAAATTAGAAAAAAAAATTAGAGTTTCTAATTTGAGTGCATGGAGTACGAAAATTGCAAAATTCCACGAGGGATTGAACAAGATTTGAAGAAATTCATTGAAGAAAAAACTTTACATTGAGGATTTCTTTTAGTTCAATTATAATTCAACTATAAGGAAATTTAAAATTATTGAAGGACTTGTAATGGTCTATATTGTTCAAATGTGACCCATCTTCTGTATAACTCTTGTGAGAAATGATGAAAAGTCTCTCATAAAGATGCCATCCTTCATTAGGTCCTAGCCAAAAGTTTTAAATAGCTTAGGTCCCTCATTATTTTTTCTTTGCCGCATGAAGCAATTTTACTTTCATTGATGACTTTTTTACCCTTCTCTTTACTTTTGAGCCAGTTTTCTATCCTTCCTTGTGTCGTTGCTGCTATGGATGGATCACAAATAGTATGTACATATCCATCTATCTGTCTATCTATATATATGCAAATCGTCCATCATTTAAAACAGTATCAATCGCAGCAAGTGAACTTTTGTTTTCTTCTGCAACATTCTAAACAGGTTTCCTCAGATAAAGATCAATGGACCAGTATGAAGATAAAAGCACGCATCCCAGTGAAGTAGAAAATCATACACATACACACGCACTTATATGTATACACACATGGTCCAGCATCAAGGTAAAATGGATTTCAAACCCTACATCGAGGCAATCAATGTGGGAGGCACATAACTTCCATATATACTTCAAGAAAGTAAAAGATTAAGCTTCTTCCTGTCGAATTAAATTCTTAAAATGAGAGATTTATGGTAAAATCACCATATTTACTGAGATACATAATTACAATAAATTTTTAATTTAATTACAGTAAGAATTATCTACAATAAAATTTTAACGTCGGTAAAACTTATCAATTAAGTAAATTTATCTACTGGTTGCACTAATTTCGAAAACAATTACTATCTCGTGATAAATTTTAGAAAAGTAGTTGTGATTCCACCGACGGTGAAACTTGATCTGTTAGTGAAATTCCACAGATTGTGAAAATTTCACTGAGGTGAAATTGCACTGATAGATAAATTTATTTGTCCTTTTACGCATAAAAGATTTTGGTATCCATCATGGATCTTGTTTGATACATCTCGACAAGAGAATTCTAAAATAGTTAATTTTATGTAAAGTGAACTTATAGATTAAAAATTATGACTTCTAAAGTTTATAGTTGTAAAATCCCTTTTAATCGCTCATTTAAGTCGTGTGTTACTACTGGAGTTAGTTGTGTAAATCTTCTTTCTTGATTTGCTTGAGAGACTGGACAAGATAAAAGATTAAGCCCTATCCTTATTGAATTAAATTCGTATAATAAGGAACTTATGGCCAAATCAACCATAGCTCTTACTCTTCTACACATTGAAGGTGCTCCTACTAGAATTTAGTTTCTCAGCCAAATAATTTGGACACTGCTTTTCCTGATTAAGTATTTTGAAAACAATCACAAGTTTAGGCTAATCAGTATACTAAAACAGAATAAAAGTTTTTTTTATATGGGTAACAAAATTCCTTTTATATGGATTTTATAAATATAAAAAACTTTTTATATTTCCTGTTCCATTCAGCTTTTTTACAAAGATCTTTAAAAAGGACAAAAAGATGCTTCATTACATTGAAGCCATAAACCCATTATGCTTTCATCTATTTCCTTTTATTTAGGTGAATTTGTGCCTTCATGGGTGTGGGTGGATGCTCCAATTGGATGCTCCTTTCATGTTTGAGATTAAGGGCATTTCTGTAATAGTCTTGGAGGGAAAATGGGTTTTCAAGTAGGAACCCGAGTACCAGGTACATGTGTCTCGCTGCATATAATTTTTGAGGGAAAGGTTGACGATGAATTTAAATCTAGAAATATGTAGTTATTATGAAAGGCAAAGGGAGTACACTGCACATAAACTAAACCATACAGGACCAAAGTGGATTTAACCCTATATATATATATATATGTGTGTGTGTGTGTGTGTGTTAGAAAAGGCTTCAATGAAAAAAGTATACCCATATTTAGCAAACTCTTTAGAGCCCTAGAAGTATTGCATGACTTAGAAATTAATGAATAGCAGATATGACAAGTTCATTAGGATTGGTTTAAGAATGAAACAAAGGTGGCATTATCACTTTTATCAAGAAAAAGGGTGGAAAAAAACATTGAGAATCCAAAAAATGAAAAGATATATTCGTACTTTACAATCATAATTTGGGGAGAAAATATTAAATAGAGAACATTTTCACCCCATCAGCAGGGGCATGAAAATTTATCCAAGAAACAACGTTCTGAAGATTGCACTGGACGTGTATCAATTTTCTCATTCGTTCTGAAGTACCAAGTACCCTTTCGAATTTATCGCTAACAAAATATTATAGACATTTTTTTTAAATATTGCTCAACAATAAATAACTTTGTATGGCATAACACTTATTGAACATATTATTTTAATTAATTACTCTAAATTAATTTTTAGATCCATTTTTTATGATGAGATAACTAACTTAAAAGCAATATAAATTTATGTCTTAATATTTTTTTTATAATGAATTAACATTAACTAGTTCTATAACTGCCCATCCATATATTTGATGTTTGAACTAGAATAGATAAATAAAAAAGAAAAGAAGAGATAAAAAAATAAGTACAATAGAAAAATAAAAAAGAAAAGAAGAGATAAGAAAATCAGTAAATTATTTTTACAAAAATAATTATGGACCAGTACCTACTTGGTATTTGTCAATACAGGCCTGTACTACCCGAAATTGTCCAATAGGTACCACCCAATATTGTTCGATAGGTACCACCCGGTATCGTCCAATACGTACAGTATTTCAAACGTTAGAGAATTAGGTAGTTAGTGTCCCAAATTTGTTCAAAAAACAGTACGTACTAGTTGGTGGTACGGTACAATTTTTACAAATATGCCAAGATGTGAAATAGCACAAAACGACATGGTAAGCTCAAACAGATATCACCTTCGTTCTAATTACGGGAATGAACGTTTGTAGACATTTCACAGGGCACGAATACAGCACTGGGCAACATGCTAAGTTTTGTGCTCTGCCCCGGGGATGGGAGGAAAACAAACTCAATAAGCTCCAACAAATAAGACCTAACACTGGACGAATACAGCAATACACATACGCTATACATTATACAAACATATAAACAAGAGCGTAGGTATATGTACATGACATATTTAGGCTTTTACAATTAAAATTTCTTATAAATAATGTGCATTAGCCTACATCTCCGTTGCCTCAACTTTGTTTATTTGGTGTTAGTGAGGATTTGCACAGAAGATCGATCTTATAAAACAGAATTCGGCTAATAATATTTTTTTACCACAAGTGCCTTTGTATATGGTAGAGAAATTATATAGCAACACTTGTGCAAGTAATGTTCATCAAAAATTAGATAGCATAAGTTGTAAGTATATCGACGATAAACAGGTGGCATATATATATATATATATATCTTTTGTTTGAGTGGCAAAGGTTCGCATAGCTCAGCCTGCTTTTATACAGGGCGAGATGTTTTTTAATATAATTTGCTCTTAGAAAAAAAATACGCTTTTTCTGGTCACTTTGCATTTTAACTAGCATCCCTAATTTATTCTATAAGAAAAGCTAACTAGAAGCCCACAATTTAATTCAATAAAACTTTCATTGCAAGAGAATAGAACTATCGAAGAAATTCTACAAATAAACTATATGATAGTCTCAAGCATTTAGAAATTTTAAAGGAAATTATACTGATCTGCTTTGATTAGCTTCACTATCAGCAATTTGGTAGAACAATAATGCTAAGTAAATGTCAAAAGAGATTTACTTGTCAAAATAAAGGATGAACACTTTATTTAACCATATTTCATTTATCACACGATTCATCACAAGTGCATTGGTAACAATCATAAGAGGTGGGACCAGCAAACTGATGATACATAAGAGAGTAACCAAGATGTGGCAAGGCAAGGCGGTCATCATAACATTGTTGTTAATAAAATGGAAGATTGGGAAAGAGGGAGGCAGAGGGAATGAAAAACGATGAAGTAATTAAGGGCATGCTTTGCACTGAATTGTTGTAAGTTGTAATCAACACAATACAGTACAATTGAAATTTGATTATTATAGCCTCAAGCTCCTCTATCTATTACGATCCCATAAGAAAAGTAGGTGATACTGCATCTCATGCACATAGATACAAAAATAATTGCCACTTCTAAAGAAAACAAATGCAATTTTTACCCAATTTAATACAGTTAGTAGTGAGCTTCGTTAAAAAACAAAAAAAAAGTCCAATAGAGAAGCAAAAGATGCAATCATTGGTTCAGGTACAAATTAGCAGTACACTTACTCATATTTTCTAGATAGAATTCGCAGAACAAACAAAGCTCCATAAACTTGCTGATTTTGTAAATTATGCTTCACCCACTGTAGAAGACTCGGCCATTGCTCTGGGTAATCCGCATGGATAATAGTCTTGAGGCACTCACCTAGCTGTACTCTGCACAAAAGCAAATATAAAAACGATAACAAAAAAGAAAAAGATTGTAAATATTAGAAGTATTATTCATATCTATATGTACAAGAATATGAACACGGGTATACGATCAAAGAACAATTGGAAACGCAAAAAGAATAATGGCTTTGTACCTCAACAAGGGAGGGACTTGCGCTACAAAGACAAGAATGTTCTGCCTGACCATGTCTTTATCACTGGGCATAATCTTCGATTGCTCGTCTGCGTTGACACATAAATACAACTAGTAAGCATTATAAACTTATAACACAAGTACAAACACTACACACACATCCATAAAGTCTCATTGAATAAGGCATACGTGGATCATAAATACTAGTAAGCATTATAAACTTATAACACAAGTACAAACACTACACACACATCCGTAAAGTCTCATTGAATAAGGCATACGTGGATCGTGAGGTGACCAGTTCTTGGCAATAAAGTTCTTGAAATGGATACTGGCAACCTGTCGTACCGCCATGTCGCAATTCCCATCTACAATGATCTGCAACAGCCTTACCAAGTGCTGAGGTGTGTACTGAAACTGCCAAAAAATGCAGAAAATAAGAAACCATAACATAAGAATAACTATCAGCACCCAAACCATAATATATGCAACAGGGGAGGCTAAAAATAAAACTTTTATTCTAAGTTATACAGTTCTAAGATTTCAGTTCTATCAGTTCAGATATATATAGAAAAGGGCTAACCACCGCCAATTGGGCAGTAGATAATGGGTAAAAAAGTAGACCCCAAATAAAAAAGTGCATTGATATTAATAAATTGATCTATTAGCATAACCCATATATATTCGACAATTTATAGTACCAATGTTACAAAAAAAATCAGCAGCGAACGAAATAATTACAAAATCAAGAGTTGCAATAGTACCCGATTGAGGCTCTCTTCAGCGGCTTTGCGTTCATCGGGATTGGGACTAAGTGCAGCTTGGAGGATGACGGCGAGACTATGAAGATCCATTATTCTTATATATTTCTTTCTCTAAATACATACAGGAATGAAAAAAAATAGTAAGAGGGAAGGAATGGGAAGCGTAGTTCGACGATCGATCGAGCTAAGATGAATGTGAATCTCAACTCTATAACAGAATTGTGGTGAGATGACGGTATGACTCTTCTGCTAGGGTTTACGGAAAGCAAGAATATATTGAGTAAAGAGGGGAGCTTTTATAGGGGAAAGGTGCTTTACCACCTCCGCTTCGCTTCTCCCCCTCGGGGAAACGAAGACTCGGAAAGCAAAAAGAGGAGGAAGAAGACGCTGAAGAGGAAGGAAGGGAGGGTTGCGCAGAGAAACAGCGTTGCAAACTGTGTATTTAAATGATTAGGGTTTTGTTTAACTACACAGGGGGTTGACTCCACACGCGCTGTGTATAACTGTATTGTACTAGCAAATTGTTAGTATTTTTCTTTTCTTTTTTTCTTTTTTTGTTTTTTTCTTTTTAGGGATGAACCATCGGGGTGCCACGCTTAAAACCAGAAAATCTTTGAATACCTAAAATCACCTACAAATTATAATTATTGGTTAATGGGACACGATTGTGGTATTTCGTTTTCTGTCAACGAGAGCTAATAATGATAATGGAACGCGAATGTAGTGTTCCGATTCTATTCCAAATTTATCGGGACGAATAAAATTTTATAAAAGAAATATGATGTATAAATATCGAAAATAATTTATGAACTTTAAAATAAGTGACATTTAGATCCAAGTTTTATTTAGGATACTTGTTTAGAGATAAATTCCAACTTAAAAATTGTGACGTCCCGATTTTCGGACACGTCATGACATACATAAGTATAAATAAGAAATATTTTAACCATTTATTCATAAATAATAAAGTACTTAATTTGCATAATAAAACTTAAAACTTGACAAAACATCAGACGTAGTCATCCAACATAAGAATAAAGTATCTTGAATTAACAAAAAGGAAGGGAAAGTAATTTACTATTTTCCGGGAGCTGTGTCGAATTCTTGGGGTTCATCGTACTCTTCTTCTTTGAAATATTCAGGTTCTGCGAAAAACTCTTCATCTAGTAAATCTTGTCCTTCACTTGTGACGTAAACGCCATCAACCAAAGCTCAAAACTAAATCACTCCAAACCTCCTAACCAAATCTCACAACACAAATTCGCCACAACACATATCATTCAATACTTTAAACAATTATAAATCAAAGAGGCAAGTAAGAGTTCAATTATACAGCATGATGAGCAGGTAATTACATAAATACCTTAAATATGCAAGAGTGATAGTGCAATGTAGTGCAAAATGCCTAACCTAACATGCACCTAAAGACATAATATGAATTCCACGTTGAAAATTACAAGAGTAGACTTAATGGATAATTAATCACCAATTCTATCAATGGACCTCATTGCAAATAGTAAATGTGTCACCGAGCTCATGCCACAGCTATTTTACTTAATGGTAACAGCGTGGGGTCGGGTCACCTTCTCCAAAACAACAAAAATAACTTCGTGCACTTATCCAAATAACCAACCTTAAGATTCAGGATGCTCGCATGGTGTTAACTCAAAGTCCCAGTTACAAAAGGCGGGATGCTAATGACAAACCCATGGTGCCCAACAAATTTCCATTATGAATAACTTTTATACACCGGGGACGTACCCATGGTGCATACCCAGAATACATCCCAAAACGTTTTATAATACCAACAACCAAGTACGCCCTAGACTTAAAAATAAGGAGACGATAACTCCAATGCATCCAAACCCACAACGGTACGATGAATTTCAACATGTCATGAATGTAACAATGATAATGCTCATGTTGGTACGATATGCATCTCAAAGTACAACTACTTATAGCATGGTATATACTAGGCATGTCAAAATACAAACTAACATAGCATAAAGTACCACAAGTTAGAGCATGAGGTACAACTCTCAAATCACGATTCTAATTTCATGGCATGGTTATGTTTCGTCATACATTTACATTAATTCATTATTCATCTCATTTAAATCAAGTAAAACATTTAGAATAAGTCACACAACAAAAACATGCCTTATCATACACATAACAATTTACAAGTCAACTTTTAATCACCTATTTGCAAACTGCAACAGCTATTTGGGTTATTTAGAATTAGAGTTTAGTTCTGGTTTTTGGTCATAACACAAATAAAAATATTATCTACAACTTTCGTATTTAACTCTAAGACCAAATACTAAGGCAACTAGGTGAATTAATTCATGCAAGTGAAAATGGTTCATTATTTTACAGAAAAATGACAAAAAAGGGGCCTCAGTTGGTCTTGGATTTGGGGTATCAATTCAAGTCTAAGTGAGCCTAATTTTAGATATTTTTAAATTTAGCATGTTCTTCACAAGTCTCATGAATAGTGCTTAGGATAGTTATTTGAACAAAATTAGAGAAATAAGTCATTTTATAAAATGTGTTAAACAGTCTTCAAATACACAGCAGAAATAATTTTCAACAGAGAGTTTAAAAATGGTTTGGGGATCATCCAAGTGATTTTAAAATTGATTTTTGGATAGCAATTAGTTTAGTATGTTATCTACATTTTTTTTGAAAATCACTTTTGAATAAGGCACTAAAAATAGGGGTTTTTGGTTGCACAAAAATGTGTGACAAAAGATTTTATTGTTCACTAAACCATAACAGTGACTTTTAGAGGTAATTTGACCTATCAAAATTCAATATTTTAGGCTCCTTTTTGGTGAGTAGCTAGATATATAGATTATCTACAACTTTTATGTTTTGACTTAAGCCCAAATCACATTTTAAAATAAGATTTTTAGATCTGCAATACTGACTTGTGACGCTCGGACTTTCGAACACGTCGGGATATACGTAACTATAAATAAGAGAGATATTCTAGCCATGCATTCATAATTACATACAATAATTACTACATCATTAAAGGTTCAAAATTTATTCAAAATACTAAACGATTTACAGTCATCTAGAGAATTCAACAAAAAATACAATATATTCGTGGAAAACTGAACAAAAGATCAAAAAGAGAAAATTCTACGTCTTCAAACAGTGTTGTTGGGGTCGGCTGACTCCTGCCACGCTCCTCGCTCCTCGAAGTCTTCTTCTCCTACGAGCATACCCTCCTCAAACTATCCTTCTTATTCACCTGTGGCACGAATGCCATGAGTCAGAGTCCATAAACAAATTCCCTAAACCGTCTAACAAACTCACAATAAAATATCTTACAATACATATTGTATAATACCCAATACAAATTTTAAGGGCAAAGAGGAGGACAATTTAACATTTTCAACAGAGTAAGCATATACGAAAACTATTGTGCAACTGCATGATGCAGATGAATGCAATGCAGTTGCCCAGCCCGACATACATCCAAAACAATATCATGAATTCCACGCAGGAAATTACAGAGTAGACTTGATGGAACCTGATCACAGAACCTATTCTCGCCTCGTTGCGAAAGGTAAACTCTCGCCTTGGCTATATGCCTTAACCGTTTTACGCAATTGCAACGGCGTGAATGGCAACGGCGTGGGGGTGGGCCTTCTAGTTTTGTCCATCTTTATTCCAGGCCAATCGATCCCACATTAAGGACCAGGATGCTCATTAGGCGTCAGCCCAAAGGCTAATTAAAAAACTAGCGACGAATCCATGGTGCCTAACCCCCCTTTTTTATAATAAACAATCTCCAAATTTATTTTCAAATATGACAACTAGGGACGCCTTAGATCCACAACTACAGAAAGAATAAATTCCATATAATCCAACCCAAAATGATAGGTACGAAAGGGACTCCAATAACCCAAAATGCAATGTACAAATGCTCATGATGTGCGATATACTTCTCGTGTACAATTAATTATAGCTTAGCATATAAACACGATATGGTACAAGGTACAACTTGTTAAAGCATAAAGTATAAGCATGCGAAGCATAAACTATAATTTATGTGACATAAAATCGAACTATCGGCATGGGTTCATTTCATCAAAATTATCATTTTCATAAACCAATTATTCACAAAATTCATATAAGTCCATATATTCAAGTTTCATAAAGTAACACGCTATTCGTACATTTAGCCAAATTTAAGAAAATGTTTAATCGTTAAATTTAAAGTTACTACAGTATTTTAAGGTACTTAGACATGGATTTAATTTTTAAAATTTGAACACCAATTAGATAAAATTATTTTTTACAACTTTTATATTTAGCACTAAGGTCAGATCCTAGGACAAAAGAGTCATTTATTTTATTTAAGTGAAAATCGTTCAATACTTTACAAAGAAAAACGCTAAATCTAGGCATCTGTGGATCATGATTTTGGGGCATTAATTCAAGAGTTATGGGTCTGATTTTTTTATGGAGGTTTTAGTTTAAGGTGTTCCCTATAAGTTTCATATTTTGTGCTAGGACAAGTTGTTTAGAAAAAGTTAGTGATTTTGGCCAATTTATAGAATAAATCCAGTCAACCTAAAAAGGGTCTGCATAATAGATTTTCAACAGAGAATGTTCAAAACCTTTGGAGTACCATCAGAGGGTATTTTGGGCTGATTTGTGTTCAGTATTTAGTTTAATATGTTAACTTCATCTTTCGTGTTTACCACTTTTGGATTTAGCTATTAAAAATTTAAGATTTTGGTGTCACAAAAAGGTGTGAAGAGAGCTCTGTCAGTTACTGAATCTCAACAGTGATTTTGGAAAGAGTTTTGACCTACCAAGACTTCATATTTTTGGCTCATTTTTTGGTATATAGTAAGATAAACATGTGCTCAAAAAAGTTTTATGTTTTGACTCAAGCTCGATTCTCACTCTAACTTAGGGTGTTTAGGTCTGCAACTCAGAGTGGTCAAAATCTGACACTCTTTGAAAAAAATAATATATTTGGAGTTCTATCTAATGAAATCACTTAAAATCAATTTTGTATGAAAGAGAACTTAAAAAATTAAGTATATACATAAAAATCACTTTAAGATAATTTTTTTACAATTAGTTATGATATTTTAAAGTTTGTGGCAGAATGTTGGTAAGCCCAGAAAAGTAGGTTATCTAGGGTTTTAGTAGTTTAGCTCATGTTATGTGTATTTTTGATGTACTTTCTTTGTATGCATGTCTTATACTCATACACACCAAAACTTCAGAATATATTCAAGTCATAAAACTCAAAAATATTCACATATAAGCACATGCAAGGCTTAATTTTACACAAACAGTTCATAATCTACTCCTACGATGCCTTTTTGAATTAATCTTTGTTTCTTATTCTTATGGTTGATTATAAAGATGGATTGAGAGCTATTTTATAAGACAATATCAAAAGATTTTAGAAAATTTACTTACCTTATTGGATGCTCAAAAGGTTGAAGGATGTATAAACTTAGCTTTATTGTAGTTTCCTTAAACCTCTCTTCCCTTTTTCTCCTCCTTTCTTCTTCTTTCCTTCTTCTTCTTGAGAATACTAAGGATATTTTTCGTGATCTCTCTTTCACCCTCCCTTAACCAAAATTTGAAGGAGAAATAGAGGGATTTAAGTCTTGTTTTATAGGGAAAAGAAAAATAAAAATAATTATGACATTTTATGCAAATTTAGAATTTTAAAATTTTTTCATTGGTTGCATGGGGTGGCTTGCTCTATTTAAGAAATTTGATAACAGATTTTGCAGGTGGGAAGTCGGATAGGGCAGGTTTGGGTGGCTCTAAATCTGATTTTGTATTAAATTAGGGTTTAAATTGAGTTTTGGTACCATTTTGTGCAAGAAGGTGCATAAAATATTAATTTTATAGATTTTTTTGGTATCTAAATCCAATAAAACCTATTATATTAATGTATTTATAATTAATTTAGTCTTTTCATGATTTATCATAATTTTAATAGCAATTAATGAAATAGGTGTAGGCTTTTAAATTAATTTAAATTAGTTTAACAAGATTTGACTTTTCAACTTATTTATTGTGTAGAGATTTTAAATAATTATTTGTTTGCTTTTGTTAACTTATATTATTATATTATTATGTATATTGCTTGTATAAAAAGTATTAGTGTGACGTCCCATTTTTCGGGCACGTCGGGACATACATAACTATAAATAAGGAACATATTCTAGCCGAACATTTATAATTACATATGATAGTTAATACATCATTAATAGTTCAAAAATTGTTCAAAATACTTAATGATTATAGTCATCCAGCAATTTTACCAAAAGTTATATTATGTCCGTGAAAAACTGAGCAAAAAGATCAAAAAATAGTATCCTACGTCTTCAAGCGAAAAAGTTTGGATCTGCTGGCTTCTGCCACTCTCTTTGCTCATCGAAGTCTTTTTCTCTCACGAACGTACCCTCAGCAAACTATTCTTCTTCTTCACCTGTGACACAAATGTCATGAGCCGGAGCGCAGAAGCAAAATCTCCAAATCGTCTAACAAACTCACAATAAAATATCATACAGTACATATCGTATAATACCCAATACAATTTACTATCAAAGAGACAGACAATTTAACGTTTCAACAAGGTAAGTATGTATAAGAGCAATTGTGCAAATGTGTGATGCAGACAAATGTGATGCAACTAATTTTGTTTTCTAATACAAATTTAAACTTAAGTTATTCTAGGCAATCCTAAACCGAGGTGAACCATCTTAAATTCCATGATCTCAATCACGCTGACTAAGTCTACCGACCGACAAAGAGCGTTCCTTAAGCTATGGGAAGACTATGTAGCGGACTAAGTGTCCAGCGGGATTATCACTGACGGCAAGGGCATAGACAAGTCAACACTCAGACTCTCGAATCTTAGGTCAAGGTCAAACGTGGGATCACAAAATCTAACTTCTATTATTACGCCACCCGAACTGCCTTCACAAAAAATATACATCATAAACAATAAGGTGCATTTAGTACTTGGGGCAAAAACATCCCAAAAAATAAATCAGACCATATAGCCAATATCACAAATCAGGGCATTTAGCCAATATCACAATATTCCAATTCCATTAATCACGGTGCCAACCCTAAGATTTAATTTTTATTCTTTTTTCAAAATAAAATGGTGAACCCCTCGAAATCCAACCCAATTTGAATGATACGAAGGGACTCCGATGATTCAAGATGCAATATGTGAATGCTCATGGTGCACAACATGCTTCTTGCATGCAGTTAATCATGGCATGGCGTATAAATATGATAGGGCACATGGTACAACTTGCTAAAGCATCAAGTACAATCATGCAAAGCATAACCACAATTTAAGCAATATAGAATCAAACCATTGGCATGAGTTCATTTTATCAAAAGAATCATTTTCATACACTAATTACTCACAAAATTTATATAAGATTCACATACTCAAGTTTTAATAGTAATACACTATTTGAACACTTAGCTAATTTTAGGTATAAGTTTAATTGTTAGTTTTAAAGTTACGATAGCGTTTTTAAGTATTTATACATTTATTTAATTTATGAAAATTTAACATTAATTAAATAAAAATAATTTCTATAACTTTCATATTTATCGCCAAGGTCCATTTCTAAGGTAAAAAGGTCATTTATTTTATTTTAGTAAAAATCTTTCAGCATTTTACAGAGAAAAGTATAGAAATTGGACCTCTGTTGGCCACTGTTTTGGGGCATCAATTCAAGAACTATAGGTCTGATGTTTGGTGAGCTTTTAGTTTAGGGTGTTCCCTAAAAGTTTCATGTTTTGTGCTAAGACAAGTTATTTGGAAAAAAGTTTGAGAATTTGGTCAACTTATAAAAATGGTTCAGTTAGCCTATCAAGGGTCTGCAGAATATGATTTTAATAGAAAAATCTTAAAACCTTTGGGGTATCATCTGAGGGTATTTTGGACTGATTTTTTTTCAGTATTTAGTTTAATATGGTAGCTATATTTTTCATGTTTACCACTTTTGGATTTGACTTTTAAAAAATTAGGTTTTAAGTCCCACAAAAATGTGTGATAAAGAGGTCTGTCAGTCACTGAACCTCAATAGTGACTTTGGAAGGTGTTTTTACCCATCAAAACTTCATAATTTTGGCTCATATTTGGTGGACAAAAAGATAAATATGTCCTATACAAAGTTTATGTTTTGACCAAAACTCAGTCCTCACTCTAATTTAGGGTTTTTAAATCTGCAACTCAGAGTGGTCAAGATCTGACACTATTTAGTAAAAATGATATATGTTGAGTTCTACTAAACGAAATCACTTCAAACCAATTTTGTATCAAAGAGAATTAAAAAATCTAAATCTGAACACAAAAATCACTTTAAAAACACATTTCTACATTTAGTTATGGTATTTTAAAGTTAGTGGCAGAAAGTAAGTAAGCCCATAAAATCAGGCTAATTAGGGTTTTGGTTGCTTAGCTTATGTTGTGTACATTTTTGACATGTTTTCTTTACATGCATGTTGTAAACTCACATAAATCAAAACTCCAGAATACACACAAGTCATAAATAGAGATGAATTGAGGGGTATCTTAAGGGAGAATATTAGAAAATTTAAGGGAGTTGCTTACCTCTTTTGATACTTAAAATGTTGAGGAAGGAATAGGCTTAGCTTCAATGCTTCTCCTAACATTTCCTCCTTCTCTTCTCCTTCTTTCATTTTCTCTCATTTTTCTTTGTAAACACTTAGAATTTTTGGGACCTCTCTCTCTCACTCTCTTGTGGCAAAAAAAGGAAATGGGTGCTTGGTGTGTTATTTATAACAAAATTACAATGGAGACATAATAATTACATATAGGTATAATTTTTGAATTTTCTTCAATTTCATTAGTTGCGTGGGAGGTTAGCACTTATTAAGGGCATTATGTAAGAGATATTTTCAGGTTGTGCAGATGGGGATTCGGCTGGGACATGTTTGGGAGACTAAAAAGCTGATTTTGTATTTAATTAGGATTTTAAATTGTATTTTAGTACATTTTTGTGAATTTAAATACATAAAATATTAATTTTATGTACCTTTTTAGTATCTAAACCTATTATATTAATGTATTTATAATTAATTTAATCTTTTCATAATTTATCATAATTTTTATAGCAATCAATTAAATAAGTGTAGATTTTTAAACTAAATTAAGCTAGTTTGACTTATTTATTGTGTAGAGATTTTAAATAACTATTTGTTTACTTTTATTAACTTATATTATTATATTAGTATATATATTACTTGCATAAAAAGTATTAGATTAAAATAATGCTTAATTGATACATCTTTTTTTCATTTTTAAGTTTAAAAAGGTAAAAAGTAACTTTTTGTGCATAATTCCCTAGGTGGCCAGCCATGTAAGGGCAATTTGCTCATTTTTGTTTTTTTATTCTGTATTTTATTAATTAGTTGTATATAATTATATAATTTTTGGGTGTCCATGTGTCAAATCTTGAATTTTTGAGACTTTTTGCTGTACTATGGGCAAAACGGTCATTTTACCTTAATTCTAGAAATTTTTGATTTTTTAATTTAATATTTTATGTTATTCACTTAATTTAAATTGTTCCAGGACTTTTCTGAGTGTTATGATTTTACCTCTAAGTATTCGGCATTTTTAGGGTTTCTGGGTCAAATTAGGATTTCGAGTTGAACTAGAATTTTTTCTATCCTTGCAATCTAAGATCTTATCAATTAACCGTCGCTAATACTAGTGTTTAGGCTAGATTATTCCGCGAGTAGTTACAGTTCGGACTGTTACAACAAGGGTCCGAATCGGGTTGTTACAATCTAGATGGTTACTATTAGGGTCTGGACCGATGTGTTACAATTAGGTCATAATAATTCTTAATTTATACATTTTTTTTTCTCATTTTTAAGTTTAAAAAGACAAAAAGTAATTTTTTGGGCACAATTCTCTAGGCGGCCTACCATGCAAGGGTAATTTTATCATTTTTGTTATTATTTTATTTTTTTATTAATTAATTGTGTATAAATATCTGATTTTGGATGTCCATATGTCAAATTTTAGATTTTTATGACTTTTTGTTATATTATGAAAAAAATTGTTATTTTACCCTAATTATTAGAAATTTTAATTTTTAATTTTATATTTTATATTATTTACTTAATTTAAGCTATCCCGAGATTTTTTTGAGTATTAGGGTTTTTCCTCTAAGCATTTGATCTTTTTAGGATTTTTCAGGTAAAATTAGGGTTTCTGGTTAAATTAGAATCTTTCATCCTTCTAGTGGCCTTGGATCTTGTCAATTAACCGTCCCTAATACTAGGTTTTAGGCTAGATCACTCTACGGGTAGTTACAATTTGGGCTGTTACAACTAGGGTATGGACCAAGGTGTCACATGACTAGTCTAAAACTGACACCTTTTGAAAACAATGTTATATCTTGAGTTTTACTAGCTCAAAATAGTTCAAACAAGTTTTAGATTAAAAATAACATCAAAACCTAGGTCTGAATATAAAGAACACACTTAGATCATTTTCTTATATTTAGTTATGATTTTTCAAAGTTCAGTGCAAAAAACTCAAAAGTTATAAATCTCAGGCCATTATGTGTTCTAACTACCTAGCATCTTGAGTGTTAAGATTTAAACCATTTTCTTTGCATTCATGGATTAGGCACTTATATATCATTATTCTAGAACTCGTATAAGCCACAAAACTCATTAACATTAACATGCACACGCACCACAAGTCACAAGAAATATAAACAATCAATGTTTTCATATCATGACGCATTTTCCTTCTTAGTTTTGATTCTTGTTCTTGGTTTTATTTTTAGAGATGAATTGAGGAAGTTTATGACGATTCTAATCAGAGAGTCTTGAACTGTTTACTTACTTGTTTGAAGACCTAAGAATGAAGGATGGCAGTGGACTTGACTTTATAGAACCTCCTTGATCTTCTTAAGCTTCTCCTCATTTTTCTCCTTTTTTCTTCCTCCTTTATCCCTTAAACTTGAAGAACATCTCAAGAACTTAAGAAATTTGGTCTCTCACCTTTCTATTGGCCAAAAAAATGGAGGGAAAAAGAGTGGTTCAAGTCTTGTATTTATAAAGGAAAATTTAGTTGGAGTAATGATGCCTTTTAAGCTTTAATTTAAAATTTTCTTTTTCTCATTGGTTGCATGGGAGGTGGAGAGATATTTGAGAAAAATAATTTCAGATCTTAGGCTGGGAAAGTCAGTTGTGTTGGAGGCAAACCGTCAAGATCATTAATTTGTATACGATTTTTTGAATAAAATAAAACTGGACGGGAAAACGCCGAAACAAGCTTCAGATAAATTTTTTTTGATGTCGAACGATCAAAATAAAAACCTATGACACTCACAATTAGTTTAGATGAATACCTTTTGATCGTTTCTTCAACTACGAACTTTGATTCTCTGAATTCAAACTCTGAACAAACCTTCTACTGTATTCCCGATGTGATTCCCAGATGTAGTGCGAGTTACGATCCTTCAAAAATTAGTACCGACTGAACCTGATCAATCTTAGTCTTGAAAGATAACAACTGAATTTGGTTCAGTCTACCCACGTATTTATAAGCTAGAATATGGACATGTGGAGTAATTATGATATAGACTTCTAGTGTGACTCAGATACCCTTCCAGCAGTTTCTACAAATATGTAAACCTCTCAGCGATTTATGTAATTATAAAAATTTTACAGTAATTTTTACAATTTTATAAAATACTAAATTATAGTTCATACCACTAAAGAACTATAATTGCACTTCTAGCCACAATCTCAAGACCAATTGTATTAAGTTTTTGTTATTAAATGTTTAACTCATCTCCCTATGTTAAGATTCTCGATACTCGTCAATTAAATTTAATTATTAATAATTTAATTTAATCGGTAATTTTGAAATTCTTTAATCACTTCTACTTCATTTATTTAGCTATCAGATAATTAAATCCACCTGTATGGTTTGGTTCGATCAAAACTTATAAGTTTTCTTGAGGAAGTATCGTCAATCTCGAATAATTTTGACGTGGATTCCGTCAATAATTAATATTCACCATATAATTAATACCGCTATCTAACTCACCGAAACTATTGATCTATAAATGATCGCACTATCTAATAAATCAAAATAATGAATAGTAAATATAAGTAAATAATAATTATTTCGAGATTAAAAGTATAAGCACTCATAATAATTTTGGGGTGTGAATTAATTTATATAATCAGTATTAAATTAATTACCCAATGTGGTCTTATTCAATACACACAAAATGTACTAATATAGAAAGTCAAAATAATAGACGACACTATTATCTGTTCTCCGTAACTAAGACAGGTTTACTAAAATTTTGTACTGCAGTCGTACTGATGATTTGTCCAATTCCATCTAAACTGTGAACAAAAACTTATATTCTGCAAAAACCTATAATCTGGTATTTTGTGTGTAAATCGTACTCTATACACCAGATTAAATACTATACAGAATAAAGACAACCATGCATAACATTAAAGAAATGATATTGCATTTATTTCTCATTAAAATTCTTATAAAATGAAAAAATAATTTATTAAAAATAAAATTAAATATTAAAACCAAATAAAATTCATGATTTTTAATATATAATCCTGACAGGCTGGGTGTTGTTCGGGACAGACCAAAAGCTGATTTTGTATTATTTTAATGATTAAGTGAGATTTTGGTGCAATATTTTACAAGAAAATACTTTAAAAATTAATTTGGTATATCGTTTAAGTATCCCAACCTCTTAAGATATATTATTTTTGTAATTTTATGATTAATTTAATCTTCTCATAATTTATTATAATTTTTATAACAATTGATTAATTAAGTGTAGGCAAATAAGTCACTTTAAGCTAGTTTAATATGATGTGACTTTTTGACTTATTTAGGTGTGTAAGAAATTTAATAAAATATTTTATTTGCTTTTGTTAGTTTATAATAATATATTATTATATATATTACTTGTTTGAAAAGCCTTGGGTCGTGATAATACTTGATTTGTACATATTTTTCTCATTTTAAACTTAAAATACAAAAAGTAACTTTTTAGCATATTTTTTTAGGTTGAGCCAGCCACGAAGGGGTAGTTTTGTCATTTTGGTTGTTAGTTTATCTTTTCTACTTTTTTGTATTCAAATATTTAATTTAGAGTGTTCACGTGTCAAATTTTAAAATTTTAAGATTTTTTTGGTGTACCAAGGGCATTTTGGTCATTTTACCATTGTTATGAGAATATTTTTTGATTTTAAATTTAATATTTCTTAATAATTACATATTTTAGGTTGTTAATATTTTGTCTCTTGAGTTTTGGACTTTTTTTTTTATAGAATTTTCGAATTGAATTAGGGTTTGGAGTAGAGTTAGAGTTTTCTAATTATTTTAGCAACCTAAGATCTCATTGGCTAACCGTTGCTAATACTAGGGTCTGAACTGGATCGTTACAATCTATCCCCTTAAAATAAATTTCATTCTCGAAATTCTGTGTGAAAATTAGTGGATGGTTTACTTGCATTACTTCTCCTCAAAATTATGTCATTGGTCACTTTGAGTCATTCTTTATTAAGGGTGTGGACATAGTCGGTTTTATACATTCAATAATTTTGAGTGACGGTGGTTTCATCTTACTAAAATCTTAAACCAACTACTACATGACTTTCAAAGATTACATCGCATATCTATAGCGTGGGAGTTGTTGACTAGCGTTAACCTAAAAGTCTTATCCTACAAGCGTCCCCTTTCCGTAGTGATGTAACAAGTCTAAACTATCATATATCCCAGAGATGCGAATATGAGTGTACCTCTGATCATCGACGAATACTCATTTCTCTCTTGTGAAGGTCGAACACTTCGTCCATCGCTCTTTTGTTGGTCAGGCTGCACCATCTTTTTCAAATCACTCGTTCCTTATTGCAATCAACTTGCTTGATCCTTGTAGTTCTGCCCTCGTTGATGGTTGTTGTAGTTTATTTCCCTTGGTAATGGGCATTCAACCCTTTTATGTTCGAACTTTCTACAGTTATAACAGATTACTGAGTTTGTCTCCCTTTTTCCTAGTTGTTCCTTTCTGCCATCCTATGGGTAAGGTTTTGAGCATGTGAACTTCTTGTTGTTCCTTAGTGGTCTTCCTTGATTGTTTATTTCACTTCTTAGCGAGCAATGTGCCATCCTATACTTGGCAGAACCTGGACAGTTTTAGTCTTGAAAGACAAGTTATGAAACTGGTTCAGCTTACCCTTATATATAGAGTTATAGCATGGACCTGGAAAGTAATTATGAATAAGACTTTCAGTGGAACACAGACATGTATCAGCGATTTTTATAATTAAGCAAACATTATAGCGGTATTTGCAATTATGAAAAATCAGCAGCGATTTCTGTAATTTTCGTAAAATACTGAATTACAGTTCACACCACTAAAGAACTATAATTGTACTTTGACCCATAATCTCAAAACCATCTTGTATTGAGTTTTTGTTATTATATGCTTACCATTTCTCTACACGTTATGATTTTCGATACCAGTCAATTAAATTTAATTATTGATAATTTAATTTAATCGGCATCTTAATATTTTTTTAAGCCATTCCACTTAACTTATTTAACCATCGGATAATCAAATTCACCTACAGGATTTGGTTCGGTCAAAACTTATAAGCTTCTTTAAGGGGGTATCGTCAATCCCGATCTTTTAGGACCTAGATTTCATCAATAATTAATATTCACCATATAAATAATACCGTTATTCAACTCACTGAGAATATAAACTCATATAAGATCGCACCATCTAATGAATCAAAACAACAAATATTAAATATACGCAAATAAATAATTATTTCAAGATTATGAAGATAAGCACTATTCATAATAATCTTAGAGTGTGAATTAATTTATATAGTCAGTATAAAATTAATTATTCTAAATGTCACATTCAATACACACAAAGTGTACTGGCACAGAGAGTCGGAACAATAGACGACGCTATTATCTGTTTTCCGTAACCTAGACAGACTTACTAAAATTTTGTGCCACTGTCGTACTGACGGTATATCCAATTCCATATAAACTATGAACATAAAATTTATATTATTCAAGAACCTAAAATTTGATCTTCTGTGTGTAAGTCGTACTTTAGACATCAGATTAAATACTATACAGAATATTGGACATCCATGCATAACAAAAAAGTGATACACATATACTGCTCACAAAGATTCTCATAAAAGAAAAAATTAATGATACTAAAAATATAATTTTCAGTATATCAATCCTAACAATCTCCCATTTATACTCAAAATTATGCCACACATCTGACTCCCATGCTCTCTACATGACTATTAAAAATTTTAGCCGGCATGCTCTCTATAAAGGATCTACAAGGTTGTCTCCTGATACAATCTTGGTCACAGTAACATCATCTCTTTGTACAATTTCTTATATCAAGTGATACTTACGTTCAATGTGTATTCCTTTCTTATGAATTCTTGGTTCCTTCGAGTTTGTAATTGCTCCGCTATTGTCATAATAAAGTATAATAACTGATTAAACTGAAGAAACCACATCTGGATCTAATAGAAAGTTTATGAGCTAAACGGCCTCCTTGGCTGCTTCAATAGTTGCCAAGTACTCGGCCTCCATGGTAGAATCAGCAATGCATGACTGATTAATACTCTTCCAACTTATAGTTTCACCTCTTAAGGTAAACACATATCCTGAAGTAGACTTATGGAAATCCTAGTTAGACTAAAAATCTGAGTCTGTGTACCTCAAAAGTATTAGACTGTCTGTCTGGTAAACCAACATATAATCCTTAGTTCTTTTTAAGTACTTGATTATATTCTTTATTGTAGTCAAATGTTCCTGTCCCGGGTTATACTGATTTATGCTAACCATGCCAACGACAAAGTAGATGTCAGGTCTAGTGTGAGGCATAGCATACACAAGGCTTTCTACTGTTGAAGCATAAGAAACTGCCTTTATCTTCTCTATCTCATCAGGTGTCTTAGGACACTGATCATTGGCTAGAGTGATTCTATGCTTGAAAGGAAAAAATCATTTCTCGGAATTTTACATGCTAAAACGAGCAAGAATATCATCGATATACTTTACTTGTGATAAGCCTAACCTCCTTTATTTTCGATCTCACATAGGCTTGATCCAATGATGTGACTAGTTTCTCCCAAGTTTTTTATATCGAACTGTCGAGATAACCATACTTTAACCATAGATAATGCCCACACATCATTTTTGATAAGCAAGATATCGTGTACATAAAGTACTAGAAATATCACAACGCTTCTGTCACGCTTCTTGTATACACATGACTCATCCATACTTTAATCAAAATCATATGACTTAATGGCTTGATCAAATCTAGTGTTTCAAGATCTTGATACCTGCTTAAGTCCATAAATAGGTCTCTTAAGCTTGCATAACTTGTGCTCCTGGCCTTTTGTAATGAATTCGTCTGGTTGTATCATATAGATACACTCATCAAGGCTTCCGTTAAGAAAAGATATATTGACATCTATTTGCCAGATTTCGTAATCGAAATGTGCAGCAATGGTTAAGAAAATTTAGATAGACTTAAGCATGGCTACCAGCGAAAAGATTTTCTTATAATCGATCCCTTATTTATGAGTGAACCATTTAGTAACAAGTCTAATTTTGAAGGTTTCAACCTTCCCATTTGTTCCTCTCTTTCTCTTGTAGATTCACTTACATTCAATGGATTTTATCCATTCGGGTGATTTTGCAAGTTTCCAGACCTGATTAAAATACATAGATTCCATCTCTAAATTCATAGCTCTTTGTCAAAGATCTACATCTTTATCTTGAAGTATTTCATTATAGTTACAGGTTTTGATATCTAGTTCTACCAAAATCTTATGACAAAACTCTCTTAAGAACATATACTGATCAGATTGATGAACAACCCTTCAACTATGACGAGGCACTACCTGTGTCTGTGCACTAGTAGTAACACACTGTGCAGAATCAGAACCCTGTGAATCAGCATCCTGTTCTTGATTTGCACCTATCTTGATAATCTTCCCATTACGATGAGGTACTAGAATATCAGTGACTTATTCTTCTGTTCTACTGGTATTTTTTCTCAATTCTTTCAGAATAATTTTATTATCGGATCTGTAATTCATAATATTATCATTCTCTTCCAAGAATCTGGCATTAGTACTAACAATGACTTTTTAATCTTTAGGATTATAAAATAGACCACATTTCATTTTCTTTGGATACCCCACAAAGAAACAGACTTCTGTTCTTGATTTTAACTTACTCGCATTCCTTTTCATCACATGTGCTGGACACTCCTAAATCTGAATGTGTTTCAGACTAGGCTTACGCCCGATCTACAATTCTATGTGAGTATAAGGTACTAACTTAGAAGGCACCAAGTTCAGAATATAAGCCCTTGTCTCTAAAGCGAGTCCCCAAAACGAATCGGGTAAACTTGAATAACTCATCATGGACCTTATCATCTATATAAAAGTCATATTCATTCTTTCTGCTACACCATTCTGTTGCAAAGTGCAAGGTGAAGTCAACTGTAATATAATCTCCTCGATGACAAGTAGTCCTTAAACTCTCTAAAGAGATATTTACCATCACGGTCGGATCATCGTGATTTGATACTTTTACCCTGATGATTCTCGGCCTCCGCTTTAAATTTTTCAAAGTATTCAGAGTTACGGTACATCAGGTAAACGTATCCATACCTTGAGTAGTCATCAATGAAATTAACGAAGTACTCGAGCCACCTCTAGCCCGGATTATCATAGGACCATACACATCAGAATGAACCAGCTCTAACCGTTTTTTGGTTCTATAGCTTTTAGCCGAAAAAGGGCCTTTTGATCATCTTACTTTCTAAGCAAGTTTTACAGACTAGAAGTGCCTCCACTTCCAATGAACTCAAAGGTCTATTAGCTACCAGTCTGTTTATCATTTTTAGATTAATATGACTTAATTGTAAGTGCCAAACAAACGTTTGATTTATTAAAGAAGAAAAATTTCTCTTATATGGTAAATTAGATGTGTTATTCATTTTAGTTAGTTGTAGTATAGGAGAGATTAGAGTAATAATATAAAGATCATCCACCAATGTACTGAAATAGATAACCCGTTTATTATCTTTAATAACCACAGAGTTATTAAAATAAACCAAATATCCGTCTTTAACCAATCTACAAATGAAAACTAAGTTCTTTCAAATAGAAGGTACATAAAGACAATCTCTCAATATTAAAGCTCTATCTCCACTAATCTCCACTAAAATTGAGAACAACATCTCCTATTTCAACTGCTGTTACCTTTGTATTATTGCCCATATGTAGGCAAACCTTTCAATCACTAAATTGTCGAATTTTTTGAAACTCTTGCAATGAATTGCAGACATGATTAGTGGCTTCTGTATCTACACACCAAGTATTGGTAGATAACACTGTGGCTTTGGGATTTGGTGGTTAAAAATAAAAGAATTCAAAGATATTTTGGAAAATACTTTAACACATTGAAAACTAACTTTTGAAAATCCTTTTATTGAAAATAGAGTCGCCACTTATTTTTTGAGAAAAACTAAGAAAAACAAAATTAGCTACTGATCTTGAAAACGTTAATTAGAGAAAAAGAGTTTGGGGGTTAAGGTACGAATCGGGGAAGGTGTTAGGCACCCCGTTCGCCCAACCGTAAACTTGGCCTCTTCTAATCATAATTGGTTCTTTAATATGATTTCTCAAATGCATGCAAATAAAAAAAATTAGGGTGAAGAGAGAACACTCAAAATCAAGTATAGAAAATACATAAAATATGTATATAGCACTCTAAAACAAATAAGTGTCAAAAAAAAAATTTTAAATTATGTAATATATAATTTCTATTTAAAAGATACATGAAACATACCCACATGCAATATTATCAAAAATGACTTAAACTATCATAATATGCAAAATAATAAAACATGTTATAAGCTACCAAA
>JAOTRH010000027.1:6824950-6859802 GCA_034768845.1 Heliamphora exappendiculata
GGTGCTTTGCGGAGCTTTGTTACTGTTTGAGACCATTTTCACCTTTTTTGATGTTTTTTATTTTGCACCATTGGTTATATTCATCACCAGGGGGTGCTATGAAGCCTACAACGGATGGACGCTGGGCTCATCTTGCTTGCGCCATATGGATACCAGGTTTCTGAGTGTATGTTGAACTTCTTGTTTTTTTGTCTGTAACATCTTATACTCTGATTTGTTGACTGACCTAATATTTATCAGAAACATGCTTATCTGATGTCAAGAAAATGGAGCCAATTGACGGGTTTAGTAGAATCAATAAGGTAATCCTGTTTTTATTTTTTTATACTTGTGTTACAATAACCTCTTTCAAGTATCTTGTTTCTCGGAAAGTAGGTTTTAAAGTTTCCTGTGTGATGATGAAGATGGCCAATTATTGCCTTTACTCTCCAATGTAATCGAAGAAATTATCAAATCAAACCAAACTAAGCCTCTGGCATTCTTTTATGTAGAGATGTGACCGGTTTTTTGACATGGTTGTTAGCTATCTAACGCACAACTCTCTTTTTTTCTTCGGGCTGGGAACCGAAGAAATTACCCAATGTGATTTTTGTGCAAAAGGACTAAGAATATAACAAAAGAACCACAAGATATTTAGGGCACTTGAGGATAAATAACAACCTTCTCCACCCCTAATGCTTTTGTTTTGCCTGACTTAGGACCGCTGGAAGCTTCTGTGTAGCATTTGTGGTGTGTCTTATGGAGCATGTATTCAGGTAAGCTTGTAACAGTATAATCAAATTGAGTTTATTTCTAATTGTTCATTTTTGCTGTTTTCTTATGATTATACATTTTTGTTCTCAAATTCCTGAGTCCCATCTTAGACTAAGTTACATAATTATCTGCCAGGTGGCCATATATGCTTGCCAAACTTAAAATGTTGAAACGAAAAACATATTTATTAGGTAAAATAGGATAATTGTTGTAGTTAATCGAACAAAGCTTTATACTAGCCATTGTGGTTGGCCATACACGGCTTTCTTCAATGTTCATCTCTGTTTTGAGCTTCCAATTTTCATTTTGTTTTTATTAGCATATTGATTGATCACAATGGGTCTTCCATTATTCTTGTTGTGCCTTTTAAAAATTGTGCTTGACATAATAGCCCATATTGAGGATCTGAGGCTCTCTTTTTTTCAGTATTTCTTTGATTAGATACCTCTAGTTTGCTAACAACGTTCAACGTCAACCTCTCGACAGAAGAAGTGGGGGGAAGGCTACCTAGTGGCTGCCTCTCCCAGACCTAGCTGTAAGTGAATACTACCTTATTATTGTCTTAGCTTTGCTTACCCATCTGCTACCGTTAGATTTGAAGTACTTTTCCATCTCCTTAGATATTTATTAGTTTAGGTACAACCATAGTAGTCAACTTGCTTATCGAATTGCGAATCATTTTTCTATATCTTGGATCACAAGTTTGTTTTTAGATCCAAAAAAAGTAAATAAAACAGAAATTATAAGATATATATCAATGTATGTATATATATGACACAAATGCTGAAAAATTTTAAGTAAAAATATATAGCCTACTTCATTAAAGAACTTCACTGCCAAGTAGCATGGATGCAAACAAGCGACATGGCATGGATACGCCAACATGTTGATTTTGAAAAAGTACAAAACACGACACACTGAAAATTTATATATTCTTATATTTATTATATGTCAAAGATACAATTAATTTATTCAGTTTTAATTGAAAATATACAATATATTACTAATAAAGTTTAAAGTCTTATATTTCATTTTATAAATGTTCCAAAATATATTTAGTGTGCATAATTTGTGTTTTGAAAAATACAAAATTGTTATTATGAAAAAACTCATCACATAAACGTATTCGAAGAGTTCAAGAAGTGTCATTGAAGTGTTCGTTAAGTGTCTAAAATATTATAAATTAATGATTTTTTAATTAAGACATCTAAAAAGTGTTGGACATGGATTTAGTAGAGTTCGAAAAGTGTCCAAAGAGTGTCATGTTTGACACGACATGCTTCTTCTAGAGAAATGTATGTGCTTTCTAGGTTCAAATGTTCATATTCCTCCATAATTGCATTTTGTCCTCATTCTTTAAACTATCAAACACGTTCAAAAAAGAAAGTCCATTTTTGTGCAAATTCCAAGTGCGTCTATGGAGAACAAATCATATCAATGAACTTCTATGACTGGATTTCATGTACCAAAAATCCCAACGACAAAATAATCATCTAATTCAAATTCAACTACATAAATTCCAAGATTATAACTAAAAAGAAACATAATAGAAAAGCTAATTTGTTTAAACAAAAGTATTCTCTATTCATTTATTATCATCTTCTCCAAGGTCCATCTCTAAGTCATCATCTTCTTCATCCATTATGTCATCATTGGTATTGTCGTCATCTTCATTATCATCAACACCTATCATTTCAATTTTTTCTTCATCTTCCTCAACTACTTTCTTCTTGACATTATTTGTAGCATTTAAGTTCCTTGGTTCTATATGATAATTGAATAACATTGTTTGAATTATAAACTTTAAAAAAGAATACTACCACATCAAAGCAAACCAAACTAAGTTTTTGTCCCAATCAATTGGGGTTAGTTACATCGATTTTTTACGTCATTTTGCTTTGTTAAGGGTTACATTTTCAGTTAGTTTTAATAGGCTCATATATTTTCTTAATACGACATTCCATGTCAATTTAGGTCTATCTTTCCTCATAATATTTTTATTACTTTTTTTTATTAATGCATCAACTGGTAAACGTCTTTTGTGTCCAAACTACTGTAATTTATTGTCTCAATTTATTTTCAATTGTTGCAACTCCTACCATTCTACGAATTTTTTTATTCTTAATTTTATCTTTACTAGTCCTATCGCATATCCACCTTAATATTCTTATTTTCGTAACACTCATCTTATTTATGTAATTTTTCTTAGCAGCCTAATATTCTACTTTATATAAAATCGTTGGTCTAATAACTGTTCTATAAAATTTTTCTTTTAATTTTGTAGGTATTCGTCGATCACATAAAATTCTAGAAGCATTCCTTCACTTGAGCCAACCAATTTTGATTATATGGGTTACATCATTTGCAACCTCGCCATCTTTGTTAATAATCGAATCTTTATAACGAAGATATTCACGATTAGGTATCTCTTGGTTTTGAATATTTATTTTTTCACCATTGATACTCCTCTTACTGCTAAAATTATATTCTATACATTCAGTTTTGTTCCTACTTACTTGAAACTCTTTTGATTTCAAAGTTTTCCTCTACATTTCTAAATTAGCTTTAACTCTACTTGTACTCTCATCTACTAAGATAATATCATCAATAAACAACATTAATCATTGAACATCATCCTGAATGTCTGTAGTCAATTCATCTATAATTAAGACAAAGAAACAATGACTCAAAGCCGATCCTTAGTGTAATCTTACTGTAATTAGAAATTCACCTTTTTTTCCTGCAAGTCATTTAATTGTCGTGACGGCTCTATCATACGCGTCTCTTATCACATCAATGTATTTCTTTGTCATTTCCTTTCTCTCCAATGTCCACCACATAATATCTCTAGGCTCTCTATCGTAGGTCTTTTCTAAGTTCTATACAAACCATATGAAGATTTGTTTTGTTTTCTCTATATATCTTTATTAATCTCCTTACTAGGTCAATTGCTACCATAGTTGATCTACCATGCATAAAACCAAGATGATTTTGTGACACTGTTGTTGTTAGCCTTAGACATTGTTCAATCACTCTTTCCCATAATTTCATCATATGACTCATCAAGTTAATACCTTTATAGTTACAATTTTGAATATTTTTTTTATTTTTATATATATGTACTATAATACTCTTTTTTCATTCTTCGGGCATTTTTCTAGTCATTATAATTTTATTAAATAATTTTGTTAACCAAGACACTCCCATCTTGTCTAGATATTTCCAAATCTCTACAGGGATATCATCTGGTTTTAAAGCTTTGCTTGATTTAATTCTCTTCATTATAGTTTTCACTTTAAACTTTTTTATTTTGTAATAGAACTTATATTCTATAGTTTTATTCGAGTTATCAGATTCCTTTCCTTTTGGTCTTTCTACATGTTTTTCATTTAATAATTTCTCAAAATATATTTTCCATCTTTACTTAATCTCTTCATCTTTCACTAACACCTTTGAATTTTCGCTTTTTTAAGCATTTCACTTGAGCAAAATCTCTTGTTTTGTTGTCTCTCCATTTAGTGAGTTTATAAATGTTATTTTCTCCCTCTTTACTATATAATCTAGTACAAAAATTATTTTAAACTTTCAGTTTATCATCTTTAATGGTTCTCTTAATGTTCTTACAAGCTTGTTTATAATTCCTAAAATTGTCCTCATTTCTAGCATTATGCTATCTTTTAAAACATTTCTTCTTTACTTTTATTATGGCTTGGATCTCAACATTTATTTACCAAGTTTCCTTAGTTATAGGGCATTTTCCTGTTATTTTGGGTAATTTAGTGTATATTAACCAAAACTAAATGTATACATAGAAGCTCAATACACACCTCCAAGGGCCAACAAAACAATTGTAGAGCAAACTGTCAAAAAACAAAAGACATAACAAAGTCTAGAAACTCTCACAGACCGAGAGCTAGGAAAGCGCAAACTACAACTCGACCAAAACCTACTACTTCTTATAAAGCTTTAAGCACGACTTCTTAGACTTATTAAAAAGAATAACTACTACTTCTTGGTAGAGTTACCGTGTGACCTGGAGGTCACGAGTTCGAAGCGTGGAAATAGTCTCTTGCAAATACAAGGTAAGACTGCGTATTGTAGACCCATTGTGGTCCGCCCTCTTCTTGGACCCGCATACGCCAGAGTTTCGTGCATCAGGATGCCATTTTCTTAAGCTTAAAAATTTAAATTCTCTCTAGGAGCTTCTTCTTATTCTCACCACTTGAAGGAGTCTTTCATGGGCCAATGGAATTTCCATCTGAAAGGGTTTTCGGAGACATTTTCAAACATGTAGATCGACGAACCGTATGTTTAAAAATACTTTAAGAAGAGGTAGTCAACTTTTTCTCCCCTTTAAAGGAGTTGTCTATTTGATGCTCTTTTAACTTCTTAAGATCTGCTTTGCAATGGTTAACAACCACATCCCCCAAGGGATTATCGATATCCTTGCCACTAACACAATCCGAAATGTCCACACTCGGAGATCACACATTATCCTTACCATTTCCATCTATTTCCTTCTTATATAACTCCATCTCCTCTAGCATATAAGATTCAAGCACATTAAATAGATTCTAGGAAGAAAGTGCCTTGTAAATTGGAGAAGCATTAGAAATATTTTTACCCTTTTTTTCTTTTTGACTTCTTTCTCGTTCACTAGGTTCTTTACTTGAGTCCATCCTTTTGTCTTCTTCCATTTCCCATTCTTGTTTAGGAAAACTTTAGGGGTTTCAAGTCACTTTCACTTTAACTTTATAAGAAGACTCATATCTCAAATTTGATATGAAAGAATCTGGGATATTTTTATTTTCTTGAACTTCAACACACTAGCAAAAATAAGTCTCATTTTGGATTTTGTATATTCATCAAGGTACGAAAGTTTTCCAATAACACTTGTTACATAACTTAGGCCAATATTAGTCTAAAGTTTAAGTGGCACATCACCCAAATTGGCACACTAAAAAATACTTCTTTAGATAATTACATTCTTAGGAACCATTTTTTGACAATAAGTAACCAGCTACCAACGTAGTATGGATACTTCTCAAAAATTATTTGAATGGCTTCTTTACTCTTAAGCTTGAAAATAAAAAATCATTATCAAGAGTAATGACATCATTGAGATTTTTCTTTCATAGTTTTTTTGCTCAACTTTTAACATTATGAAAAGATAATTTCCTATAAATGAAAAACTCCACCAACGCATTATTCCATTAAGAACATCCATTTTTAGAAAATTCAAGAGGGACCTTTAGTTCAATATTTTCAAACCTAACCTGAAAGAGGCTAAGATTACCATTAATCTGAACAAAATTAGAGTTATTCTTCACAAGGTTAGACCAAGAGTTCACCTTACTAGATTTTGTATTAACTGTTGCTTGCCGCCCTCTAAATGGGTTGTAGAATCAACCGATTGTTTTTACACCGAAGTAGTGGTATTCGGTTGGACTAGGGTACTAGGTTACTGGCCGACATAGACCCCATGAGACCATCTTTGTTGCAAGGTTGGAAATTATTCACATCTAAACTAATAAGATTAGTTTTTTATACAATAGCGCTACCACCACCAACCTGATCAAACCTAATATTGGAAGTTAAAAGAAAACAACCATTTTCATTTCCGTTATCATTCAAGATTGATCGAGGCGAGATTAAATCTAATAAGCCATTTGGTCGACCAACAAGTGTCCCATGATGCGCAACCCTCCTCCTTTCTCTTGGGTTGGGATCGACTGTATAAGAGATAGGACTTTAAGCACTACACAAGCGGAGTTTTAGAAAACAAATATTATCATATAAAAAACAGTAATTTATACAACATTCATATAGTTTGGAGGTTACTCTTTTTGTAGTACATGTACCTTCACTAACTTGCGAATACTCGCGGGCGTCTGTCTATGCATTATCTTTGAGTATGCATGAATCTTTTTTTTGGTCATCCATTCATCATCAAATTTCATATTTGATAAACCAAGTAGATCATATGAATCACCATGCTCTTGGCTTTTCAAATTCTTTAACTCATTAATGGTGTACTTAAGAAAGACGAGTACATTTAGTCTTTGTTGCTCTAAACGTTTTTTTAGAATGCACGTGACCAAAAGTACTTTAATTCCTTTTGTTGTTAAATTGAATCAAACTTTGTGTAAATTTGCAGCAGAACATTCTGGAACACATTTGAAACCATTGATTAGCAGAAAAATTGCAAAACAATCAAATGAAAATTCAGTATTTTTTTCAATTCAAATTTGTCTCGACTTGACCACTTTTGCAGCTTCTGTGAATCAATTCTACAATTCGAACCACCGATTTGCCTTGTCTCATGCAATATGCAGAAGAACACATTTTTTTTGCTTTAGTGATACTATGGTGTGATTTGTATCGATTACCCCTTTGGTATGTATTGTGCGATATGTACTGCTTATTACCCCTTATTTACAATTATGGGTATAGCTTCAATACTTAAAACCATATTGTGATCAAGCAACATGTGGTGGTATCAAGCCATATATCCATGTAAATATCTACATGTTTGTACCTGCATGGTAGTGCATCTTTCCAAATGTTAGTTCTCAATATTTATTCTCAATTTCATTCTTTAGTGGCATTCTCAGTTCTCCAAACAATTGGCTCTAGTTGTTGCTCTATGTGCCTCACTTATTTCACATACGTTATCCTCTTTATAATTTGCTTTTTCCTAATATCTGTCATATTTATTGATGACATGAATTGTTTTTTCGGTTTACCCTAGACGTCTTACATCCAATGTATGCAAAAGACAAAAACATTAGTCCTAACAAGAATAAGAAATGATAATACTAAAACTCTAGAATGCTTCGAGTTAGTAGGGATTAAGGAAATATTTTAATATTTATAACAACTCCGTTACTAATGTTACTTGGACTCGGGTATGAGTGTCAAACTCAACACATGCTGTTTTGAAAGCATGGGTCCATCTATCTATCGATCACGAGGGTGACAAAATAGGTCTCGCTCTTACCCCGTCAAATTCCAACTTTTTTTTTCATAATTATAGTGTTAAGAGTCTTTTTTTTATATATTAAGGGTCTTTTTGTCATTGCGTTGTATATTCATTTAATATAAATAGATGTCAGGGAGAGGAAACTATTTAGGCTGCTAATACCCTAATTTCTTCTTGTTTTCTCTTTTATTTTTCAAAAACCCTAGTTAATTTCCTTTCACTTTAATTTGGTATCAGAGCATCGATCCAACCCTAGAACTACCTTATCATTTTGAAATGTATCGAGAGGTAGAAACGGGGTGCTGACATCTTCTTTTGTACGATAACGTTAGCGTGATGCCGCCGATTGTACATACACCGATGGTCGGCGAATACATGAAGGGTTTTGTCTCATGCTTTTGGTAATTTTGGAGATTTTTATAGAATATTTTGATGTTGTTTGGTTTGTTCTTCGAGCCCCTGAATCATTTGTTGAAGTTCTTCGTCTTGTCGAAAACCCTAGGTCTTTGATTTGTTCATTGCGCCATTTTTGCAGATTTTTTGATGGTCTAAATCTCTTCTATAGGTGTCGAAAATACTAGTAGGGGTCACATTGGGGGTTGATTTGGTGTTTTGAGGCTGTTTGGTTATTTGATTTATCAAAAAAAGGGGGTCAGCGACTATTCTTCGCAATTTTTGGTCGCGATGTGTGCTTCATCCTGAAGATTTGTTTCGAAGCCCTAGGATCTGATTTGTTCGAAGCCTTAGGATTTGTGCTTCATCGCCATCAAGTTTCAAAGTCACGATCTGTTTTCCGAAACCTTAGGGGGTCGACTTGGGTTGTTCTTAAGCTTTTTTGGCTTGGGTTGATTCGTGGTAACTTGGCTGGGGTATTCTTTATTTTCCTTTTGCTTCTACTGCTGGCATTATGTCCTTAGATTCATATTTGGCATCATATTTGTTTGCTGTTCTTCACCATGGTTGAGACAAAATCCTTTAACCTCAAAGATGATGATTTGCCCTGTCGTGTTACCTCTAAGCATTTGAATGGACTGAATTATTTGGCTTGGGCCCATGCATTTAAAGTTTTTTTTAAAGGGAAGAGACGGTCGAGGTATATTATCGATCTTCTTGCAATCAGTGATCCTAAACTTGTGGATTGGAAAAGTACAGACTCGTTGGTTTTGGGTTGGTTTTGACATAATTTGGAGCCTCATATTGCTATTACCGTCGAGTTTTGTGATACATCGAAAAAGATTTGGGATTCTCTTGTTGACTCATTTTCTACCCAAAGTAATGTTTCTCGAGTATGAGTTTTATGAGCAGATTTTCAATACTAAGCAGTCTGGTAATCCTTTAGCTGAATATTATAGCAATTTAAAGAGTTTGTGGGATCAACTGATGCAACATCGTCCTCTCATCACATATTTAGTACAACCTTGACACCATTGGGAGGACTTTATGGTTGCTTTTCTTATTTCTAGTTTGGATCCTCACTTGTGGGGATTCAAAGATTAAATCCTGGCCTGTGAGACTTTACTTATTACTATTAATGCATATTCTTGGCTCTTACATTCGTCCTTGGGCCACTCATCTGTTGCTCCATGATCTCCCATTTCTATTTTCAAAGCTTTCGCTCTGGTGCTTGTGGTGGTTGGTCTTCTCGAGGTGGCTCATGTGGTGGTGGTCGATCCGGTAATAGGGGTCATTGAAAATGTGATCATTGTGGTGGCACTAATCGTACGGAACCATATTGTTGGAAAAAATATTGCAAGCCTAATTCTGCTCATCATGTAACTAAAGAGACTCCAGTATCTTCCACCTATATCATCTAGCAATCAAGACGCATCTTCATCTGGTTCTCACGACACTCATCACCCAGCTGATGGCTCGTCTCATCTTGTTAATGGGCAGGGTGTACTTTATCTCACCTCATCAGTGTCTTTATCTTCGAGTCTTTTTGTTTCTGATTTACCTTTTAATTTACTATTTGTGAGTCAATTAACTAAAATCTTGAATCGTTCTATAACATTTTCTCCTTTTTGTGTGTTTTAGGACCTCCAGGCTCAGAGGATAATTGGTTCAGGGCATGAGAAAAATGGCCTATACTATTTGGATACTACACCATCATTTCGTTACCCTGCGTCTGCACTGAGTGCTCTTGTTTCTCCACTTCAGTGGCATCTTCGCATTGGTCATCCATCCTTGGACATATTGAAGTTAGCTATTCCGTCGTTGCGTTCTGTGTCTAGTTTAGAATGTGATGTTTGTCAGTTCAGCAAGCATCACTGTAATTTGTTTCCTCATAGTAGTTATAGTTGTGCGAATGAGTCTTTTGATGTAGTCCACAGACATTTGGGACCCTTCTCGAACTCTTACTGTTAATAGATATTTGTATTTTGTTATCTTTGTCTATGACTTTTCATGTATGACTTGGTTTTTTCTAATAAAAAATAGATATGAGTTACCTTATATTCTCACTAAGTTTTATAACGAGATTTTTACACAATTTGGTCGACGTATTAAAGTTCTTCGATCTGATAAAGCCTTAGAATACATGCAGTCTATTGTTACTTCTTTTTGTGATGATCGTGCTATTATTCATCAAACTAGTTGTGCTCATACATTTAAGCAGAACGGTCTTGCTGAACGTTACTATCGTTATTTACTAGATGTTGCTAGTACCTTGCTTTTCCAAATACATGTCCCGAAACATTTTTGGGGTGGCGCCGTTTTTACTGTCTGTCATCTCATGAATCGTATGCCTTCAGTTGTTCTTCTTCAGAAGTCTCCTTTCTCCCTCTTATACCTTGCTTCACCTCTCTCTATTACTTCTCGCGTCTTTGGCTGTGTTGCCTTTTTTCATATACTCGATCTTGGCCTTGACAAGCTTTAGCCTCGTGCCCGTAAATGTGTGTTTTTCGGTTACTCTAGGACTCAAACGAGGTATAGATGTTATCATCCTGAGTCTCGTTGCTACTTTGTTAGTGCCGCTGTTACCTTCTTTGAGTCTAATTTTTTTCCCTCTTCTGGTCAAGAGTTATACTATGACCTTTTTTCTTGCGATGAGGGGGAGTCTCTGACTTTACCTCTTTTTATGTCATTGCCCTTGTCTCGCCCCTTGCAGGTATATCAGTGCTCTCGTGATCGGCCCATTGTTTCTTTTGGCCCGACCCCAGCATCTTCTCTGTCGGAGGCTCCTGCTTTGCTCCCTTTCTCTCATGATGATGACTTACCTATTGCATTACGTCGAGGTAAACGTACTTGTACTCAATACCCTATTGCTCAGTATGATTGCTATACTCATATCTCTTCTTGTTTTCCTTCCTTTGCTACTGCCTTGTCTGTTGTTTCTCTTCTCACTTCTTATAAACAGGTTTTGTCTGTATCTGGCTGGAAGCAACCTATGGATGAAAAAATGAGTGCCCTTCATCAGAATCACACTTGGGAGCTTGCTCTTCTTCCTCTAGGCAAACAAACTGTTGGTTATCGTTGGGTATATACAATCAAATATCTTCATGATGAGTCTATCGAACGTTTTAAGGCTCGCCTCATGGCCAAAGGCTACACTCAAACTTATGGAATTGATTATTTGGAGATATTTTCACCGGTGGTTCGCCTTAATTATGTTCATATTCTCTCTATTACTGTTAGCTATTTTTGGCCTTTATATCAACTTGGTATTAAGAATGCATTTTTTCACGGTGATCAACTAGAAGAAGTCTATATCTCAACCACCTGACTATGTTATGCCTGGTAGTGAGAATTTTGTTTGTCACTTACGCTAGGCTCTTTGTTGTTTGAAGCAATCTCCTCGTTTGGTTGAGTTCTTTTGTGTTTGAGTATGGTTTTTGGCGATCTTCACATTACTCCGTATTTGTTCATCATTCTTCGACTGGTACTATTGTGTTGATCGTTTATGTTTACGACATTATTTCCAGCGATGACTCGACTAGTATTGCTGCATTGAAATAGTATTTGGTTCAACAATTTCATACCAAGGACTTGGTTCTACTTTGTTACTTTATTGGGATTGAGATTGCTCCTTCCTTTCGCAACATCTCTTTATCCCAACGCAAGTATGTTCTTGACCTTCTTTTTGAGATTGACTTTCTTGGTGCTCATCCAGTTGATACTCCTACGGATTGCACCATCAAAGCTTGATGCTGAGTCTGACACTCTTTTCTGATATTGGTCGCTATCGTTGCTTGGTTGGTAAATTCTTATCTTACGGTTACTCTAACATTACGTATACTGTTGGGGTGGCTAGTTAATTTATGCATTTTCTTCGCTAGCCTCATTATGATGCTGATTGTTGTATCTTGCAGTTTTTGAAGAGTGCTCCTGGTCGCGGCTTATTATGGTGGTGCTTGGCATTGCTAAAATTTGTAGTTTATAGATTGTAGTTTGTAGTAGAAATTGTGAGTGCTTGGTAAAATTTGTAGCTTGTAGCTTAAATAGAAGAAAAATTAGTTATAAGTCATAGCATAAGTTGTAGGTGTTTGGAAAAACTTGTAGTATATAGCTAAAATTAGTAACAGGAAGTTAAAAGCTATTAGTAGTAGTTTTTCCAAACACCTCCTATATCGGCCTGTGACAATTTTGTCTATTGATGGCTTCAGTAATGCTGATTCGGCTGGTAGTCGTTTTGATCGGCAGTCGACATTGGGATACTGTACTTTCATTGGTGGAAATTTTGTCACCTGGCAGAGTAAAAAGAAGTCTGGGGTAGCTCACTCGAGTACTGAGGCTAAGTATTGTGCTATGGCTCATATTGCCTCCGAGATATCGTGGGTCCACTCTCTTCTGTTTGATTTTGGGCTTACTTCTCTTGCCTAAATGCAAATGTTTTGTGATAACTAGGCCACAATTTTTATTGTCAATAATTAAGTTTTTCATGAGCAGATCAAACATATAATTATATTTATATATGCATATACATTAAAAATCATCAAACACATTTACAAACTACGCCATATATATTTTATTTTTAAGCACCATATACAAATATGGATTTTCTTACAAAACTGCATTTTTTAAAAGCAAAAAAATATAATATTGCACGGTTTCCATGTCTAACTAGTTGTTTTGTTTGACATAGATATCATGTCGGTGTCGTGTCTTGTTCACGGTTGCGGTATACTAAAGTCAAAGAACAAAATTTCTATTTGTTTCCATCAAAATGGCCGAAACGTTTTTGTCTCTTAAGTGACCGAAACGAAACACTAGTAGAATAACAAATTCTAGTGTTTCTTTTGAGCCACACCTATACATTGTGCAATATACTTAAACAAGTTTTTTGAAAAATAATTTATTATCTTTCATAAATATTTTTACAATTTTCAAAAAGAAAATTATATATGGTTATATTTTACTTTGCTTACTAAATTCTACACCTATTCTTTAAATAAAAACATTGATTTTTATTGTTTTACATTTGTTCTTTTATGTGAATAACTACGTAAAGCTCCCTGTGTAGAATTAATTAATTATTAAGCTTTTAATACACATTTTACTTTATGTTTCCAAACATTTCTCATTTTGTTGCCTTTGAAATGTACTCGAAACATTTATGAAATATTTTTGCAATGTTTTGAAATGTTTCTGTTTCTATACTAATCGAAACAATAAACCAATACGAAATTTTAATCCTTTGCTGAAGTGCAGAGTAGATGTAACATAACCGTAATTTCTATTAAGATGAATAATTGACAGAAGGGAGTATTGATTTTTCATGGGAGGGCAAATGAAAACTTTTAAATCATCAATTGTCCCCAAAGCTTAAGCAATTAGGAAATGGGCCCAACAATGTGTATCAAACTATCTAGCATTTCCACTCATGTGAGACACTGCCTTGCGCGGGAAAAGGTGAATAAATTGAACTGAAGACGTGCACCAACGCACAGAATATAGTGCATACTACACAATAATAAATATAATAGAAAAACAAACACATACATGATATTTGAACCCAAGATCTCGTAGAACCAGAGCTCTAATACTATGTTAAATAATTAATTGTCCTGGTAGTTTAAGTTTTTCAGAAATGGGTCCAACAATGTATATCAAGCTATCTAACAAAAACTATTAGCTGCATATTAGGCTCATTGGGATAAGAGGGATTGTAACGGCTTGCTTCAACGATTACCCAAAAAATGGTAGTTTGACATTGGCTATTCAAAAATTGATTTTGGTTGAGTGTCATGTCCACATTGACATTGGCTTCTTGAGTAGTAATGATGTGATTAACCATTAGAATGTAGTTATTAGTTCAGCTACAAGATGCTTGCATGCCACACTATGGTTTATTGAACTTCTGTTAACAAAATGCTCCATCATTGATAATATGAAAACATAGTCATTTAACCTAATTGTCATTTCTTACAAAAGAATGAGTATTATTTTGCTAAGTATGACCATTGACATATGAAGGATTATTTTTGTCTAGGTAGAAGTCACGACATTTGAATAAATAAGTTTTTATTTATTTATTTTTATTTTTAGCAGTGTGATAAAAAATCTAATGCGTAAAGGCTGTTATGGTGCCCTAAAGGCCGTAAAGGCCCATTATAATACCGCTATGGCCATTAAGGCGACTGTAGCGGCTCTTTGATCTATGAATCAATCGAAATCATTTTTGGGCTTAATTTCTTCTAGTTTTTTCACCAAAATTGTATTCGTAGCAACCACAAATCTCATACTTACTTTGATGAAGCTTTATTTGTGAAATTTATATAATTCTTGATAGTTTTTAACTTTTGAAAATGAAAAAATATCTAATTTTTGTTGTTTAAATTTGTTTAAGGTCTATGCAAAGTATGTTTAACATATTTAGATTTTGTTTGTTTAAGTTTTTAGAATTCATATATTTAATGTTGTATTACTTTTGAATTATTTTAGAACTTAAAAAAGTATTTTTTAGATTACTTGTTCAAGGTGTATACAAATTTAGTTTAAAATCTTTAAATTTTGGTTGTTCTAAATTTAGATTCAAAAATTTAATGTATGATTTTTTTTAAAGAACATTATCAAAAATATTAATTTTTAAAACAATCTTTAGTCAATAACTACGTAAAGTAAGTTTAGAATATTTAGATCCTTTTTTTTTTTTATAAATTCATATATGTAATTTTGCATTACTTTTTTTTAATTATTATGATTTAAAAATTTTAAGAAATAGCTTTTAAAATATTTTTTCAAAATCTATATAAAGTAAGCTTAGAATCTTTAAATCGTGGTTGTTTTATGTTGGATTTATATAGTTAATGGTATATTATTTTTTTCAAATCCTTTAAAACCATTACAAAAATTAAGGCATGTGAAATCATGTCTTAATTTTCATAGTAGTTTAAATAAATATGATTTAAACTCTAATAAATATAATTTTGGAATAGAAACACGTTTATCAACTAAATTTTAGTGAGTTGTGCAAAAAAAAAAAAATTCATGATTCCGATTACCGCTACCGTTATGCTACAACCATTACGCCTCAAAATTGCGTCATTGGCTCGCTGAAGTGGAGGCGCTTTCCGCTACAGTTACCATTACGGCAACCTCTATAGCTCTTTAAAACTATGCTCCATCTATCACTAAAGCCATCTTGCGTAGCATGTAAAGTAGAAAATTTGATCATATGATCATAGGCCCTCCTTAAATATAACTTACAAATAATCCCAGACTCTTTGCTAAGAACTTTGGAATTGAACATTCATTGGCAACCAAAATTGCATCTAGGATACGTTTTCCCCCACAACAGCAATCTGGTATTTCGAGATGATCATGCCAACCACCTGTCTAAGCCGCCTTGCCAATAGTTTAACGATGATTTTTATACACACGCCTTACAATGCTAATGGGTCTGAAATCCTTTAGCTCCATCGCTCCTCCTTTCTTTGGCACTTGTGTGATGGAGGCGGCATTAAGGCTTCTTTCGAATTCCCCATAATAATAAGAAAATTGAATGGTAGCCATCACATTTCCTCTAACAAAGCCCCAACATTTTTGAGAAAAAAGCTATGGAAGAAAACCCTAACATTTGTGGAAAAAAGCTACGGAAGACGCCGTCAGGGCTTGGAGCCTTGTCCCCGGAAGGCTTCTTAGAGCCTCCACCTTCTCCTCACCAAAGGTCTATCAAGCCACTCAAAATCATCAGGGCTAAATCAAAGAAAAATCAAATTATCAAGCATAGGTGTACAAATTGTCTGCTCAGAATAAAAGAATAAAGGCCCTGATAATAGTTTACATTCAACAATAATCGAAGCAACCTGTATATGTGGCTCTAAGGTGCGCTTCTATGAATGCTTAGGAAGCATAGCACTTCCCTTATAAGTGTATGATAGATGATTTCATAGAATTCATTATGAAAACTCTATTAAGGAAGCATAACACTTCCCTTTTGGTGGTTGTAACTTTTTTGAAACAGCAATCTGTTTTGGCCTAGAAGGTGACGGGATGACCAATTCTACTGTCTGTCTATATTCTGCACGGATACTTATTAAAGAGGCAACAATAACCATTTGAGGCTTAATAATCCTTGTTCTCCAGCCTGTTCAATTTAGAAGCCAAGCACTTGAATGGACATTAGAATATTGTTGTTCAGAGATCGCTTTAGAAAAGAGATTCTTTATATTTTTTCCCTCATGAGTCATGAATTACCAGATTTTCTTCTGCCCTGTCAATTCTTCTTTACCTTTGCCTGAAGGAAATATTTAGGTAGACAATAGTTCTGTTGTTGTTAATAAGACTAGCATTCCTATGGTACTTGATATGACTGGATGGTGATAGCTTCATATTCTCTTTTTCTGGAGACTGATTTGTATGCTGTGATGTATGATCTTTGATTATTTCTTTGTTTTTCTTGTTAAGTTATAATAATTTCCTGCAAAATGGCAATTGTAGTGTTCAAACAATTCTTGTCGTGTAGCATATCATCCGCTTTGTGCACGTGCTGCTGGTTTTTGTGTTGAGGTACCTTCCTCCTTCCTCCTATTTGCCTCATTTTTTTATTTATTTAAATTTATGCATACAAATGCACATATATGAAATATCATAGAGGTTATTTTGGTTGACATTTATTTTGGGTTTACTCGTTAGTCACTTAACTTATATACTTGTTATTCACATTTTTTAAAAACTTGTTGTATATTTGTTTAGCTTGAAGACGAAGACGGACTACATCTCATTTCGATGGATGAGGATGAAGATGAACAGTGCATTCGGCTGCTTTCATTCTGCAAGAAACACAGGCCAGCATCTAGTGAGCGTTTAGCAGCTGATGACCGGATTGTCCCAATTGCTCGTCAATATTCGGAGTACAGTCCTCCATCTAATCCATCTGGTTGCGCTCGCAGTGGTGTGTTCTCTTATGCTCTTTGAACTTCTCGTGTCTCAAGAGTGCAATTCCTTTGTCTTCATTTTTGTTTCTTGTCTTTGTCCCATTGTTTGTCTGTTTGGTTTTTTCACTTCTATCTCTTTTTCTAATTCCTTCAGATTTGCATATATATATACAGAATATCAATCTAGTTGATCTCTCCTCAATTTTCTACTGTTTTTCTGTTTATTTTGAATTTGCAAATTTTCTTTCTTGTTTGTGAGGTTTTATAAACATGATTTGTAATTTTTATTTTTCCTCCTTTGGACAGAGCCTTACAACTATTTTGGGAGACGAGGGAGGAAAGAACCCGAAGCTCTTGCTGCTGCGTCTTTGAAACGCTTATTTGTAGAGAACAGGCCTTACTTGGTCGGTGGATTCTCTCAACACGAGGCCTTGGGTACACTATCTTCTACTGCACTTGCTGGTTCCAAATTCTCATTTAGTCTTCAAAAGTTAAAAACCTTTCAGATTGATGCTCCCAAGAGCATACTTTCTATGGCTGGGAAATACAAATACATGAGGGAAACCTTTAGAAAGAGATTGGCATTTGGTAAGCATCAACTTAATTGTTTACTTGGGGTATCATTTGTGTTATGTTTTCTTATGTTGTTCCCTGTCACTAGTATTTTGCTACCTGTGCTCTCAGTAGTCTGTGGCATATGCCATATGTTTCTCTCTTTAACTCTTTTTCTTTTTATAAACCCATTTTGAATTGTCTTTAGTCCAAATTCTTACCATTGTCTTTGTAATTCTTAAAATCAAAGCAAATTTTTTTTTATTGTTTTGTTTGATGCAAGCTGCTGTTTCCTTTGCCTTCCCCTACAAAGCCTCTATGTGATGGCTGACCACTTGGTCAGTCTACATCTAATATGTTTCTGAAGTACAGTATGTTTAATAATTCAATGTGAGTCTACAACTGAAATTCTTGGGATGGCGATAGGTCTGACTTACACACTTCATTCGTATTGGCTGCTCGGAGGGTGAATCTAAAATTATGTTTAATCCATTTTGAGGAGCCATATTTTTTTTATTTCCCTTTTTGTTTTCTTATTTATTCATTTTCTTTATTTTTTGCATGAGTTGAATTATCTTCCCTCTTCTTGGAATTTTTTTTATTTCTAGCTTCTTCAGAATTTTAGAAACTAATGCTAGATGCCTCTGGAATAGTTTCATTTTGCTATTTGGAAGTGAGATAAGTGGTTCCTTGCAAGCTTTATATACAAAATGTATATGCTAACTAATCGCTGTGGACAAAATCAAGCTCCCTATAAAATCAACGGGAATGAAAGAAGACTCAATAACTTAGCTTCCACCTCATGCCACATGCAACACTAGTTGGGAACACTTCTCTTTTCTTGGTTATCCAATGTTTGGATCCAATCCAACTCAGCACTCCAAACTAAGAATGACACCTTGGTGTTAACACCCAGCTTACAATTCAAAATCCAGTTCCAACCTTTATTCCTTTCCATAATCCAGTTCCATAACATCCCTTAACCTTACTAGAAGTATAGTCACCCTCCATCCTTACAATTCACAATCTATTGCCATTTGCCAAAGACAATCCTCCATCAAGGAAATTCTTGCTAATCTCCTTGTTAATGAGGCTAAATTCTATAAAATGTATTATGCCCCAAACCTCCTTCCTTTATCAGACAACATACAGATCCCCAATCCACAAAATTGTCCACTCTTGTATTTTCTATACATATTGGTGCTCTTGTTCTGGTTATAACCTTCTAATACTAATTGCTTGTATTGGAATATTCGTATCTTTTTTTTTGTGTGTGTTATTCTAAAAACTACTTTTGTATCATAATTTACTGTAATGTGGTCATATGAGTAAATTTGAGTAAGATGATGGATTTTGCCTCTCAGTCAATGATACTGTATACTTGTTGAATTACCATGGACAAAGCTGGGAGAAGAATCATGCTTATTGAATTACTGTGTATATATATATATGTGTGTGTGTGTGTGTGTGTGTGTGTGTGCGCGCGCGTGCATATTAATCATTTGATGTTCATGGTTTTGTGTCTGTATATGTACTCTTGTATTTTGTTTAAAAATTTCATATAAACAATATGTGTGTGTGTGTGTGTGTGTGTGCACGCATATTAATCATTTGATGTTCATGGTTTTGTGTTTGTATATGTACTCTTGTATTTCGTTTAAAAATTTCATATAACCAATATGTGTGTGTGTGTGTGTGTGTGCACACACACACACATACATATCTACACACATAAATACACACACACACACACACACATTTGTGGTTTTTATTTCTAGGGATTGTTAATGGTTCCAGGGAAATCTGGAATACATGGATTTGGAATCTTTGCAAAGGAATCACACAAAGCAGGAGACATGGTAAATGATTTGTTGGTGATTAATTAACTTTTTTAAAATTTGAAATGCCTGAAATGCAATATTTTTCATCTTGTTGTAGGTGATTGAATACACAGGCGAAATTGTTAGACCCCCAGTAGCTGACCGAAGAGAACACTTGATATACAATTCATTGGTGGTAAGTATATGGAATATATTGTTTATTTGCTCATTATTTTATGTGCATTTATCAGAGAACAAGTATCACCTACAAACAAGGCCAACGTATTTAACTGTAAATTAAATGATTCCTACACAAAAACAGTTGCCTTGAAAATGAAATATCAGTGTCCTAAATTGATGGCTTTTGTTGGAAGCATTGGTGACTGATAAAACTTTGTCTGATCTTAGCAGCTTGTTCACTGGACTGAACATAAGGGATTTTTGCCACTATGCATCTATGCCTACTGCTTCATTTTGATTCTATTACTTCAGTGCCTTTTACTTCCTGGGATAATTTTTTATTTTTTATTTTTGGTTAATGTCTTTAGCTTGATATTTTATTTCTTTTGCTAATTGTTGGCATTACTCAAAATTGTTGTTATTCACTTTATATATATTTCATAATACTAGTTACATACACGTGCTTTGCACGTGCTCAACTTTTGTTGAAACTTGACATTTTATAAACGTAGATATATATCAATTTAGAAGTTAAGTAAAAATATTGGCATGCATAAAATGGTGTTATGCTTATATAAAAGGCCCATAATCACATTGATCGAATTGCTGGATAAATTACAACAAATCGTTATCCGCACAAACCATAACACAAACGATAGCACATATCAATGTAACCAAATAGAAGAAAGTATGAATCATGTTTTCCAATGCCACTTCAATCAAAATCATTAATAAGCCAAAACACATACATAATCAAATAAAAGAACGTACGAACCAAGTTTCCCAATATCACTTCAAGCAAAATCCTCATCAAACCACAATATGTATGCCAAACTATAAAATTAAAACACTTTTCACAGTAATTTTTGCAGTAAAAGCTGTAAAATTGCGGTGTGGAAGTAGATTAAGTTCTTTGCTTGGCAAGTCAATGTTACCTTCTTCAATTTCTTCAATCTTTATGTAACTATTAGTTGTCATTTGGCAGTCATGTTCATCAGATGTCGTTGGTCATTTATATGCGAAGTTTATCGTCAGTAACACTGCTCTTGATAGAGAAGATGTGTTATTGACCATTAGTTTCTAGTCAGATACTTTGAAACCATTCTCAAACATCATCGCTTGTATTTTAGTCCCCCTATGTAACAAATAAATCATTAGTCCCTAGACTCCCTACTTTCATAATCACATTTTTCAACACTAGTAATTTTAAAATAGATATTACCTTTTCTTCAGCAAGATCAAACCTTTTATATCCTTTGAATCCGAAATAAGTAAACAATGAACATGAGGAAGCTCTCGGTTTTGGAAATAAAAAACGTATACACAAGCGGTAAAATGTCTGTATTTTCTTTTTTTGAATAAAAAGTCGCATTTAACTCTTCTAATTTTCACCGTAACACCTTAATCTTAAGATCTAGTCTACTATGTGGTTCTTCTCTGATGGCTAGCTCTTTCATTATCTTAGGTCATGACCGATTGCAAGTCATTTTAGTGAAAATATCTAGTTTTTTTAATTTTTAAACTAACACCATTGCATCTAGATACCGACAATGCATATCCCTTGAACCGCCAATAAAGAGTGATCGTAATGAACAAGAATATCTTCAAATTGGCTTCTATTGCTGTGCGTCAAAAATAGAATTTGAAAGACAACTACTAATCTTGCGAAAGTATCAAAAAAATATAATTGGTATTACAATTTAAATTAAAAACTAAGAACTAAAGTAGAATTTAGAGGAGATCAATAGAGTGAAAGATGAGTCTTTTTTGTTTGAGTTTCATACTTGAAATCTCATTTCTAAGGCTATGAATGTCTTTCTAGTATCATACTATATAAACATACATACATTTTTGCACATACATACGTAAATATATCACAAACAAACCGATGTACTGCCCAAAGAAAGCCAAGGATTTCAGATATATGTATCGAGCCAGTAAACAAATCAATAAGCTTCTAGAGAGCTATAACATGTTTTCTATTGTAGGGCATTCTACATTAGAATGAGTGGTCGGAACATTGCTTCAGAGGAAAGCTTGCCACTTTGCAAAGCTATTTTGAATTCTTCTCCATCTTATGACCGAAAGGTTCTAGCACTCATCTCTATTAAAAATTGTAAACTATGACTGAAAGGTTCTAGCATTCATCTCTATTAAAAAATTGTAAACTATTACTGCAAGTTAGAGCTTGAGATAGTTTCAAAGTCAATGCCCTCAAAGCAAAGTTTTTTTTTTTTTTTTGAATGTTGAAAATTCCAACCTATAATCAGGTCAAGCTTTAACAATCATACCATCTGTTGGTCATCAAACAACAAGCAAATCGCGAGCAAGAGAGAGATGTCTAGTGTTAGGTATCGTAGTGCCAAACCAATTGTTGGTCTCTATTCCATCACAAACTAAGAACACAATGAAGATAACAGGCTACCAAACTGATTTTAACATGTATGTTATTGTAGAGCTCTTACCTATCCATCAAGACATGCTATCCTAGCTACACTAACTAATCATTTGTATCGGTAGAGCCAAGGGTTCTTGAATGATTTCACTTATCCAAAATGCTACAAGGATCGCGCATCACTTTGTTTTCATGCTACATTCACCTATCTTATTTGTTGTATTTTCTTTTAATAAAAAAGCATATCACATTATGTTTCAGTCTTGTCATCAATTGTGTTTTCTAAATATTTCGAGATGCTCCCATAATAACCCATGGAAAGTCTGATGGACCACTGAGTTGGAAAATGACTTGAGCTCATAAGAAAAAATCACAAAAGCCAAAACCACAATCACAAGAAATTGACGTGAAATAACATTTTTGTTCTCAATAAACATTCTCTCTAATCAATTATTGTTTGGACTCAAAACCATAAAAATTTTCACTTAAAAGATATCCTTGCATGTAGACATGTCAATATCTATGACAATTCAACACCCACTTACAATTGTACCTTTTGAGTCCATTCTGGGAGAAAGGAGTAAAAGATTTTCTAATCCACACTAATCACAGCTCCTTACCTCATATGAACTTAGTTTTCTCATTCTTTTAAATTCTACAATCTGGTAAACAGATCTATGTACTTATTATTGATATAAAAGGCCAAATTCGCACCCTTCACATTATTGATATAAAATAAAAGGTCAAAATAGCAACCTTCACTCCAACATGGGAATTTGCACCCTTCACATTATTGATATAAAGGGTCAAAATAGCAACCTTCACACCAACATGGGAATTCACATTTTAAGACCTTTTGCAACTAACATCAGAACATTCGCACAGAAGTGAAGAAAATTAGCGTACAAAAAATCTTGTTAATAACTCCATAGACTATATTCACTCAAATTAGAAATTCAATTTATACTATTACACTGCCTGAATTACAATAATCAAAGCTACAGATATATACAGTAAAAAAAGCAGCGGCCAAAAGACCACATTTCTCAATGCCAATTTTGCAATTTCTAGGCCTTCCAATTTCGTGCTGCCACTAATAGGGCAAACCTATGCCAAACAATTTTTATTTTTATTTTTTTTAAAATAACAGCAGATGGTAAGAGATAATGATGGGGGAGAGAGGGCTTACAAGTTAATTGTAGGAAATTCGATGGGTGAGTAGTAGTTTGAAGACATCAATTTTAATTACATAGATGATTGACAACGGAAGTCACCGTTTGTCTCAAGCTAAACGGTGACTTGAGACGGCAGATGGAGGTAGTCAAATTTAGTTCCCAAAAAATCCTCCCAAAAAGAAAAAAAAAGGGTCTATGGATGGGGGAGTGAGGCAATTCGTTGCTGCTGCAACAGATTTTGATAAACTTCAGAATTCAGCTCCAAAATTGATGTATTGGTGGGAAATGACCTGGCTGCACCTGCTGCTGGAGGATCAAACCCTCCAGTCTGGCGCACAAATCGGGAGATCATATGCGCTGGAACATATCCTGGTCCCTAAAGATTGAAAGAAGAATGGCGTATGGTGGCAAATGTTGCTGAAGGCGGTGGGCCAAAGGTTTTGGCAGCAAAAATATATCAGTGGAGCCCATAATTTGTTATTTGTGAACAATAGAGGAGAGACAAAAAAAAAGCGAGGTGGAATTGTAAGGTGTGAATAGATAATGCGAAGGAAAAACAGAGAAGAAAAAAATCAAGGCTCCTGCCGTTTTTATTATATGGATAGATATCTTTGTAAATTGTTGTTAATCATTTCATGTCTTTCATGGCAAAAAGGAAAATTTCCGATGGAATAAGTTTCAATTTGATTTGTTTGGATCTTAGTTGCAGGAGCATCCCTTGGGGAGTAACAAACGCCCTCTAGAATCTTGATTTCACAATTCAGAATAAGTCTATTAGAACCTTGCTCCAATAGAGAGACAGCTTGGCTTCTAATGGGCATAAGACCTTTATACCTTAAGTAACAAAAGAAAAGTACAATTTAGAGAAAATCTTAGAAGTCATCAGATTATAAATAAAATTAGCTCAAATTCATCGTAGTCTTTTGTATTTCTCCCGTGTATGGGACCTCTCAAATATGAGTCCTAAAGTAACAAAAGAAAAACTACAAGAAAATCCTTAGAGTTAGCAGATTATGTAAAAAATTAACTCAAATCAATTATTGTATTTCGTATTTTCATACTAAGTGGTCTTTGGCCCAATGGTTTCACCCTCAGTCTCCTAAATAGGAGGCGAGGGATTCAAATCTTGCAAAGTACAAGATGTGGGGGGTGGGTGAGTTTTTGCCAATTAAAAAAAGTATTTCGTATTTTCATAATATTTGTCTTTTAGTCTTATTTTTCTATGATACATTTGTGTGTATGTATATAATATATGCCCTGTAGGAACTTCCAACTGTAGTTATTCTGTGTGCCCTTGCTCCCCACTCCACCACCCCTCTCCTGCTTCTTCTCTTGCTTTCTCTTGCTTCGTTCAACTATAGTTTGGACATTAGACTTACTGGAAAATGATGCTTAAAAGGTTTCTCCGTTGACTGTAAAACGCCAAGTAGCAAAGTGTCTCTTGTTCTTCCAGGACACCCCATATGTGAAAATGGGGATTGAAAAGATGCAAGAATGTTTGTTGAAATACTACAATTATGCTGGTAAAGAAAAAAACATTATGGGTCATTATCTGTTAGAGATACATTTGTTTTTTTCAGGCTAAAAGGCTTGGCATGAAATAACCATTTGTTTTCATGTATGACTACTGGATTGCTTTTTCATCGTTTATTCGGGATCTTAATACCTAGAATATTATTAAGCAAATCAGTTAACCAAAATTACTAGTCTTTCATTTTATAGATGAAAAAAATTGTAAGGAAAAAAGATTTACTAAGTTCAGGGTGATGTAGGTTGGACATGTAACTACTTGAGGTAAGTAAGGCTGGAGATGTTTCCACATTTAGATAAAACATAATCTATGGATTACAATTACAATGATCAATGATGAACATTAAGTGTATATCAAAATTTGGTTAAATTGAATACTTCAAACTTCTGAAGGCCCTTCTCTTTAACTAACTTAAGTGAAAATTGGGGTGCCATTTTCAATCTGCAGTATATGAATAGCTCTTTTTTTTTTTTTTGATGATATGGATTTTAAGAATTCCATATTACTTGTCTGATAAAAAAATTTAAGAATTCCATACGAGTCTTGATTTTTTGCCTTATATTTGTACGTATTTGAATGCTTGTATCTTCTTGTTGTTCACACTTGTATATTTATATTCACACACAAACATCAACCATCATATACAACTGATGCACATTTAGATTGTAGCCGAAAGAGTTGTACAGTTGAATCATGTGCTTGTAGTTTTGTGCACTCTTTTTAACCAGTTTTTTTTTTTTCACTTTCTTGAGTTCTCTGGTGAAGAGTGATGATACAGTCATTTCCTCTCTGTACTCGTCCCCCGCATGTTGTATCTTATATAGTCTATGAAGTTATTACAAGTTGCATCTTGCTAGACAGGATAAAAACAGGGATTTTAAATATGGGGTTAGCTTCCATTGTTAATTGTGCCCGTGGTGCTAGCTTGCTCTAAGAGGAAGTAGCATCCCTGGAAAAGTGCTTGACAATTCTCCCCCCCCCCCCCCCGCCTCTCTCTCTCTCTCTTGTAGGGCGCTGGCACTTACATGTTCCGTATTGATGATGAGCGTGTCATTGATGCCACAAGGGCTGGAAGCATTGCACACTTGATTAATCATTCTTGTGAAGTATGTATCATCCACTGCTTTTTTACTCATGTCTATTGCTTGAATGAAACACATTATTGGAAATGTCTTCTTCATCGGTTTAGCTAGGTGAGTAGTTCCCCTGGTCAATAAAGTAAACTATAGATTACTCAACAAATATGTGGGAGAGAAGGAACCAAAATTGGAGATTAAACTTTATTGTTGACTAGATTTTTTCCTAAACATGCCTGTAAGTACTGGTTATGCCAACTCATTATTTCATTCAAACAATGAAATTAAAGCTTAACTTGTAGATAGTTTAGATAATCTTCTGCCTTGGTCCATTGATGACCTTGTGTTCCAAGATTTTGATAGTTTGTTGCAGGTAAAACCTTGTGGATGCTTTTTGGTGATTCCTGTCAACAAGTATATTGTGTTTTTGTAAAGTTGTTCTGTAAGTTATCCTGGATGGATGCTCTTTCATGTTTAGGGCAGCTATTTGGTTTTACTTTAGCAAGTATGATGGGATAGTATTTTGATTCACTTGCGAGCTTGATGTTCATGATTTGAAGACGAGTGGTTCGAGTTCTTTTAAAGGGACTTAAGAAGCTTCAAATTTGCATTTGTGGTGATTCTAACCGGAAGGCACTTGATTTAGGTCCTGTTGTCAGTTCACGGGAGGGGTTTTCTGCTTGTCCTCTTTATTTCAGGAAAAAGATGAGATGGGTTTATAGGCTGGCCACTGATTCTTTGAGGTCTTGCAAAGGTCATGGGGAAGCTTCCTTGTGATGGTTTGTCAGTTCTGGTTTTCTGGTGGGTTTGACTAAATTGAAGCCAATTGATTCTCAGCATTGTAGTTGTTTTAAGAGATAGAGATTGGGTTTTACCCTATTTTGGGACATAGATGATGTGAGTCTTGGGTTGGCCAATAAGAGCAGAATTTTTTGGATGAAATTGAGACCATGTTAGTTACCTCGGCTGATTCTGCGCTCCTTGAAGTGTTTGCCTTTATTGTTGGTTCTGATGTTATTTTTTGTGGGCATTGGATCTTATCTTATTTTTTTTATGGGTATTAGGTATTGGTTTGGAAGGAGTGAGCATATTGTTTTGGAGCAAAATATCTTGCACCTTACGGATAGTTGATAGTCTTAAACTCTCAGTAGAAACTATATGCCTTAGAGGCGAGTTAATACACAACACTAATAGGTTTGCCATTATGATATGCCTTAGATAAATGCAATAGAGAATAAAACAAAATTGATTTCTGATACACAGGAAACATGAGTACATAATATAGAACACAACAAATTCAACATATCATACATATAATAAGCACTCAAGTTTTGTCCTTTAGTTGAAAATTTTGATGTCATGGATGCGATGGGAGTGACGGGAAGTGTTCTGGTGATGTGGGATGGTAGAGTGGTGGAGCGGATGGATAGTGACTTGGGAGTGTTTTCTGGCTCGTGTTTCTTCAAAAATGTAGAGGAATTCTTGTTGGGTTTTTACTGGGGTGTATGGTCCAATAGTGAATACTTTGAGAGGGGTTTTGGGAGGAGTTGGTGGTTGTTGCTCCTAGATATGGCTCTAAGAAAGTTTTCCACTTTTATTTGTGCGATGCAGTGACTGGATTTACCTTTGTCTCACTTGGTTAGTGATCCCTCCATGTTTCGTATTATCAGGTTCCTAATCTCCACGGCTTGGGAGAAGCACTTCTCAGTTGTTGTTTAGACCCTTGTGTCTAGACCTGTCTCTATCCATATTCGTATCATGCTTGATAGCGGTGGGAGTGACGGGCATATAGGGTGGTGGGACCTCTAAGCCTTGTGTTGGCCAAAAAGTTGAAACTTCTTAAAAAGGATTTGAAAAAGTAGAATACGGAGACTTTCACCTCTCAGGAAGGCCAGAAATGGAGAGCTTTAGAAGATATTGGTCGTGTTAATGAAAAGGAGGTTTGAGCTCTCCAACGAGGAAATGGAAATGAGGGGCAAGGCAAAAGTAGAGTTTTCTAGAATTGCAAAGATGGAGGAGACGAGTTGGAGGTAGAAACCAAGGAACCTATAACTAGGGGAAGGAGATCAGACCATTAGGCTTTCCATAGGGTGGCGAATGCTCATTAGAGATACAATTTTATTTCCCGTCTTTGAAATGATGAGCGTGTGTTGGAGAAATCGAACGAGGCTAATTAGGGAATGGAAGATTTTTACGAGGAGATGTTTATTGAGGTGTGAGTGGTGAGAACACAACTAGATGGGATGCAGTTTGTGTGTATCTCAGGTGAGACTGCTACATGCCTAGAGAACTTTTGAGAGGAGAGATGGTTGTGGATTGAAAGATCTGAATGGAGATAGGGCCCCAACCTTTTTTTCAGCAGTGTTGGGAGGTGGTTGGACCAGAAGTGGTGGGAATGATGTAACTTTTGCGAGCATGGGAATTTGAGAGGAGCTTGAGTGAGTCTTTCATTGGTGTAATTCCTAAGAAATGTGGAGCTAAGGATGTTAATCAATTTGCTTGGAGGGGCATATAAATTGCTTGCAGGAGTTTTGGCCAGCAGATTAAAAAAGATGTTGGAAATTATTGTATCAAAGTTGCAAAATGATTTTGCAGCAGGAACGGTCTTGGTGGCAAACGAAAGCATTATTGATTTGAGAATGAGGAGTGGGTGCCCCAAAGTTGCGTACAAACTTGACATTGAAAATGCCTACAATCGTGGCAATTGGGATTTTTTGCTCCATGTGATGGAAAATATAGACTTGTGAGAAAATGGAGGAAATTGATTAAATTTTGCATCTCTACTATTAGTTTGTCAGTTCTAATTAATGGTTCTCCATCGGGTTTCTTTCAATCTTCTAGGGGGTTGAGATAAGGGGATCCATTGTCTCCTTTACTTTTTATCTTAGTTATGAAGGTGTTGAGTTGTATGTTATGCATAGTTGTGGAGGAAAAATTTCATGGAGGGCTTCGGGTTGGGGAGAGAAAATGGTTCAATAGAGGTCATATCTCATCTTTTATGTGCTGAGGACACTCTTGTCTTTGGTAGGGTGGAGTTGAGGCAATTGGTTATCTTAGATGTATGCTCTCTTGGTTTGACTAGTTTTGGGCCTTGAGGTAAATTTGAGGAAGTTAGAGGTTCTGCATGTGGGTGGGGTGGCTAGCATTACTTCTTTGGCCTCTATTTTTGGGTGCAAAGTTGGGTGTGCTCCATTTTTCTATCTCTATCTTTCTATCAGGGTCTATCCTTGGGGTCATCTTTTAAGGCTAATGCTGTGTGGGATTATCTTATTGAGATATTGCAGAACAGGTTGTTCGATTGGAAGAGACAATATTTATCTAGAGAGGGGAGAATAACTCTTATTAAGAGCACATTATCTAGTATGCCGACTTATTTCTTGTCCTTGTTCATTATTTTGACTTTAATGGTAAAAACATTGGAAAAGTTACAAAGAGATTTTTATAGGGTGCTTTGGGGTAAGTGTCTAAATTTCATGTGGTAGATTGGATGAGAGTTTGCTCAATTTGCAATATCCTGGTATTCTATATCGAAAAGGGAGAGGGAGTTCCTGGGTTATAAAAGAAAAATTTTGGACCTTTACATTAAACGAGACATTTTCCCAGGTGGTAGAGACCCTAACAAAACTCCGCAGTTAAGCGTGCTTGAACGGGAGCAATACAAGGATGAGTGATCTCCTGGGAAGAACAAAACCGTGAGGGATTTGCCCAAAGCGGACAATATCATTGCCATGTAAAGGGTCGAGGTGTTACAGATGGTATCAGAGCCGACTCTCTTCACTTCCGAGTGTGGGCCCTTGCCGTCTTGCGTGACATGTGAGCGGGCTACTGAGTGGGCGGGTCGATAAGGACTGGCAGGCTACTGCACGGGGACGTGCAGCCGCAAGGGGGGGTGGATTGTAATATCCTGGTATCCTACATCGAAAAGAGAGATAGAGTTTTTGGGTTATAAAAGAAAAATCTTGGACCCTTACATTCAACGAGATCTTTTCCCAGGTGGTAGAGACCCTAGCAGAATTCCGCAGTTAAGCGTGCTTGGGCGGGAGCAATGCAAGGATGAGTGACCCCCCTGAGAAGAACAAAACCGTGAGGATTTTACCCAAAGCGGACAATATCGTTGCCATGTGAAGGGTCGGAGTGTTACACAACTATTCATGATGGGGGTATGGGTTTGAGGAGACTCGATATCTTTAATAAAGTTATGATATGCAAGTGGTTGTGGAGGTTTGCGTGTAAGAGAGATAGAGGTTGGAGGAGGGTGGTGGTGGCAAAATAGGGGAGTAGTTGGGGAGATTGGACCTCTTGTGAGGTTTTTGAATCCCATGGTATGAGCCTGTGGAAAGGTATTAGAAGAGGTTGGAATGTTATTGTGGGTCACTTGGTCATGGTGGTGGGGACTGGGAGGAGGGTTGAGTTCTCGTCTCATGTTTGGTGTGGAGACGAAAAGCTTAGGGAGGCCTTCCCCTCTATCAGCCATTTGGTAGCATATCTAAATGCAATTGCAGCAGACGATATAAGGAGGGGTGGGGAATCAAGTTGTTTGGGTAGGGGGGTTAATGATTGGGGAGCAGGGAAGATTGTGGCTTTTGTGGCTGAGCTTTATGGCTGGTGAAACTTTGGTGTAAGAGAGGATGTGGGAGATGGAGACCGGTTTCATTGGGGATATTTTAGGTAAGGTCTCTATCAGGCTTTGTGTGGGAGCAGTGACAATTCTTTCCCTTTGAAGGCTATTTGGAGGAACGATGCGCCCTCCAAAGTAGCCATTTTTGTCTGGTGCGCCGTGCAAAACAAGATCGTAACTTGGTTCGAAGGAGGTAATCATAGTAAATTGATGTTGTCTATGTGAAAAAGATGGGAGTTGCAACTCATCCTCTTATTTGTTGCTCATAAGTTTGGAAGCTTTGGACTTTTTTTTTTTGGTTTTGTTTGTCCTGGGTGATTGCTTGTTCTGTGAGCGAGTTGTTTGTGGGCTTGCAAGGAGCCAAGGTTGGGAAGAGATGGAGGAAGATTTGACGTTTAATCTCTTTGCACTTGATGTGGGTTGTTTGGAGAAGGAACATTTAGCTTTTTGACCGAATAGAGACAGCATAGAGAATTCTATTTTTTAAGATCAAAAGTAGGTTAGTGAGCCTTTTGTTTAGTTGGGAAAGGTAGAATGTAATCTTTCTTTTGTCCAATTCTTAGATTTTGTGGAGTTTTTTGGGTACACAGGGAAGTGTATAGGGTCTTTTTGTTGTTGGCCATTTATTTACTCAGGTGACATTCCCCTTTATTCCTTCTTTTTATAAAATTTCTTATACTTACAAAAAACAATGGCATAGGGCCAACGTTGATTATACCAATTTGAATCACGACTCAAATAGATTGTAAATTAGATGATCCCGTTTGTTGCTGTCAAATATTGTGGACTTGTCAATGTCTAACGTTGACTTGAATTGCATTAATGTTTAGCATGCTTGCTGTTGTAGCTGTAGTATGAACGGTGTATGTGCAATTTGTTCTCATGAATTCTGACCTGAAATTGTTATTTTGCCTTTTACTTTCTTTTTGGCTTTGCAGAAATGCATGTAACATGTTTTTCCTTCTCTACCAATGAAAACTAATACTGATTAATTGCTTAAATTGGGTTATAAAACTACATACTAATTGATTTGAAGTTAAAACTCAACTTTCTTTTGCCATTCAGGTATACTCCAATGAAAGTTGTGTTATTCTTCTTGCATGTACTTAAAACTACATCCGTTTTTATGTTAAGGCATGATACTATAGTTTGGTTCTTTGCTGATAGTTCACTTGTCTTGTTCTTTTGTGCAGCCTAATTGCTATTCACGAGTTATAGGTGTGAATGGTGATGAGCATATAATTATATTTGCAAAAAGAGATATTAAACAATGGGAAGAACTGACATATGATTACAGGTATTTCTCAAAAATCTTTCCCTGACCCTTCTCATTTGTTGTATATATGAGTTCCATTCCTTTTTTCAAAATTTCTTTGTTCATCCAAAATGCACTAATCAAATCTTGTTCAACAAGATCCTATATCAGCCATACATTCTCCTTACTTTCTTCTTTCATCCTGCAGATTTTTTTCAATTGATGAGCAGCTTGCTTGTTATTGTGGCTTCCCAAGATGTCGTGGTGTAGTTAATGATATTGAAGCAGAGGAACAAGTGGCAAAACTACATGTATTGCGCAGCGATTTGATAGATTGGAGAGGAGAATGAAAGAGGTTTGCGGATTTGTATTTCTTTTAGCCTTTTGGTATCTCTTTATTGTTGTTGATTCATAAGTTACATCTTTTTCCGTTGTTTGTAGTGCTTATATTAGAGAGGAGTGTTTTATATCTATAAGTTCTCTTTTTGGTTGTTGATTCATAATCGATGTGCAACATTCGTTATAATTTATGAGCAGCATTCATTTTTGTTGAAAGGTTCATTTGTGGATTGGTTAGTCATGAGGGTTTTAGTGCCTATGAGGCAAAGCTATAGTCTTCATCTATTTGGCTAGAAAGATTTCTTCATGTTTATTTAACCGTAAAGATATATTTCCAAACCAAGACTGGCCCTGATGGCAGGCTGGAAAAGTGGCCACTTTGGGCTCTCAAATTTGGGCACAAAATTGGGCCTTCCCATCGAGGAGCAACCTATCTGGCTAAGGTCTTCATTGCCATCTCTCTCTCTCTCTCTCTCTCTCTCTCTCTCTCTCTTTGAGGTTGCCTTGAGCTCTCACCTTATTCAGTGGCACTTTGATTAGTGAGTACGCCAATTATAGTTGTGGAATGAAGCATTTACATTCGAAGTTAATGAAATCTTAATTTTTGTCAATCATGTCACTAGAAAGATTGAATGAATCAATTACGTTAATAATTTTTCTGCTAAAATTGGGAGGATCGTAATTTGTAAGTGATACTTTGCTCAACTGGTTAGATTATGTTTTGGAATTGTAGTTTTAGATTTGTTTTGTGTATTTTCTTGTTCAATATTGGATTTTATTAGTATATGAAGCAATAAGACCGTGTTTTATCACTTCAAATTCTTTTAATATGTTTTTGAAGTTAATTTTATCCTGTTAAATTTTGTGGACTTTTGTAGAGACCTCATTGTAAGGTTCGTTTTTAGGGCTCCAAAATATTCTGGACCGCTGTATCTTTCCTCCTAGTTGAGTTTTCACGTGATACAGATAAGCACAAAACACTTCTAACTTTTAAGTACCATATGTGTGTTAGATGTGTGTCAGACACTCAAGTATATTTTGATGCTTGTCAGACACTTTTTAAAGTGTAGTGGACTCGCTTAGAAACATGTCCTATCGTTTTCTTATCTTATTGGAATCAGATGACTTGAGTTACTGTGGCAATACATGTGTATATTGCTAGGATCCCAGGACACAAAACACATTCCAACTTATGGTCGTTTTTAATGGAGAATTAAGACGCATTGAGCTTTTAATTCAAAGAAAAATTTACAACCGCGATAGTAGTCATTAAATCTGCATGTTTAATGCATATTTTCGTATTTATACATCTATATAATTTTGATGTGTCCTTGAATGGCACTATAGTTTTCATATTTATACCCTCTTTAGGTGCGGCTCTTAGGATTTCCTAGATCAAATAGCATCTTCTCTTGGGAACCTAGCCCTCTTTCGCAGTTTCTCTTTCTTCAGTTAGTTTTTTCTTGCTGCCCTCGCACTATTAACCCCTCTCCTCATCCTTCATTTCCATTCCACTCCCCTCGCAATTTCGTCCCCTTAACATCTTTCAAATTACTTATGTTTATTCATTTCTGTACTACAGGTAACTAGTAGAGGTTTTATAGTTTTTTTGGCTGAGGTTTGAGGACTTCAGTGGTTATTGTTTAATTTACTTTCCCTTCAGTGTACTGAATTTGTTCCGATCTTATAATGAGCTTCTGATTAAGCTTGTGTTTGGTCTGGCTTAAAAGCCAGGATTTTTGGCTTTTTCTACAACAAAAAGTCACTTGGTTTGGCTTCTGTTAGCTTTTTGATTTTTTTCTCTCACAAAAAAGTTATGATTTGATATCTATTTTTACCTAAATAAGTCAAAGTTTAAAAGTCACTAAAAAAAGTTAATTCAAACACAGGCTAAGTATACTTTTTTCTTTGGATTATGTTTTTTTCCATTGAAAAAAATGATGGTATGCTTTTAGTTTCCTTTGTGCCCCTCTAGGATCGAATGGCCATGTCATTCGGTCATATTAAGATTGCATGAAACAAAAGGAAGCATCTTGGAAGCCGTTCATGTGACTGGATTCATGCAAGCAAATACTAGCAGATTGCTTTCCAACATCGCAAGTGCACAAACTAGTTATCATATTTTGTTATCCTGAAAACTTTGCAATAACATAGATTATAAGCAAGATGTTAAAATGGAATATTGACTGACAAGAGCCTCCGCAAGGCAACGGGTCATTCTGAAGACGTAAAAATTTCTGTTGTGGTTTTTTTGGCTGAAGGGACAAAAGGGATGTTTGAGATTATATTGTAAGAGTCGCTTGAAGTTGTTTGAACTAGAAGGTTAAACAAGAATTTTTGCCGATGAACAACTATGAATTGATCTTATTGTTTTGTTTCACAGCCAATCTAAGAATTTTTCCCTTGCACAGATTTCTCCCATTAATGATTTTTGTCTCCATTGAAATATTCAACAATATGATAAAAGATATTGCCATTTTGGTTGCATTTTTTCATATTGGAGGCATAATCCTATTGACGCTTTAACAAGGTCGTCTTTTCTCTAAAAATCAAGTGTTGTGGGCCTTAGGAACTCCAATGGAAAATGGTGTGTTGTAGGCCTTAGAAAACTCCAAGGAAAACGGCGATAAGTTTACATTTCTTGCGCTATTTTTTCTCTTTTTTTTTGGGAAAAATTCACGCCCTATTTGGGAGTTTGGTAGATTTGTTTTTAAGATTTTGGAATTCTATTTTTTAAGCTTTGGCAAGTAAATAAAATATAGTTCAGTTAAATGGAATCATTTTCTATGGTGGTTATTTCTTTGTTTCGATTGTATGCTGGCGCCTCATAATCGGCTCAACGGTAAAGGGGGTGGGTGGGGG
>JAOTRH010000027.1:6859902-6913675 GCA_034768845.1 Heliamphora exappendiculata
AAAAATAATAATTTATTTTGATTAAATATTTTTTTATTTAATTAATTCAAAATTCAGAATTAATTTTTACGTTTTTTAAAGATATCTAATTTTAAAAAAATCATCTTAAACGTGATATTTTGTAAAAAAATAAAATATCTAAAAATTTTTCATTTAATTAAAATTATTTTAAAAAAACTTAATTTTATTTTTTATTACAAAATATTTTAATTAAAATCCAATATTTGAATTAATTAAATTAACAGGATAAATAAAACTAATATATATCATCCACGCAGTTAATAAAAAATTAAATGCATGATATAATAAAAAGTCCCGATTTTATTATCCATTTGAAACTCTAAAGAGTTTTAGCCTCCTGTTTTGTAAATAAGCTGCAGCAATCCTTTTCTGAATAAGCTGCTTGTATCTAGATTGCATCATGATTTCTTGATACTATATAATATATCAATATATATCATATCAATCTTTTATATATCAGAATATACATCAAACCAGCCACTGCCGGCGCCACCTTGCCGCCGCCTTATTCGAGCTCCGTTTTTTACGAGCTTTATATCGTTAGAAAGTTCTCGAAATATAGTATATTTTTGTCAAAAAATATTCTGGAAAAATACTCAAAAAACGGCCGAAAAAATGACCCAAACCTCAAAAAACGTTGCTGTCCGCCACAGCATTGCGCAGTCAACTTCCCGAGGCTTTTTCGACCTCTTCTCGAAATTGGTTTTCGACAAACTTTATATCAAAAGAAAGCTCTTGAAAAGTACTATTTTTCTATGAAAAAATATTCTTGAAAATAGCCTGGAAAACTGCCAAAAAATTGCCTGAAACAGATTGCCACCGCTCACAGCGCTGCCGCCTTTAACTACTAACTTCCCGAGGCCGTTCCGGCCTTATTCGAACTCCGTTTTCGATGTACTTTATATATAAAAAAAGCTCTCAAAAAATAATATCTTTCTATTGAAAGAACTTCTCAAAAATAGTCCAAAAACCTGTCAAAAAACTGTCTGGAAGTTGCTGTTATAGCGCTGCCGCCGTTAGAAAAAACTGATGCTATTTTTTTCATTTTTTAATGCGATGTTTGGCCTAATTTTTTTTTTTGGGTTTTGACAGTATTTTGAGTTATATTTTACTACTATTTTATGTTTGAAAAACTTTCCAAAAAATAGTCCCAAAAACGGTCCCAAAAATCATAAAAACAACTGCCGAACCGCCGCCGGAAAAGCCGCCAGAATCGGGCTATTTTGGTGATTTTTTTGTGCTGTTTTTGACTTATTTTTTATGCTATTTTTTATACATAAATACTGCAAAAAATTTCACCAAAAAAAATCATTTAAAACCATTAAAAAACTTACCGCGATCTGTGGGTCGTAAAAATCCGAACCACCGCCAGTGCCGCCTCCGTTCTTCGTGTTCTTGGACCTATTCAACTTGTTCTTAAATAATATAAACAGATACTTAAAAATATAAAATTAGCTATTACATTTATTCTATGTCTTGAAGACTCACATTCAATCTATTACGGTAAATTCCCGTGATTAAAAAAAAATTAAATCATCATCCACGCATTCAATCAAACTTGAAAAGAAATAGATAATCATAAAATCGGGATTAAAACGCCTGCAAAACAAAATTAGCATAGTTCTAAATCTACCCGGCCCCAATAATCGTAAACAAAATATAAAACAGCTCTGATACTAATTTGTTGGAGGCAATACTGGCAAGATCATTATTTTTGTAAAACGATTTTTGGTAAAAAATTAACTGGACGGGCAAATGTCAAAACGGACTCCAGCTAAAAATTTTAATGTCGAACGATCAAAAAATAAACCCGTGCAACCAAAGTTAATTTAGATGAATACCTCTTGTCGATCTAATCTTCAACTACGACTTGATTCCGAGTTGAAACTTCAATCAGATCTTCTACTGTATTTTCTTACACGATCCTCAAACGTAGTGTGTACTACCATCCTCCAAGAACTCGTACCAGTAGAATCCCAATATATTGAAGTCTTGAAAGACAAAAATAATATCATAATAATAATGAGATATGATCTATCAATCTTAAACTGATTTCGCCTACCCGCGTATATATAGGGTTATAGTAGGGACCTGAGGAGTAATTATGAGTTAGACTTCCAGTGGAACACAGACACCTACTAGAGATTTCTACAATTATGAAAAGACATGCAGTGGTTTTTTCAATTTTCATAAAATACTGAATTACAGTTCACACTACTATTGAACTATAATTGCACTCTGACTCATAATCTCAAGACCTTCTTGCATTGAGTCTATTATTAAATGTTTACCATTTCTCTCCACGTTAAGATTATCGATACTCGCCAATTAAAATTAATTATTGACAATTTAATCTAATCGGTATCTTGATAATCCTTAAGCCCTTCCGCTTAACTTGTTTGACTGCTGGATAATTAAATCCACCTGTAGGGTTTGGCCCGGTTAAAACTTATAAACATCCTTAAGGGGGTATCGTCAATCCCGATCTTCGGGACGTGAATTTCGTCAATAATTAATATTTTTCATTTAAGTAATACCGCTATCCAACTCATCGAGAATATAAACACATATAAGATCGCACATTCTAATGAATCAAAATAACGAATATTAAATATATGCAAATCAATGATTATTTTAAGATAAAGAGGATAAGGACTATTTATAATAATCTTGAGATGTGAAATAATTTATATAGTCAGTAGTCAGTACTAAATTAATTATCGTAAATGTCCCGTTCAATACACACAAAGTGTACTAACACAGAAAGTCAGAACAATAGACGATGCTATTATCTGTTTCCTATAACCAAGACAGGCTTACTAAAACTCTGTGTTACAGTTGTACCGATGGTAGGTTCATTTTCATCTAAACTGTGAATATAAAACTTATATTCTGCAAGAAGTTAAAATCTGGTCTTCTCTGTGTAAGTCGTACTCTATACACCAAATTAAATATTATACAGAATATCGGATATCCATGCATAACATTAAAGAAATGATATACATACATTACTCATAAAGATTTTTATAAAATAGAAAAATAATTTTATTAAAAAATAAAATTAAATACTAAAATCATGATTTTCAGTATACCAACCCTAACAAGTAGATGTCCTCCCATCGAGGCATGCTATTCTCAGGTTGTTAGACTGCTGACGAATTAATTTTAAAATGGTAGAGGGATCCTGTCACGTCCAAAATACCAAGGACACGCGAAAGCCCACTAACACATCGATTTAGAAAAATAAGATTTACAGTTGAAAAACCATCAACTCAAAATATTACAACATTTGGATGAAAATCTCCACACTTCAACTCTCATAAATATTAAACATGCAATCTCATAAAATAAATAATATATCGTCTCAAGGCGTACAAAATTAGCCTTCAGAAACATGTATCACATGTATAAGTACATGTTTAAAACAGAAAAACTAAAGCAAGCTCTCCATCACTGCAAGCATTTAGGTCAACTCCACATGATCACCTGAAAATATTTTTACAGCAAAATTTCACACCGTGAGCCGAAACCCAATTGCAAAATACAGTAAAGCTATAAAGCATGCTATACAATCATAAGCATACAAGCTCAACCACATGAGCTAAAAAGGTTTTTCTCTAAAAAATCATCAATTTTCTATCATTGAAACTATGCATATCATTCTCACAGATATCATGCCACAGTTAAGAAAAAGTAGTAATAAAACAGTATTCTCCACTCGGGTCACACAACTGAGGAGAAAGAGATAAAATAAAATCCTATGTACCGACTCTGCCACATAGACACAGGTAGCAACTATGAACTCTTGCCCACTACCCACTCATGGTCTGCTAAGTAATGACAAGGTCTATACACAGTCACGACAATGTAACCACTTAGTTTACGGGACCACAGCCCGAGGGTACTAAGCACCCAACCACTTAGTTTACGGGACCTAAGTCCGAGGGTATTAAGCACCCAACCATCCTTGTTTACGGGGACTAACCCTAAGGCACGTAGGGACCTACTCTGCGCATGTTTCTGGACTTGCACCGAGGAACAATGGAAGCCCAACTCAACACATCTATTTTCCCGATACATCTATGAAAAAATATTTAAAAACCCACAAAGCAGTTTTACATCGCAAGTATAAAAGTGATCCAATCCATCCACATGGAGATCTACAAGTATGTAACAACAAAGTTTTCACAAAACTGAGAATCAACCGCAAGGGTTAGCTCCAAACCTCCAAAAGCATGTTTTTCACAAAAATACATTGTTTTCAAACCTCCTTTTAAAAACTACAAATATCAAGACATCCAGATCATGTATAAAACTGAGAAAAGGCGTAAAACTCACTTTTACCCAAAACCAAGGTTTAAACATGAAAAATCACAAATCATGCATAACACGTATAACACCTATACATAACACGTATAACACCTATACAAAACATGATATTCTATGACTTGAAACATAAACCATACAAAACAGAGATACATATACAAAAAGAAACACATCAACATGTATAAATATCTTAAAAAGAAACGGGTCCAGGTCTCACAACTCTCCCCAATAAGGAATTTTGCCATCGAAATTCGCTACAAGGTCACGAGATAAAAAGGTCTGGATTTCTCACATGCATCCCAGACTCAAGATCCTATGTCGCTTTTTCAACCCCTTGATGAAGCCATAGAACCTTAACGTAAGCAATTATTCTTGCCCGTAACACCTGCTCCTTTGTATCAAGAATCCTCACTAGATGCTCCTCATAAGTGGCATCCTCATCAACCCGTTGCTCTGCCCAATTTATCACATGTGAAGGATCAGGCTCGTACCTCTGAAGCATAAAAATGTGGAACACGTTATGCGCGATGCTAACTGAGGTGGCAAAGCCAAACGATATGCAACCACTCCAACCCTACCAAGAATCTCAAAAGGTTCAATGAAGCGAGGTGATAGCTTCTCGCTACGACCAAACCTCATCAAACCCCTACGTGACGAGACCTTCAAGAACACATGATCTCCCACTGCAAACTCCAAAGGTTGCCTCATCTTATCTGCATAACTCTTCTGACGGCTCTGCGCTGTCAAAAGGCGTTGGCATATCACTGTAATCTTTTCTGTCGTCTCTCACACCATGTCGGGTCCCAAGACTGTGGTCTCTTCAACATCTGTCCAACACACGGGCGATCTACACGGTCTGCCACACAAAGCCTTATACGATGCCATCCCAATACTAGACTGATAGCTGTTATTGTATGCAAACTTTGCCAACGGTAGATGATCCTCCCAAGAGCCTCTGAAGTCAAGTACACATGCTCTCAACATATCCTTCAGAATCTGTACAGTCCTCTCCGACTGACCATCCGTCTGGGGGTGAAAAGCAGTACTGAACATCAATTTCGTCCCCAAAGCCTCTTGAAGACTCTTCCAAAAGCGCAATATGAAGCGTGGATCTCGATCAGAAACAATAGACACTGGCACTCTATGCAATCGGACTATCTCTCTGACATACAAGCTACTCAGTTTATCCACTGAATCCTTCACGCGGATGGGGAGAAAGTGTGCAGACTTCGTCAACCTATCGACCGCAACCCATACGGCATCGTGTCCCCTAGGTGAGCAAGGAAGTTCTCACACAAAGTCCATCATGACGTTCTCCCACTTCAACTCGAATATCAGTAACGGTTGTAACATGCCTGCTAGCCTCTGGTGTTTCTCCTTCACCTATTGACAAGTAAGGCACCGAGAAACAAACTGGATCATGTATTTCTTCATTCCCATCTAACAGAACTGACAACGTAGGTCATGGTACATCTTCGTGCCTCCTGGATGCAAGGCAAGGCGAGAATGATGATACTCCTGTAGGATATCTGCACGGCACGACTCTAACACAAATAGCCTCCCGGCCAATCTCAAACTCTAATCAGAACTTACAACCCAACCTGCTACATCCTCTCCACTAGCAACATGGTCTCGTAACATCTGAGCTTCCTGATCCATCTGCTGGGCCTCTAACACTCGTGCAATCAGTGCAGGCCGCGAAACCACTAAAAATAAAGTGGCACTCGTCGTTGTCTCTCCAAGGCATAGATCAAACTCTCCAATCTCTCCAAGCATGTCCCACTTACGTATAGCCATCGAAGCTAACAATCCATGAGACCTCCTACTGAGCGCGTCAGCCACAACATTGATCTTCCCTGGATGATACTGTAAGTTAAAATCATAATCCTCCAATAACTCCATCCATCCTCACTAGCATAAGTTCAGGTCCTTCTGCGAAAACAAGTATTTTAAACTCTTTTGTTCGGAGAAAACCTCGAAACACTCACCATAAAGATAGTGACGCCATGTCTTCAAGGCAAAGACCACGACTACCAACTCCAAATCGTGTGTCGAGCAGTTTCTTTCATGCGTCTTTCGCTGCCGAGAACCATAGGCCATAACCTTCCCTTCCTGCATCAGAACACAGCCCAGACCGTCATGTGATGCATCACAGTATATTGTATACCCCAAGTCTCGCTCTGGAATGATCAACACTGGCGTGCTAGTCAACCTCATCTTTAGCTCCTTGAATTCCGACTCATAGGGACTCACTCTAAACAAATAAACACAACTCCCTTCTGCATCATACGCGACATCGGTGTAGCAAGCCTCGCAAAGGCCTTTACGAACCATCAGTAGTAACCTACCAAACCCAAAAAACTGCGAATCTCAAAGACACTCTTCGGTCGCTCCTAACCCGTCACAGTATCAGTCTACGACAAATCCACAGCTACCCCGTCTATCGACACTACGTGTCCGAGAAATCTCACCTCAGACATCCAGAATTTGCACTTCTCAAACTTCGTATACAAGTGATGCTCTCTCAAATTCTGTAGCACGACCTGCAGGTGATCCTCGTGTGCCTCCCTAGTAGATGAATATATCAGAATATCATCCACAAACACTACCACAAAACTGTCCAGATAAGGATGGAAGATCCAGTTTATCAAACTCATAAACATGGCTGGTGCGTTCATCAGACTGAACAGCATTACCAAAAACTCATAGTGACCATAGCGAGTCTAGAAGGTAGTCTTCGCTATGTTCTCGTCCCTAATCCTCAACTGGTCGTATCCCGATCGCAGATCAATCTTTGAAAAGCAGCTCGACCCCTTCCACTGGTGGTATCCCGATCGCAGATCGATCTTCGAAAAGCAGCTCGTCTATCCTCGGCATCGGATACTTTTTCTTCACTGTCACTTGATTTAGCTTCCAGTAGTCGATACACAATCGTAAGGATCCATCCTTCTTCTTAGCAAAAAGAGCAGGAGCTCCCCACGGTGAAATACTCGGGAGTATAAACCCCTTGTCTAGTAACTCCTGAAGTTGTACCTTGAGTTCTCGCAACTCAGCGGGTGCAAAACGATAAGACAGTATAGATATGGGAGCAGCTCTGGGAACTAGATCAATAGAGAACTCTACCTCGTGGCTCAGTGGAAACTCAAACAGATCTTTAAGGAAGACAGCTGGATAGTCGCAAACCACTTGAGGTAACTCTCCTCGACTCCCAACTACCTTATCCAACATAAGGGCTGAAAAGAGGAAACCCAGGTTGCCCTAGTTCCGCACAACGCTGGGTAAAGACATCAAACCCTCATCCCGGTCTCCCATAAAGCAAAAATAATCTCCCGCCAGTGTACAAATTGTTACCCTCCGTTGATCGCAATCGATAAAGGCACGATAGGTGATCAGCCAATCCATCCCTATGATGACATCAAATGTGGTCATGTCTAGAATAATAAAGTCGAACTCTAAACAACGATCAACGACCTCCAACACGCAGAATCTACAGACAAGACTTAACGTCACACTCCCACTGACTAGGGTCTCCACGCTCAAAGCACTACCCAACATGTCTATTTGCAACCCCAATGCAGATGCAAAAGCAGAAGATAAAAACGAATGCGATGCTCCGGTGTCTATGAGAACATTGACCCATGATCTATAGACTATAAGAGTACCTCTGATCATGGAGGTGGTAGCACCAGCATCGGGCACGACCATTGCTCTGCATGTACTGGGATTTGCAAGAACATAAGCCCTAGCTAATCCACTGTGGCCCTGAATTGTCAACTGTCTGCCCGATTGCACAGATGCTCCCCCTTCTGCAAACCTAGATGGCTGGCGTCCCTTGACAGATGGAGTGACAGGTGCTCCAGCTATACTCTACATTCTCTCTCCTCTGAGGCAGTTCCTCCAGATGTACCCTGACTAGCCACACTCAAAACATACCACTGGCTCCCTCCCCTGCGCCTGCGAATGCGACTGTGCCTGAACAGGTGCTAGACTCCAGCATTCTGCCGCACAATGCCCTGGCCGTTGGCATTTGTGACAAAGAAGTTCTCTCTGATCTGACCTTCCCATTGAAGCTACAGGAGGCGTAAATGCAAAAGACTGTGGCTGATACGACTCCACTGGAGAAGAACTCAGACCAGATGTCCGCTGACACTTGTCCTTGCATCCCTGATCCTGTGCGCGTCCCCCACCTGGCTGACCCCTACTGTCCCTATCTCTGCGCGTCTCATTCAGAGTGTCCTCCACCTTCATGGCAGTCTTCACTAACTCTATAAAAACCTGCATCTTGAATGCTGCCACTCTGTCTCGGATAACGGGCCTCAAACCCCTCTTGAACCGCTTCGCACGAAACTCATCAGTAGGCACAATCTCCTCTACAAATCGGGATGGGCTAGTAAACTCAGTCTCATACTCAACCACTGACATCGTTCCCTGAGTCAAGAAAAGAAAGTCCTCTTTGTAGCGATCCCTCAAAGTCGCTGGAAAGTATTTCTTCAGAAATACCTTCATGAATGCCTCTCAAGTGCCTCCCATTGTAGTCTTAGCGAACTTTCACCACATGTGAGCACTCTCCCTCAGCTAGAAAGTAGCAAATGAGACCCGCAAATCATTCTCCTCAATCTGAAGAGTATCAAAGATCCTGGTAACTAGCTCCGGCCACTCAGTGGCCACCAGGGTTGGGATCCCCAAAAAAGGTAGATCGGTCTAGACGGCGAAACTCACGCATCGCAACCGTCGCCCTCGGCTCAAGTACGCTCTCTCTCCCTAGAGGCCTCAACCAGCTGCCGGATGGAGCCTACCATATCACGCATAACGTCTCCATCAACAGGTCCTTGTGGTGCATTAGCATCCCCAATATCTGGGACTGGAACGTCCTTTCAGCCAAAACCACGGCCTCGTCCTCGTCCTCCCCACGTGGACATAATTCTACACGAAAGCAACATAACAAGGTAAGCATCCATACATGTTATTGCTAACGTAAAAGACATAACACATATAAGCATGCTAACACATAGCCACTTAGATCATGTCATCACATCTCACATACTGAGGAGAACCAACAAGAAAGACTGGTCCATCTGGATAACCTACTTAGATTCCGAGCTAGAAATCACGTCTGCAAAACGCGTCTCTAACATGGCTCCTAAGTTTGTTAATCCAAACGCTCGAAAGCAAGACTAATCAATCCTAAGGTTCAATCTCCATGCCCACATATACACAACCATCATGCAAAACAGGCTATCATGCTTATGTAAGAAAACTCTTTAACACAAGCAATCAAGCACACATACATCATCACAAGGTGATGTACCCTCTTTTCCATGGCTCTTATGTGTTCGAACCTAGAGCTCTGATACCAAGTTGTCAAGCCCCAAAACCAGGGTCACGCGAAAGCCCCCCAAACACCGTTTGAGAAAATAAGATTTGTAGTTAGAAAACCATCAACTCAAAAATATTTAACATTTGGATAAAAATCCCCACAGTTCAACTCTCATAAACTGTAAACATGCAATCTCATGCATGTATAAATATATCACCTCAAGGAGTACAAAATTCGCCTTCTAAAATAAGCATCACATGTAAAAGTACATGTAAAATACAAAAAACTACTGCAAGTCCTCCATCATCTCAAGCATCTAGGTCAACTCCACATGCTCACCTGAAAAGATTTTACAGCAAAATCCCACACCGTGAGCCGAAACCCAATAGAAAACAGACAGTAAAGCTGTAAAGCAGGTTATATAATCATAAGCATACAAACTCAACCACATGAGTCAAAAAGGTTTTCTGTCCAAAATCACAAGTTTTCCATCAGACTAACACGAGTCTCAAAAAGGTTTTATCTCATAAAACTTCACATTTTTCATCCTTTAAACTATGCATATCATCCTAACAAATATCATGCCACAGTTAAGGGAAAGCTGTAAATAAACAGTAAACTCCACTCAGGCCACTCAGCCAAGGAGAAAGATAAAATGTAATCCTATGTACCAATTTTGCCACACAGACAAATGTAACAACTATAGACTCCTGTCCATTATCCTAGTCCTGAACCACTTAAGGCCTGTTAGATAATAACAAGTTCTATATGGAGCTACAACAATAAAGCCACTCACGGGACAACAAACTTCTTTACGGATTTTCACGACTAATGGACGAAGTATAACCAAACCACGTTTACGGGGATTAACCCGAGGGACCGTAGCGAACCCACTCTGTGCACGTTTTTGGACTTTCACCAAGCAGTAATAGAAGCCCAACTCAAAATCACACACTGTCACGGTACATCTATGGAGAACATTTACAAACTCACCGTAGCTCAACTATGAAAATCCGTACAATAGTTTATACAGCACATGTATAAAAAGAGATCCAATCCATCGACACAGAGATCTAAAATCATTTCCAACAAAACGTTTAAAAGTTGAGACTCAACCCCGCGGGTTAGCTCTAAACCTCTAAAAATACGTTTTTTACTATTTTCACAAACACCTCGTTTTCAAATCTTCTTTTGAAAACTACGGATACCACGCATCCGAAACATTTATACAACCAAGAAAAGGCATAAATACCTATTTTTACCCAAAACCAAGGTTTACGCATGAAAATCACATTTGATGTATTTTTTACCTAGTAAAAACACATATAATTACATATATCACCCTTATACAGCAGTAGGATTTAGAATCCTATCTCGGCAAGTCAAAACTTGAAGCCTCAAAAATCAAATTTCGTCAAAATGAGAATCTGTCTTGATGGATGCGAAGCCCACGTCCCCGATAGTAAGGATCCACAAAGAAACCAACGAAAAACTAAGCCACGGGCCCTTAAAAGCTAGAGAGAAGGCAGAGAAAAGGGGTAACTTAGCTTTTAAGAAAGGTTTAGAATAAATCTCTCCACCACTGGGATAGTTATAAAAACGGCAAAAAGCTTCTGTCCAGTCGACTGAGCCCCTATGTCCAGTCGACCGAACTCAAATTTTTTGGTCCAGTCGACTGAGCTAAGCCCTCTAGTCGATCAAACTGCTGGGCTGTGTGTTTTTCGAAGTAAAACAATATTTTTGGTCCAAACACAAGCCAAACAAGCCTCTACCAAACCCCGAAAAGCGTATAACACACTTGTACATACTCTTCTACAACTTTAAAGCATAAATCATGCAACGAGGCTATTCATATACTAAAAGAAACACGTCATGTATATAAACAACTCAAAATTCAAAGGTTCAGGGTCTCACAATTACACTGAGTTAAAGAAACCCTAGTTTGTAGTTTTAGAGGAAACAAGGGAATCGCACCTCAAGTCGCACCATAGAATGCACATACTTCAAAATTACATCTATAGATACTTATCTATGTTGAATCATACAGGATCTTGAATCTAATACATCTCAAGAATAAAACTGATATTAAGAACGTACATTTGGCGGCCATTGATATTTAATTATCTAAACAAATAAAGCCCTTGCTTGAATTCTTAAATTCTTGGCTGATCTTCTTCGCTCTGTCTCTAATCTTTCAGAATAATCGTATACTATAATTGATGAAAAACTGATAATTGTAAGGGATGGTTATTCTATTTTTTTTATAAAGGAGAGAAGAGGGCCCAGAAGATAACTCTTAGAAGTATTCATATTCATCAACGATTTCATTCTTATCTTAGAAGAGTTCTTTCCCAACTTAAATACTAATAGATGAACCATATCCGAAATTAGCTTATCAATAATTTGTGGAATCCAAATGCAATTAAAATATGTAAAAATGTGAGGCTAATGGGCCATCAAAAAGCCTATGGGTTTAACATTCTCCCACTTAGCCCATTAAGCCGATTGTGATGCAATATGTATTTTATTTTCTGAAATATGCATTTGATTATTTTATTTTGACTCATTGAAATTCACACATAAAACTTTGACACGTGATCACGAATTTCTTTAAAAAAATTAGCCAATAGGTTCATACTAATCAGAAACTATAATACTGTGATTAATTCAGACCACCAATGTGAGTCATAGTGGTTATATAGTATCTATATCACATTCCCTTCTATGTACCACACCATTGATAATCATTACTAACCAAGTCTATAATAGAAAAATACAAATATAGGTTACATAACCTAAAACGACCCTTGTTATTTGTCATGTCAAGACTTTCCTGTTTATCAATCATCTAACAGAATATATGCACACATAACTGGATACAGGAAAAAGCAAAAACAAACTTTTATTGCGCAAAATATAGTGTCAAGTACAAGAAACCACCTAATAAAAACTTTAATCATGCTTATTACATATTACTCAAGAGACCTATCCTAATAACATGTTTTTTGTAAATTTTGGGTGGCAATCCCTTTGTCAATGGGTTTGCAATCATAAGGGTAGTGCTCAAGTTCTCGATTAACACTTATTGTTTCTAAACTCTTTCTCTAACGACCAAGTACTTTACCTCCATGTGTTTCGAACCACTAGAGTATTTTCCATTCTTAGATAAAAACACTATTGCGGAGTTATCACAATATATCTTCAGTAGCTTGACAATTAAGTTGACAACACCAAGCCCAAAGATGAAATTCCACAACCATAAAGCATAACTTATAGCCTCAAAGCATGCCACAAACTCGACCTCCATCGTGGATGAAGCAATAATGAACTACTTCACACTCTTCCATGAGATTGCCCCACCAGCTAGTAGAAAGACAAAACCTGATGTAAACTTTCTACTTTTGGGACAACCAATAAAATCTGAATTTGAGTATCCGATCACATCTAAATGATCTGATCTTCTGTAAGTAAGCATATAGTCCTTTGTTCCTTGAAGATATCTCATTACTTTCTTTACTGCCTTCCAATGCTCAATGCCAGGGTTACTTTGGTACCGACTCAACATGCCAACTGCAAAACTAATGTCTGGCTTAGTACAGGTCTGAACATACATTAAGCACCCCACTAGTGATGTATAAGGAATTTCATTCATTTGCTTCCTTTCTAAGTCATTCTTTGGACATTGACTTTCATTCAATTTATCACCCTTTACAATGAGTGCATCACTAGCTGAACAAAACTGCACATTAAATCTCTATAAAACTCGATCAATACACCCTTTCTAAGATAATCCTAGCAATCCTCGAGATCGATCCCTAAAGATCACTATGCCAATAACATAAGTTGCCTCACCCATATTAACCATTTTAAAGTTTTTAGCGAGATAATCTTTAGTTTCATGCAGTAAACTAAAATCATTACTGGCTAGCAAAATATCATCTACATAAAGAACTAAAATTATAAACTTACTCCAACTGACCTTCAGATATATACACTGATTAACATCATTTTCTTTAAATTCGAAGGAGGTAATGGTATCATTAAACCTTAAATAGCATTGTCTGGAAGCTTGCTCAAGACCATATATGGATTTCTTTAATTTGCAAGCTAAATGTTCTTTTCCTTTCTTTGCAAATCCTTCAAGTTGTTCCATATAAATTTCCTCATCCAAACAACCATTTAAAAAAGTGATTTTCACATCCATTTGATGTAGCTCCAAGTCATAATGAGCTACAAGAGCCATGATGATTCTAAGTGAGTTTTTCTTTGACACTGGAGAGAAGGTCTCTTTGTAGTCAATTCCTTCTTTATGAGTGAAACTTTTGGCCGCTAGTTTGGCTTTAAATCGTTTGATATTCTCTTTTGCGTCGCGCTTGCTCTTAAAGACCCATTTACACCAAACTTTCTTACAATTATTAGGCAATTCGACGAGATCCCAAACACCATTTTGGTCCATTGATTTTAACTCTTCATTCATAGCATCGATCCATTTAACAAAATCATCACTATCCATGGCTTGTGAAAATGAAACCGGGTCATTCTTAATCCCATATCAAAATTAAATTCCTGTAGATACACCACATAATCATCTAAAATGGCAGGTCTTCTTTCCCTCTGAGATCTTCTCAGTACTGCCAATTGTGGTGGTTCTACAACATGTTCAATGGCGATATCCTCATAGAGTGGTAAATCATATACTATGTGTTGCCCATTCTCCTCAACATGTTGAGGAATCTAAGGAGCAACAATTTCCTGATGAGAAAAGATGGTTGGGATGTCCACTCTTACTTCATCGAGATTTACCTTTCTTGATTTCTCACTCCCACTAATTTTGCCATTCTCTAGGAATCTGGCATTACCGGTTTCAACTACCCTCGTATCGTGATTAGGGCAATAAGATTTGTACCCTTTAGACTTGTCTGGATAACCAATAAAATATCCAGATATCGTTCTAGAGTTTAACTTTCTTTCATGTGGGATATAGATTGTAGCCTCTGCTAGACAATCCCAAACATGTAAATGTCTCAAACTAGGTTTTCTACCAGTCCACAACTCAAAAAGAGTAGTTGGGATAGCCTTGCTAGGAACCCTATTTAAGACATACATAGCGGTCCTTAATGCCTCACCCCACAATGAAATAGGTACATTTGATGAACTCATCATACTTTTAACCATTTTCATAAGTGTACGGTTACGTCTCTCAGCAACTCCATTCTGCTGTAGCATATTAGGCATTGTATATTGAGCACGGATGCCTCTCTTTTCAAAAATTTGGCAAATGGGCCTGGATTTTGGCTTGACTCATTATACCTACCAAAATATTCACCACCTCTATCTAACCTCACTATTTTAACTTTTCTATCTAATTGTCTCTCAACCTCAGTAATATACACCTCGATGATGTCAACGACTTAAGACTTTTCATAAATTACATACATATACCCATAACGTAAGTAATCATCAATAAAGGTGATAAAATATTTTTTTACATTAAATGAAGGAACATCATTTTTGTAAATATCTGTATGAATTATTTCAAGAAGTTCATTGCTTCTTATGGCACCTTTCTTAGAGTGCTTAGTTTGTTTCCCTTTTATACAATCCACACATATCTGAAAATCGGTGAAGTCTAGGTTTTTTAAAATCCCATTCTTCACCAAAGTTTCAATTCTATTTCTAGAGATATGTCCCAGTCGTTTATACCACAAGATTATACCACAAGATTGAGAATTTTTCATTAATTTTTCCACGTTTTAAATTAATATTTGAATACAGGATTATTAAAGATTGTGCAAATCCATGATTCAAGATAATTTGATATAATCCATCATATAAATTACCATAACCAACTTTTATTGAATTAAGCATCAAACTAAGTTTTCCACAACCAAACAAAACTGAAAATCCTAAATAATCTAATCTAGATAAAGAAACCAAATTTCTAGAAATTGAAGAATATAAAATGTCTCTTCAAGATTCATCTGATGAGCCGTCTCTAAGATTAGGCGATAAGTACCAACAGCTATCACATCGGCTTTGAAACAGTTTTTCATATAGACAAATCTTTCCCGGCAAAGAATTCATAATGTGAGTCATGACTCCAGAGTCAATCCACCAAGTATTAGATGTTACTTCAGCAAGATTTGATTTATAACAAATAAAATAAAATTTATTACCTTTCTTTTCGAACTAGGCTTTACGCTTGCTGCAGTCCTTCTTTACATGTCAATTATTGCCACAAAAATAGAACTTTACTATGAAGTTGTTACTTTCATGGGCATGATTGTTACCTTTCCCAGGTCCATTCCACTTCTTGGACAGATTTCTCTTTGATTTTTAAACTTTTCTTTTTTTTGTACTACTCCTTGAGCCATAGCCAGTGCCATGTAGTCTCCTTCCCCTCTCAATCTCACTTCCTCCTAAATACACATATTAGTTAGCTCATTCAAACTCCACTTATCCTTTTTGGTGTTATGGTGAATTTTGAATGGGCCAAATTGTGTAGGAAGTGAGTTAAGGATAAACTGAACGAGGAAGAACTCATCTGCATGCATCCCTAAAGAACCAAGCTCTGAAGCTTTATCAGGCATATTAAGGATGTGAACCTGAACTTCTCAATTGCCATTATATTTCATTGTTATTCATTCAGCTATTAATGTGCCCGCAAGTGACTTATCAGCAGATCTAAAATGATCTTCCACAGCCTTTAAGAATACGAGTGCATTAGAAATATGTGGTAGAGATGTTTTGATATTATTTGTCATAATCATCCTCATGAACATCAGACTAAGCCTGTTCGATCGTTTCTAGGAATTGAAATAGCATACTTGTTTTTCAGTAGTGTCATGAGTGATTTCAACAGGCTTTTCAACAAGTAATGCCATGTCAATATCCAATACTCCCAGTATGAATCGAACATGCTCATTCCATTCTGAAAAATTTGAGCCAATATGAACTAGAACACTAAATGCATGAGAGTGTAGCGAAATAGGAACGGTCACTGAAAAAAATAGAGCAATGCTTATGTTAATGTTTTCAGTTTAAATTTAATAATGATGAGCTAGTGGTATCACCTCGGTTCCTTATTTGGACGAAATCTAGGTATATCTATTATTCACTCATTAATTAGGTGCAAGATTATCACCTATGTAGGTCTAAGTAATTTATGCAATTTATTAATTAGCCATGTTACATTTGGATATTCAAATCTAATTAATTAAATTACATAAATTATATTATTCTACCCAGATTATAATTTTTTGAATGTGACTCTCCTTTGGGCTAGTTCCATTCTCTTAATTATAACTTCCATTGAAAATATTATTGACTTAAATGTTATCTTTTTTAATAAACTTTTATGTAGTTTTATATTCAGAAGTTTTATAAATTTAGGTCACTCTGGTGGCTACTAAATTGACAATTTCTATAAATATAAAACTAACCAGTAAGATTCTCCTATTATTTTATTTTATTTGGTTATTCTATAATTTAATCGGAATTTTATTAGAAATAAATTTACGTAATTTCTATAATTCTTTTATGTGATTAAAATTATTCAATGACCATAAAACAACAATAATACTAACATTCCACCGTATAAAATGTGATTTGATTGGCAAAATAAAAAAAATATGAACAGTATACATTGATTTCATTGCAAGAGCCAAATAAAGAGACAAGCAAAAATAGAAGGAGAAACAAGAGATAAATTCTAATTAAAATATTAGCTGCTACGGGAATGGTAAACTAACAGATTGATATTCTTGAAAATTTAAACATATCCAAAAACTAGCTTAACTGTAATTCGCTTCAATTGCCACTGTGAGACAGAGCACCAAACCCATCTACGAAATGCAATCTTGTTCATGCAAAATCATCTCCACAAGCAAATTAAGGAACAAAGAAAACGGCAATTTCGTAATCTTCCATGAAACTGTGAATAAACCATGTGGGGGTGATAATACCAAAGTCTCTCAAACAAAGACATGGTTTATACTATTATATTTTTTTTATCAAGGTCTCCTAGACTGTGATTCACCATGGAGACATGAATTATATTATTATCATGATATCAAACAGTGACATGTGATCAAAACCCATATTATCATGATATCAAACAATGTGCCATGTGATTAAACAATAAGATTAGAACTCAACTCCCAGGTATCAAACGATAAAGATTAGAACCTAACTATCAGAATTATTACCGATATGAATGTTACCCTTCTCTAGGCACGCTGTTTATTCAAAGAAGTAATTTTACTCGATCCATGAATAATAATATGTTTTGTAAAATATTATTCTAAGATGTATCGATTCAAAAAACTATACTTTGATACCAATTGTTGGAAAAAAATTGTATTTTTTCATATATTATTATGCGGAATATTAATCATACAGGATCTTGAATCTAATGCATCTCAAGAATAAAACTGATATTAAAAACGTACTTTTGGCGGCCATTGATATTTAATTATATGAACAAATAAAACCTTTACTTGAACTCTTGAATTCTTAGTTCACCTTATTCGCTCTCTCTAATCTTCCAGAATAATCGTATAATATAATTAATGGAAAACTGCTAATTGTAAGGGATGGTTATTCTATTTTTCGTAGAGGAGAAAAGAGGACCCAAAAGATAACTCTTAGAAGGATTCTTATCTATCAACGATTTTTTTTTTATCTTAAAAGAATTATTTCCCAACTTAAGTACTAATAGATGAACTATATCCGTAATTAGCTTATCAATAATTTGTGAAATCTAAATGCAATTAAATTATGTAAAAGCGTGAGACTAATGGGCCACCAAAAAGCCCACGGATTTAAGAATTTAACCTTCTATTCTTATTTTTCTAAGCTTCTTATTTTATCTTAACATGACAATTTTGTTTGTGTTGACAGTTGGCTTCATTGTTTCCATCTGCATTCTAGAATGTTTGTACTACAATTTCTTGTTTGTTTCTCTCTCAAAGATTAGTTTTAACAAATTGCTATGACAAAGGAAGGTATGGTTTCATATTTCGCCACTTGTATCGTTTATTTCAGTGTATCATAATAGCAAAGCAAAATAAAATTTTAAAAATTTTAAATTTCTTTTGAAGTTTATCTTCCTCTCAGATTTTGCTTTTAGAAATAATTTTTCTTCTCTTATTTTGTTTTCCTTGTCCTGTTTAGATATATAGTTGTATACTTGAGAAAAGTTATATGATTGCATTATACATAGATAAATCTATTTATTCTACCTTTGTAATTCAAGGAATATCTATATTTTATTTTCTAGTTTTTTCCTTTCATGAGTGGAGTATCTTTGTGGGAGTTTTAGGCTAATGTGTTTCTTAACTTGGTTGTGTTGCTGCTACACCTTAATCTTTTATCCTTTAGAGAAGTTTAATTATTGCATAGTGCTTAGATTAAATGAAATCCTGTAATTTATAATAACTTTATGATAAGCTTAGAAATTATTGAAGATATAAGAAACTATATATGGTGTGACTATTTTATTTCATTAAAGTTTGTAATTGGATGATTAATCAATTATTAAGATAAGAACTATTAAGATTTTAAATTATTTTATTTACATTGTTAATAATTTTAGCTAAGATTACATTGCTATTAAAATATAGAGTATATAAAATTACGTTGTTATTAATTTCATTTTTGAGGTTTGGTTTGGATTGTTGTGTTGTTCTTCCAAAAAGACAAGCCCTTACCAAGTTTTAGAGTAAATCCATTTTTTCCTCTGTTGCAGATTGTTTCTTTTTTCTCAGCAACCTTCTTAGACCAAGAATTACTTGTTTTAGCTAATGTAGAAACTTGAAACCTTGTTTCTGACCATCCCTTGCATATCTTTTTTTATGGTATACCTTTTCACCACAAATGTTTTAAGTTTTTTTTTTTAAAAAAAAAAAAAAAATTCAATTTAGCAAATCGTAATAAAATCAAAAGGTACGTTGCTGACTTGCACAGTTAGCTTGAATCTTTATATTTAATTGAGAAATTATTTGGTAAACACTTAATAAATTGGTATATAGAAAAAGAGAAACTTTAAAAAAATTTAGGATGGAAAACAGAATGAGACATTATGAGAGTGCGATTACAGAGGAAATCTCTACGATGGTAAGGCTAGAACTAATATGAGCAAGTTATTCTCAAACATCTCGGGCCTAATAATTGAACATTGTGAGAATGGAATTTGATCGGTTCAGTGCTGAAGGTGTAATTTGTCACAATTCTGGATCATGTTCGTTGACTGAGTTCCATTTATTTTTTTAGGGGAGATTTTGGTGTCAGCAGTGTTTCTGGTTCATGCTGTGTTGGCCTTTGCTAGCCTGCAGTGGTGACGACAGTTTGGGCCCTATTCTTCTCATCTATTTTTATTGGTTGTAATCTGGTTGTTATAATTGTGCCGTTTGTAGGCCTGGGTCTTTTTGATTTTCTACCTATGCTTCTATGATTTAGGTGTCTTTTTTGTTCTATTATATTTGTGTGTCTTGAGATAAGTTGGTTATGAACGTGTACATTTTTTTGTTCCGTTTATATAACTTCTAATTACCCACGAAAGGTTGCTTCATGTAATGGCATTTTCATTTTAGATACTTGTGGATCCTCTTATGGTTCTATTCTAAAAATTATTATTTTAATTTTAGTATTTAATTTAATTTTTAATAAAATTATTTTTTTATTTTATAAAAATCTTAATGACTAATGTATGTTTTTCATTATAATTTATTTAACGTTGTGTATGGATATTTTTTATTCTACACAATATTTAATCTAGTGTGTAGAGTTCGCCTTATACACAGAACACTAGATTAAAAGCTCTTGTTGAATATAAGTTTTTGATTTACAGTTTAGATGAAATTGGACAAACCATCAGTACGACTGTAGCGCAGAGTTTTAGTAAACCTGTCTTGGTTACGGGAAACAAATAATAACGTCGTCTATTGTTCCAACTCGTTGTTCTAATACACTTTGTGTGTGTTGAACAGGATCACGTTGGGGTAATTAATTTTATAATAACTATATAAATTAATTTACACCCCAATATTATTATGAGTACTTAAACTCTTAATCTCAAAATAATTAATTATTTATATATATTTTATATTTATTATTTTGATTAATTAAAGAGTTTTCTTTTACATATTTATAATCTTGATGAGTTGGATAACGTTATTAATTATATGGTGAATATTAATTATTTACGAAATTTAAGTCCCGAAAGATCGGGATTGACGATACCTGCTTAAGAAAGTTTCTAAGTTTTGATCGAGCCAAACCCTGCAAGTGGGTTTAATTATCTGCCAGTCAAATAAGTTAAGCGGAACATATTAATAATTTTATTTAAGAAGCCGATTAAATATAATTATCAGTAATTTAATTTAATCAGCGGATATTGAGAATCGTAAGGCGGGCAGAATAAATAAGTATTTAATAATAAAAGCTCGAATATTCGATTTTGAGAATATGGCTGAAAATACAATTATAATTCTTTAGTAGAATGAATTATAATTAATATTTTTATGAAATTTCTTCTGGATTGAGGTGGATTTTTATAATTACATTGAGAGCCCAAGTCATATTTATTTTACAGGTTTCTATTATAATCTATTTATATGTTGTTATAAAATCTGATATCTTAATTCATATTATTCAGTTAGTGATTTAGTAGCTATGACTTCCATGTTATTCGAAAATTCTAAACTTAATCAAGAAAATTTTGAAGAACAAGATAGATCGTAGATCACACTACGTTCGTGTTTGACATTCGAAAATATTGTAGAAGGCTTGTGTTGAAGATATGACTAGAAGTTAAAAATTGCGACGGATCGTTAGTTAAAAATTGTTGTAGCAATCGAAATCATCACACCAGATTTCAAAAGATATATTCCTAAATCTAACTTTGGGAGTATTGACAGATTTTATTTTAATTGTTCGATATCAAAATTTTTTATCTGGAGCATGTTTTAACATTTGTCTATCTAACTATTTTTTGACTAAAATTATAGACATAATTTTAAAATTTTGGCAGTTTATCCTAACAATTAGTATCAAAATTGTCTTTGATTATATATGATTTTGTCATGAGTTTTGGATAAATTTAGATTGTGCTAATTTGGTTCTGCAAGCAATCTAATTACGAATTTTAATGGTCATTATTTATTTTGCATTTTTAATTGCATGGTTTGAATTTTAATTTTTTTTAAACCACGAGAGTTGATCGTGATAGATTGATTGTGAACTCTTCGGTGGCATAAGATCAATGTAAAAATAATTATTTTTTAATTTTTAGTTCTTGTATTTTTTTTATTTTTGATTTTATATAAATGAGAAAAAATTATGAAAAACAAAGAAAAGAAAAAAAGAAAGAAAGTTGGAGATTAAGCTCCGGCAAAGCCAGTGCATAGCAAGGGATTTTCACTCATGATATTATTGGTTAGCATGTGAATTAACATGTATCATGGATTGGTGGCCACGTGGGTGATCATGGAATGGGATCATGGAGTTTAATTCCCAAACATGATAAAGCATCTTTAATGCTTTGGAAGATTACAAACAAGGCCAAACGTGGAACTAATTCCATAATAGTACAATTGGAATGCACATGGCAATTAATGATAATGAATGGTCCAAGATGAACAATTGGAGTGAATCATGAAGATTTTGGAATATTTGGTCTTATCATGAAGAATTCAATGATATCATGACTTGGAACATTCATCTTCTGCCACATAGAATCACAATCCTTGGATTTGAAGTATCCTGCCCGGGATTCCTTGGTTGATTAATTCCATGAATCATGAATTAGAATAATACTCTCTTAGAACACTCAATTTGATCAAGTCATTAAGTCTTATGATTTTGATCAAAGTCCGAATGAGCCTTGTGGGTACAAAAAGCGCGACGAAAGCGTAGTGATCCTCCTAGTACTTTATATAGATGATATCTTACTCATCAGAAATAATGTGGGGGCATTATTTACGGTTAAATTATGATTATTTGGGCAGTTTAATATGAAGGCATTGGAAAAAGCCTGTCACATCCTTTGGATCAAGCTTATGCGAGATCGAAAACAAAAGATGTTGGGCTCATCACAAGTAAAGTATATCGATGATATACTTACTTGTTTTAGCATGCAGGATTTCAAGAAAGGATTTCTCCCTTTCAGGCATGGAATCACTCAATTTAAGGATCAGTATTTAAAGACACCTGATGAGATAGAGAAGATGAAGGCGATTCCATATGCTTCGGAAGTAGAAAATCTCATGTATGTTATGCTTTGTACTAGGCCCGACATCTGCTTTGCCGTTGGCATGGTTAACAGATATTAATTTAACCTAGAGTAGGTGTATTAGACTGCAGTAAAGAATATAATTAAGTACCTAAAAAGAACTAAAGATTATATATTGATTTACTAAGCAGACAGTCTAGTACCTTTGGGGTATACAGACTCAGATTTCTAGTCTAATAGGGATTACCGTAAGTCTATCTCAGGATATGTGTTTACCTCATGAGGTGGAGTTATAAGTTGGAGGAGTATCAAGTATTCCTGCATTACTGATTCTACCATGGAGGTCGAGTACCTGGTACCTTGTGAAGCAGCCAAGGAGGTCGTTTAGCTTAGGAACTTCTTGTTGGATATAGACGTGGTACCTTTGATTTAATCTGCAATTACACTTTATTGTGACAATAGCAGAGCGGTTGCAAACTCGAAAAAGCCAAGGATCCATAAAAAAGAAAAACACATTGAGTGTAAGTATCACCTGATACGAAAAATCGTAAAGAGGGTGATGTTACTGTGACCAAGATCGTATTAGGAGATAACCTTATAGATCCTTTATAAAGAACTTACCATCTAAGACTTTTGATAGTCATGTAGAGGGCATGGTAGTCAGATGTATGGCAATACAATTTTGAGTACAAGTGGGAGATTGTTATGGTTGGTATACTGAAAATCATATTTTTAGTATTTAATTTATTTTAATAAAATTAATTTTTTATTTTATGAGAATCTTTATGAGTAATGTATATATATTATTTCTTCAATATTATGCATAGATGTCCGATATTCTGTATAGTATTTAATCTTGTATGTAGAGTATGGTTTATACACAGAAGATCAGATTTTAAGTTCTTACAGAATATAAGTTTTATGTTCACAGTTTAGATAAAAATGGACATACCATCGGTATAACTGTAGCACAGAGTTTTAGTAGGTCTGTCTTGGTTACGAAAAACAGGTAATAGCGTCGTCTATTGTTTTGACTCTCTGTACTAGTACACTTTGTGTGTATTGAACGGGACATTTGGGATAATTAATTTTATACTGACTATATAAATTAATTCACACTTTAAGGTTATTATGAATAGTTTTTATCCTCTTAATTCTGAAATAATTATTGAGTTACGTATATTTAATATTCATTGTTTTGATTCATTATAGGGTGCGATCTTATATGGGTCTATATTCTCGGTGAGTTAGATAAGTTTATTATTTATATGGCATATATTAATTATTGACGGAATTCACGTTCCAAAAGATCGAGATTAACAATACCTCTTAAGAAAGTTTATAAGTTTTGATCGGACCAAACTCTGTAGGTGGATTTAATTATTTGGCGATCAAATAAGTTAAGCAGAAGGGCTTAAGGAATATAAAGATGTCAGTTAAATTAAATTCTCAGTAGTTAAATTTAATTAGTGGGTATCAAAAATCTTAACGTGGAGAGAAATAAAATGCATTTAATAATAGGAGCTCAATACAAGATGATTTTGAGATTATGGGTCAGGGTGCAATTATAATTTCTTTAGTGGTGTGAACTATAATTAAGTGTTTTATGGAAATTGTAGAAACCACTGCTAGTTTTCCATAATTGCAATACCGCTATGAGATTTGCTTAATTACAGAAATCACTTATACGTGTCTGTATTCCACTAGAAGTCTTACTCATAATTACTCCTCAGATCCCTGTTGTAGCCTTATAAATATGTGGGTAGGCGGAACCAGTTTCATAACTTATCTTCCAAGTTTAAAGCTGTCCAAGTTCTGCCGGTATGAGTTCTCGATAGTCCGTAACCTACACTACGTTCGGGAATTGCATAAGCGAATACGGTAGAAGATCTGACAGGAATATCAGCTTGGATTCAAATCATAGTTGAAGACTCGACTGGTAAAAAGGTATTCTTTTAAATTAAATTTGGATGCACGGATTTTATTTTGATCGTTCGTCATCAAAAGTTTTATCTGGGGCACATTTTGGCATTTGCCCGTCTAGATAATTTTTTCAGATAATCGTTTAAAAAAATAAAGATTTTGACAGTTTTGCCTCCAACAATAGTCAGCATAAAATTAATTACTCCAATGTGTTCCATTCAATACACATAAAGTGTACTAGCACACATAGTCGAAATAATAGACGATACTATTATCTATTTTTCGTAATCAGGACAAGATTATTAAAACTCCGTGCTATAGTTGTACCGATGGTATGTCCATTTCTATCAAAACTGTGAACATAAAACTTATATTCTGTAAGAATCTAAAATCTGATCTTTTGTGTGTAAGTCGTACTCTACACACCATATTAAATACTGTACATAATAAAAGACTTCCATGCATAATTATTAAAGAAATGATATACATACATTGCTCATTAAGATTCTCATAAAATAGAAAATTAATTTTATTAAAATTAAATTAAATACTAAAAATATGATTTTCAGTATACCAACCATAACAATCTCCCACTAATCTCAAAACCATGCTGCCATACATCTGATTTATATGCCCTCTACATGAATATCAAAAGTCTTAGTCAGTAAGCTCTTTGTAAAAGGACCTGCAAGGTTGTCTCCTAATATAATTTTGGGCACAACAACATCACCCCTCTGTATAATTTCTCGTATCAGGTGATATTTACGCTCAATGTAATTTCCTTTCTTGTGGGCCCTCTACTCCTTTGACTTAGCAATTGCTCCTCTATTGCTACAATAAAGTGTAATAGTCAATTATATCGAAGGTACCACGTCTATATCCAACAGGAAGTTCTTGAGCCAAACAGCTTCCTTGACTACTTTAAAAGCTGCCACGTAGTCGGCCTCCATGGTGGAATCAGCAATGCAGGACTGCTTGATACTCCTCTAACTTATAGCTCCACCTCCTAAGGTAAACACATATCCTGAGGTAGACTTACGAAAATCTTTGTCAGTTTGGAAATCTAAGTCTGTGTACCCTAAAGATACTAGACTGTTTTCCTGGTAAACCAACATATAATTTGTAGTTCCTTTCAGGTACTTGATTATATTCTTTATTGTAGTCCAATGCTCCTGCCCTATGTTAGACTGATATTTTCTAATCATGCCATCGACAAAGTAGATGTCGGGTCTAGTGCAAAGCATAGCACACATGAGACTTCATACTGTCAAAGCATAAGGAACTGTCTTCATTTTCTCTATTTCATCAGGTGTCTTTGGACACTGATCCTTCGATAGAGTGATTCCATGCCTGAAAGGGAGAAACCCTTTCTTAGAATCCTACATGCTAAAACGAGTAAGGATATCATTGATATACTTTGCTTGTGATAAGCTCAGCATCCTTTCTTTTCGATCTCGCACAAGCTTGATCCAAAGGATGTGATTAGTTTCTTCCAAGTTCTTCATATCAAACTGCCTAGATAACCATACTTTAACCATAGATAACGCCCTCACATCATTTTTTATAAGCAAGATATTGTCTACATAAAGTGTTGAGAAGATCACCACACTTCCATCACGCTTCTTGTACACATAGGACTCATCTAGACTCTGATAAAAACCATAAGACTTAATGGCATGATCAAATTGAGTATTCCAAAATCTTGATGCCTGCTTAAGTCCATAAATAGATTTCTTAAGCTTGCACAATATGTGCTCCTGGCCCTTCGCAATGAATTCGTCTAGTTGTATCATATAGATACACTCATCAAGACTTCTGTTAAGGAAAGCTTTCTTGACATCCATTTGTCAGATTTCATAATTGAAATGAGCGGCAATGGATAAGAGAATCCGAATAGACTTAACTATGGCAACCGGTGAAAAAGTTCTCTCATACTCGATCCATTCTTTCTAACTAAACCCTTTTACAACAAGTCAGCTTTGAAGGTTTCAACCTTCTCGTTGCTCCTCTCTTCCTCTTGTAAATCCACTTGCATCCAATGGCTTTTATCCGTTCGGGTGGTTTTAGAAGTTTCTAGATTTGATTAAAACACATAGATTTCATCTCTGAATTCATATTCCTTTACTAAAGATCGGTATCTTTGTCCTGAAATGCTTCATTGTAGTTACAGGGTTCGATATCTAGTTCTGCTGGGATCTTGTTAAAATACTCTCCCAAAAATATATACTGATAAGGTTAATAAACAATCCTCCCATTACGACGAGGTACTACCCGTGCCAGTGTACTAGTAGTAACACGATGTGCAGAATCTGAACCCTGTGCATTAGCACCATGTTCATGATTTTCACCTGTCCTGATAATTCTCCCACTACGACGAGGCAATGGGATATTAGTGACTTGTAGTTCCTTTTCTATTTTACTGGTATTTTTTTTCAGTTCTTTCAGAATAATATTACTTTTGGGCATGTGGTCCATAGAATAATCATCTTCTAAGAATCGGGTATTGGTGCTAACAATGATCTTTTGATCCCTAGGATTATAAAATAGACCATCCTTCATTTTCTTAGGATACCCCACAAAGAAACAGACTTCTATCCTTGATTTTAACTTACCCACGTTCTATTTCAGCACATGTGCTGGATACTCCCAAATCCGAATGTACTTCAAATTAAGCTTACACCCGATTCACAATTTTATAGGAGTAGAAGGTACTAACTTAGAAGGTACCAAGTTCAGAATATAATCTGCTGTCTCTAAAGTGAGTTTTCAAAACGAATCGGGTAATCTTAAATAACTCATCATGGACCTTACCATCTCGATAAGAGTTCTATTCTTTCTTTTTGCTACACCATTCTGCTGCGGAGTGTTAGATGTAGTCAATTGGGATATAATTCCTTCTGATGATAGATAATTCCTAAACTCTCCAAAGAGGTATTTTTTTACCACGATCAGATCGTAGTGATTTGATAGTTTTACCCAGACGCTTCTATGCTTCCACCTTAAATTCTTTGAATTTCTCAAAACATTCAGACTTACGATACATCAGGTAAATGTATCCATACGTTGGATAGTCATCAATGAAATTAATGAAATACTCAAAGCCACCTCTAGCCCGGATTGTCATAGGACCACACACATCATAGTGAACCAGTTACAACGGTTCTTTAGCTCTATAGCTTTTGGACGAAAATGGTCTATTGATCATCTTACCCTCTAAGCAAGATTTACATATTAGAAGTGTCTTCACTTTCAATGAACTCAAAGGTCCATTTGCTAGCAGTCAGTTTATTCTTTTTAGATTAATATGACCCAAGTGTAAGTGCGAAAGAAACGTTTGGTTCATTAAAGAAGGAAACTTTCTCTTATATGGTAAATTAGATGTGTTATTCAATTCAGTTAGTTGTAGTGTATGAGAGATTGTAGTAATAATATAAAGATCATCCACCAATGTACCAGAACAGATAACCCGTTTGTTATCCTTAATAACCAAAGAGTTATTAAAATAAACTAAATATCTATCTTTAATCAATCTAAAAACAGAAACTAAGTTCCTTCTAATGGAAGGTACATAAACACAATCTTTCAATATTAAAATTTGATCTCTATCAAAACTGAGAGTGACATCTCCTACTGCAACTGCTGTTATCTTTGTATTATTACCTATATGAAGGTAAATCTTCCCAGCACAAAGTTGTTAAGTTTTTTAGAACCCCTGCAACGAATAACAAACATGATTAGTAATTTTCGTATCTATACACTAGGTACCGATAGATAACACCGCTAAACATATTTTCACATCCAGTGAACAGAAATTACCTTCTTTATTCAGCTTGCTGAGATAAACTGGACATAATTTTTTTTAGTACCGTGTCTGGTTGCAGTGAAAACATCTTCCTTTTGACTTTTTTTCACTAGTTAGTGGCCCACTAACTACCTTTGAAATCGTGCCACCCTGTTTCTGAACCTCTTTCTTCTTCATACCTTTCGGCCTAGAGGAAGAACCCTTTTCATAAACAAACACATTTTCTGGCATTGAAGGAATACCCTTGGTAATTAAATCTATATTCAAATTACTTTTCTAGTCAACAAAATTCGATCCCGCTAGTTTGTTTTCTTTGAGTATAACCGTGAGTGAATTGAAAGTTTTTTATTTTTGAGAATCACATAATTAAAATACCATTAATTTTGATGAGAAAAATTTTGAATTTATTTTAATTTGGTTCCATCTACCATTTTAAAAGAAATTTTCCAGCAGCCTTGTACCCTGTGAATAGCATGCCTCGATAAGAGAACGTTTACTATCCATCGTATGTTCAGACATGCCAATTCTTATTAATTTTACTATCTAGACAACTGACCCTGCCAAGTAAAATTAAATAATTGACATAGTTTTAGTCCAGTATATAATAGCAGTGACTCAGATAGAGAGAATACTATTATATATAACTAAGTGTTAACTATCTTCTAATCCTAAATCAATCGCTTCGCAATGAATCCTTCAAATAAAAAATTGATCCACACTAACAATTATTCAAAATTATTCTTAAAAGAGGTTTGTACTAGTAATACCGCAATTAATTTGTTCGATGAAAAGGAAGGTCTTACTGTCAATACGCATGATTTAATTACATCGACTGCAAACTAGTGATGGAGATCGCAAAATTTATCTGTAAATAAAATTTTTCTCCCACTTAGATTTTTAAAATATTTTTTAGGGTTATAAAAATTTATTTAATTAAAATAAATTTATTAATTTTAAAAAACACACGATCTGAAATATTCAAATATCTTTCTGTGTACACAATTCCAAATATTTCAGTTTGTCAAATTATCTTTTCATGTTTTTATGCGTAATAAATAAAATTTGATAAATGCACAATTTTTTCTTCAGCTTTTCAGCTAAAGTAGTAATTAAAGGTATTTAATTATTTTATTTTTTGTTTCACATTTTTTAAAAAATAATAATTTATTTAGATTAATACTGAATTTTTTGAATTAATTAAATTAATAGGATAAAATAAAACAGATATATAACATTTACGCAGATAATATGAATATATATGCACGATATGTATATATCTTGATTTTATGATCGAATAGAAACTCTTGTGAGTTTCAAGCTCCTGTTGAAGATAACCTGTATCAATTCTAGTTCCTGTCAGCTTCCTGTATTCCGATTGCATCAGGATTCTTTAATTCACATCGGTATATACAGATATATCATATTAGTATCAAAACACATCAAAAAAATCGATCAAAATAGCCCGGGACAGCCCACCACCGCCGGCCACCACACTTGCGTGGCTGCCACCATGTGCTGCCACCTTCAGGCGGCTTTTGCTGCCACCTCGATGCTCTGTTTTTTACGCTTTTTATACTAAAAAATAGCTCTCAAAAACTTTTATTTTTTTTTTTCAAAAAACCAGTCTGAAAACTACTCAAAAAATAGCCAAAAAATAGCCTGGAAACTGCCATCGCCGGCCTGTGCTGCTGCCTTGTTTTGCCGCCTGTTTAGGTTTTTTCTGGTGGTGTTTTTGCTCCTATTTTTTTTGAAAAAATAGCTCAAATATCCAGCCAATTTTTGTTTTAAAGAACGCCTCGAAAATAGTCCCAAAAAACCCCGAAAATAGTCCCAATGGGCTGCCGCCGATTGCTGCCGCTGCTACTTGGTTTTTGTGCACTGTTCGGCCTAATTTTTTAATAATTTTGAACAGTATCTTAAGGTATATTTACTGCTATTTTATGTCTAAAAAATTACTCAAAAATAGTCCAAAAAACGTTTCAAAAAATTAACAAAATCGGCCCCGAACTGTCGCAGGTGGTGGGCTATTTTTGTTGATTTTTTTGACTATTTTTTACTTATTTTACTTCTATTTTTAATGCATAAATATTGCAGAAACTCACTGGAAAAAACTATTTTAAAATCGTTAGAAAATTATCGTGATCCGTGGCTCATAAAAACCTAAAACCACCGCCGGTGGCGCCACCTATTATTCGTGTTTTTGGATATTCAACCTATTCTTAAATAATTTAAACAGATATTTAAAAATGTAAAATTAGCTATGACATTGAAACCTATGTCCCGAAAGTTCTCATTCGATTCTAACAAAAACTTAATCTATCACGATTAACCATCGTGATTAAAAAAAATTAAATCATCATCCAAACTATTCAATCAAATATGAATAAATAGATGATCATAAAATCAGAATTAGAATGCCTACAAAACAAAATTAGGATAGTTCTAAAACTACTCGGCCCGGATAAATCGTAAACAAAAAATAAAATAGCTCTGATACCAATTGTTGGAGACAAAACTGCCAAGATCATTGTTTTCGTAAACAATTTTCGATAAAAAATTAACCGAATTGGTAAATGCTGAAATAGGCTCCAGATAAAAGTTTTGATGTCGAATGATCGAAATAAAACCTGTACAACCATAGTTAATTTAGAAGAATACATTTTACCAGTCGATTCTTCAACTACAATTTTGATTTCGAGTTGAAACTCTCGTCAGACCTTGTACTGTATTCTCTTATACGATTCTCGAATGTAGTGTAGGTTACAATCTATCGATAACTCGTACCGGCAAAAGTTGGACAACTTTAGTCTTAAAGACAAGTTATAAAAATGGTTCAACTTACCCACATATTTATAGGGTTAAGTAGGGACCTGTGGAGTAATTATGACAAAAATTTCTAGTAGAACACAGATATGTATCCAGCGATTTTCGCAATTAAAAAAACCTTATAGCGGTATCTAAAATTATAAAAACTTTACAGCAGTTTCTACAATTTTTATAAAATACTAAATTACAATTCACACTACTAAAGAACTGTAATTGCACTCTAAGTCATAATCTCAAGACCTTCTTGCATTGAATTCCTGTTATTAAATGTTTAACTCATTTTTCCATGCTAAGATTCCCGATACCCGCCAATTAAATTTAATTACTGACAATTTAATTTAATTGGTATCTTTAAATTCCTTCACTAGGCCCCTCATCCCTCCAGCAGCATTAGCAGCAGCAGCTCCAACTCCAACAGCACCAGAGGCTAATGTTGGTGATTCAGACAGTAGCATATGGCTTTCCTTTTCCTCTGTTGGTTCCTGTTCTACCAGCACCGGAGTTCAGGGCTGAGATTGGCCAAGTTTGTCTTCCACCTTTCCTTCAGTTACTTCCCTTTTTCTACTTGTTTAGTTTTCTTAAACTGTTCTCTTTTATTCTTTACAGATTGACCGGGCTTAGCTAGACCACACGATGCTAGTGGTTACCGGTCTGAGAGCACTGGTTCGTCATATGGATGCCACTATACGAGTAATCGGCATTACTTTTACACCAGTGGCCATCGTGAGTATCTTACATCTTCTTTTAGCTTTTCTACATTTTCTTTCATTATTCTATTCTAAGTCTTACTTCTCTTTTGATAGCCTCTAGTACCACATGCCGTCATTATACAGCCGCAGGCTCCCGTTCCTTCTCCCTCTCTGGTTCCAGCCCCAGCTCGAGGCTGTAGATCTCGTGCTACTTCCTCTAGAGCTCGCTCCAAAGGATCCATTTCTTTTGCCAAGAGTTGCTCTAGAGCCATATCTTCCTCCTTCAACAATGATGGTGATGACAATGACAACGTCGAAAGGCTCTTCGAGGATGTCAGCTCGGACGAGGTCGGTCCTTCCTCCCGTCGGGTCCGCTCGAGGCACCATTGAGAGAGAGAGAGAGAGAGCTCCCCCCTCCCAGTTTCATTTATTATTCGTTCTGATACAATTATTTTGATACATTTGGTCTTTTCATGGGTTACATGTCTCAGTTTGATACATTTATGGGCCTGCGTGCCCCTATTTACTTGTTATTGGGCCTAGGGGCCCCAGTTTACATTATGCTGCATTTCAATACTTTCTGATGCACTTTTTTTTGGCCTTCGTGCCATTTATTGCTTCATATTTATTTGCTGCATCATTTTTCCTTTAATTTCTGCTCAAACTATCTTGGATGTATGATACAAATGTTAAAATTTACGTAAGTTTCAAAAACTGCAAACTGATACATGCCTGCCACCTTTTAACATGGCGGTTAGCACATCTAACCTGGTGGTCACCTAGTCAAAGGGATGATGGCACTGTACAGCGTCCTTTCAAGTTGGTGGTCGCCCACTCCGAGGTGGCGGTCGCCACAATGACTGCACCTTTTGCTACTTTTTCGTTCTCCAGTCTTTTCATACTTTATAAATACAGCTCTGGAGGCCCCATTTTCTATCATTGCTCATCCCAAAATGGCTAGTCCCCTTTCTGCATGGGTTGAGGCATTCTCCCATATTGAATATTTAAACTTTACCCCTTTTGGTATCAACTCCTTATTTTCTCTAATAACCAAAAAGAATGATGGACCATTATTAAAAGCTGCTGCTCAACATTGGGATCCGCAGTCCCATGTCTTTCGGTTTGGCCTTGAAGAATGATGCCCCACTGTGGAGGAATTTGCTGTTATCTTGGACCTGACTCCACGAATCTCCATTGCTGTTCCCACTTTCTTCCTTTTAGCTCAGCAGCAAGTGATGCAACTCTGTGGCCTGTCTAGGATGGAAGCTTCTCTTTTGACATCGGGTGACTGCCTTGACATTCCATGGCTCATTGAGAGGTTCCGTCCTACTGGCGACCTCAGCGACCTCGACTTTCAGCTGCGGCGGCGTCATTCCCTTTGTTTCTGTCTTCTTGCCCAGTATCTTCTCATCCTCTCTAACGGGCAAGTTAGTTGCGCACTGGTTGACATTGCGGGTCAAATATGGATGGAGAATGACTTTGTACCACTTGTCTTAGCCGAGACACTGCTAAGCCTAGATGTTGTTCATCGTGGTAAAACCACTATTTTTGCTAGCAGCCCCTTGCTTCTCTAAGTAAGCTCAAATATTTTTCTTCATTAGACTTTTGTCAAGGTTTTTCTCTTACTGATCTAATTTTTGCTATAGATTTGGCTGATAGAGAAGGTGAATCTTTTGCAGAAATCTCCTACTGGTAAGCACAGTGCTGCAGCTTTCCTTTACCGCCCCTATTATCAGATATGTAGTACCGAGGCAGCCGGTTGATAGCACTTCTCTTCTCTAACTAGCCTAGATATCAACTAGCAGTGCTTCTAGTGGCAGATCCTTGCCATGACTATGACTACCATCGATTACCCTGGTGTTTTGCTGATTGGTCTGCATCAGACTACTTTATATTATCCTCATCGGATCATACGACAGTTCGGTTAAGTTAGGTCATCTTTCACAGTATCCAAGGTCATTTATTTTCATCTGCACTGCGGGCCCCGTTTTTAGCATTATATCAGGATGCTGGGCCATCTCGTTCATGGATGGAGATACAGGAGTTGTAGTGTCTCGAGCTTTCTACTGAGTACAGGACATAGCTGATGCAGGATAGGGAGAAGAAAGACAAAGAAGAAGGGGAGCATATAGCAAAAAGAAGGAAGATTTGAGGCCCCTTGCTTTGTTTTAAAGATTTCATAGCTCTCCTTTTTATTTTGTTTGTAGAGTTTAGGATGCGCACCCTCCCTTTTATTTTGAAAACTTTGTAATCCGAAGCTAAAGTAATGAAAAGAAGGTTCAAAATTATCCAAAGTTTTTTGGTTCAATTAAATGACTTTATTATCAAAATCTAAAAATAAATTTGCATTGGTCTTACTCAGATTCAAAGATGGTTAAAAACAAAGAATGTGGCCGGATTTCTTAAAAGAAGCTACCTACATATTCCAAAAAATAGAATCAGGCCTTAACGTAGTTCAGGCTTAATTTACTCTCGGGTATTAACACTCTTCTTTCGTGATGTCCTAACTTTTGCCAAGGCCGCCATTTTGAATTTTTGGCCTTGCAGGCTACTCTAACTTTTTCCTAAGTTTCCTTTTAGGTTTTTAACTCAGCGAGCTTTTATTTTATTTTTATTTTTATCTCAAGAGTAGTACTTTTTGAGCTGGTCGAGATTTTTACTGGTATGGAGAACACATTGCCATCTAAATCCATAATGATGACTGCACCACCGGCCATGATAATTTTGATGAGAAATGGTCTGGACCAGTTTGGCTTGAACTTGCCCCTCAGGTCGAAGATAGGAGCTCTGTTTTCTTAAAGAACCAAATCTCATTCTCTAAGATCTCGGGTCTTGACTTTCTTATTGAATGCTCGAGCTATCCTCCTTTGGTATCCTTATATGTGAAACAGAGTCTGTAGCCTTCTTTCATCAAACAAGAGCAACTCTTTCATTCAGTTCATATTCCATTTTGCTTCTGAAATACTGGCCTCGGCTACCACTCTTAGCGAAGGGATTTCAACCTCAATGGGAAGCACGGCTTCCATCCCGTACACTAAAGAGTATGGCGTAGTTTCAATTGAAGTTCTGATCGACGTCCTGTATCCACAGAGTGCAAATGGTAGATGTTCCGGCCAATCCTTATGTGAGTTGATAATCTTTTGCAAGATCTTCTTGACGTTCTTGTTTGCTGCCTCAACTGCTCCATTGGTCTGTGGCCGATATGGTGAGGACTTGTGGGCCACTATTCGGTATTCTTCAAAGAGATCCAAGACCTCTCCTTGAAAATGCGAGCCATTATCCGAGATAACCTCATAGGAGACCTTGAACTGGAAAATGATGTTTTACTTGATGAACTTGGCAACATGAGAGGCTTTCAATACTGAGTAGGAAGCTGCTTCTACCCACTTTGTAAAGTAGTCAATGGACACTAAAATGAATTCGTGCCCATTTGACGCCTTCGGTGTTACTTTGCCAATTACATCAATACCCCATACTAAGAATGGCCATGGCGATGTTAGGCTATATAGTTGAGATGGGGGAACATGCATAAGGTTTGCACGGATTTGACACTTATGGCACCTTTGCACGAACTGTACACAGTGTACCTCCATTGTCATCTAAAAATATCCTTGTCACATGATCTTCTTGGCTAATAGGTTTCCACTCATGTGTGGCCCACAGACTCCCGCGTAGATCGCTTTCATCAGTTCTTAGCCTTCTTCCGTGCTGACAGATAACTTGTTAACTCCAGAATGCATTCGTTTGTATAGCTTTCCCCCACAAATGACAAACTGTGTAGATAATTGTCGTATTGCCCTTTTGTCCTTCTTGCTGGAAAGCTTAGGATATTCTCCTTTCTCCACGAAGTTTTGGTTGTTAAAATACCATGGAAGGTCGTCAGTGCTTTCTTCTATCGCGGTCGTCGTCTCGTATGCTGACTTTCTCTTCTGCTCGATTATTAATGGCCTCATTCGGACTCCAGGTGATATGTCAATCATTGATGCTAGGGTGGCCAGTGCATCAGTAAACTTGTTCTCCAGTCTTTGCACATAGGTAAAGATTATTGATTCAAAACATGGTATCAGCTTCTCTAGCTCGTGATGATAGAGAATCAAGGTTAAGTCCTTGACCTTCCATTCTTCTTTTGCTTGTGAAACCACTAGTGCCGAATCTCTGATGACTTCCAACTTTCTTGCCCCTAGTTCTAAGGCTGCCTTCAGTCGAGCTAAACATGCTTCATACTCAGCCTGTTTGTTGGTAACTTCAAAATTGAGCTTTAAAGACAAGGGGACGTGTGATTTTTTAGGAGTGACAAGAATGAATCCTATTCCATAGCCATACTGGTTGGATACACCATCAAAGTATAGAGTCCACTTGTCATCCTCGACTTTCATCAGCTGTTCGTCAGGAAAATAGAATTCTGTGTCTTCACCTCCTTCGACTGGTTGGTCGGCTAGAAATTCTGCCACTTCTCTACTCTTGACTGACTTTTGGGTGACATATTTGAGATCAAACTCTGATAATAACAGCAACTATTGAGCCAACCTTCCTAACAGTGCTGGCTTTTCAAACAGGTACTTCAACGGGTCCATCCGGGAGATGATAGTCACTGTGAAAGATAGCATGTAATGCCTTAGTTTTTGGAAAGCCCTAACCAAACCCCAACATGTCTTTTCCAGTGATGTGTATCATATTTCTGACCCTGCCATCTTTTTCCTCAAGTGGTAGACCACCTTTTTTATTCTAGTTTCTCCTCCTTGCGTCAGCATGCATCCCATAGCTGAATCAGTCACTGACAAATAAAGGATCAGTGGCTTATCAGGTTTGGGAGGAGCAAGAACATGTGGATTTTACAGGTACTGATGGATGGAATTGAAGGCGTCTTAGCATTTCTGATCCCATTCGAACTCGACTCCTTTCTTCAACAGACGGAAGAGCGGCTCACAAGTAGTTGTCAATTTTGTGATGAATCGACTGATGAACTGTATTTTACCGAGGAAACCCCAAACTTCTCGCTCGGTCCTCGGAGGAGGCATTTCTAAGATTGCTTTAATCTTTGATGGGTCGACTTCGATACCTTGTTGAGTGATCATAAATCCAAGCATTTTTTTGTGGTAACTCCGAAGGCACACTTCTATCGGTTGATCTGCATCTTATATTTATGAATCTTTTTAAAGAATTTTCATAGTGCTACAATATGGCCATCTCGACCTTTGGACTTGACTATCATGGCATCCACATACACTTTGACCTTCTTATGTATCATGTCATGCAATAACGTAGTAGCAGCCCTTTAATAGGTTGTCCCTGCATTTTTCAAACCAAACGGCATTACACGATAACAATAAGTGCCCCAGGACGTGGTGAATGTCGTCTTTTCTCTGTCCTCGGGGTCCATTAGAATTTGGTTATACCCGAAGAAGCCATCTATGAATGACAATAAGGCATGCCCCGTTATACTGTCTAGCAAAACGTCAATGTGCAACAATGAAAGGTCGTCCTTTGGGCTGGCCTTGTTGAGATCTCAAAAATGTACACAGACCCAGATGCGACCGTCCTTCTTTAGAACTAGCACGATATTAGCTACCCACTTCGGATACTCGATTACCATCAAGAATCCAGCGTTGATCTGTTTGGCAACTTCTTCTTTGATCTTCAAAGCCTATTCTGGCCGAATCCGTCTCAACTTTTGTTTGACTGGTTTAGCATCAAGTATAAGGGGATATGGTGTTGGACAATGTCGGGATCAATTTCAGGTATGTCCTCATAAGACCATGCAAATACATCTTTAAATCCTTTTAATAAAGTTATTAATTGTTCACGTTCAACTAAGGATAAAGAAGAACCAATTTGTACATTTTGTGGGTTAGCTTCATTATCCAGATTTATTAACAAAGTTTTTTCAATTACTGGTTGGTCACGCATTTCTTCTTCTCTTTTTATTAACAGTTCTATTTCTTCAAAAATATCCCCATTGAATTCAAAATCATGAGAAAGCGTATGAAATAAATCAAACAAAGCAAAGTAACCAAAAATCTCGTTCATTTCATTGAAGAAAAAGGGAATTACAAACTCGAAAGCAAAAGCGAGGGGGAAGTGCACAAACAGACATGCCCTCAACCACATACTATGTCTCAGACTAAGACTTAGGACGGACAACCTGCACATCATAGGACTCTAAGGTCCAATTCTTCACATTTTTTGCAGCCGCATCGACAATAAGTTTGGTGCAGTCGGTTGGTGCGCTGAAGCCCATCATGATGCAAACTTGGTCAGTTATGTGCAGCTAAGCCATATCATCAAGCCTATCTGCCCAATCTGCATCTTGGATCTTCTTTTCTTCCTCTTCCCCTTTCACTGTTTCATCTTCTTCCGTATCAGATAATTGATGGCCAAAGAAGATTTTCAACCCTGGTAGCTTCTGGTTGGTCTCTTCATCAATCCATGGCTCCAGGAAGCCACAGTACTGGAAATCTTCTCCTTCTTGGATAAAGTAACCGTTGAGCGTTCCTGAGTACTTAACCTTCTGTCCCCCTTTAGGCCCTTCCAAATCTTTCTTCGTTGGCTTATACCCAAGACCGAAATGGCGCGAAGCTGAAAATACCTAAATAGGTTCTAAAATACCCTGCTGTTTGCAAACCAACCCCATTCTTGGGAAGTAAGACATTTGCCTCATCATTGTAACTGCTCGTGGGTTGATGTAATTTTCCTCTTCCTTTAACAGCATCTGCATGGCTTGAGCTTCGTCGAATTGGAACCCACTGAACAACACACCCCCTTCGCCATGCTGAACTTCCAAGAGGGTCGAGCCCTCTCCTCTTGGAGGTTGAATACTATCTTCTCCGTGGATGGTTAGCACTACCCCATTCTTTATCAATTTCAGTTTTGGGTGGAAAGTAGATGGCACTGCCTGGACGTTCGGGTCGTGTAGCCATGGCCTGCCTAGCAACAGATTGAAGGAAGCTGGCACGTCCAGCACATGAAATTCAACTGACGTCTCTAGAGGCCCCACTGATACTGCAAATGATATCAGTCCTAACACATCTCTCCTCGTGTTATCGTAGGCCCGGACTCCTTGACTACAGGTGTGAACTGGTCCGGCTTTAACCCTAGGCAAACTGCAGTCTCGAGTGGGCAAACGTTCAAGGCTGAACCATTATCGATGAGTGTTACCAGGACCCACTTTTTTAAACACTTGACTGTAATATGTAGAGGCCTATTGTGATTCTTCCCTTCTAATGGTAAATTTTTCTTCGAAAAAGAAATCACTTTCGGCTCTGCAGCTGGTAGTATTAATCCAATCAACTGTTTAGGGGTCACATCTATCGATACATTGGCTTTATTCAGAACTTTTAACATGGCTTGTCGGTGCCGATGTGAAGCCATTAGCAAGCCTCATATGTTAATGTTAACCTGTGTCTTCTTCAGCTGCTTCAGTACAGCGCCATCCTCTTCTTCTTATTCCTTCTCTTTTCGTTTCCCGCTTGGCTATCCTTTTTCCAACTAAGCTGGCTTGAAATGCCGCCCACTCCTTGTCAGATGTTCTATGCCTTCCTTGGGATCTCGTAGTCCCAGCATTATATTTTTAATCTACCTCACCTTATCTACATGCAGAAGGCTTTCAAATGCCCATAGATCATTCAAATTAGTGTCTGCCGTTCTTCCTATTCTCTCCTTTTCATCCTCAATAGCCCACGTGTTGTCGACCTTTTCCCATATGTCCTCTTCAATAAAACCCACCTGCTGTTCGTGAGTGGCCCAAAAGTCGATCCATTTTGCCCCATCTAATTTCAGCACAATCCTCACTAACCAATAGGATTACATGTTATCAACATATATCTCTGCCTCAAAAAGTTGAGGAAGAGTAATGTCGTCGAGCACATGGCCAAATCTATATGGCTAAGCCGGATAGTCCAATGGCCAGTCATTTTTTTCATTACACTCATCTTCTTCTTGTTGGTTGACCTGGATTTCCATTTGATACCCTTCCCAAGCATTATCATTCCATTCTTCCATCATATCCCAGCCATAATCAGTGAATAGGTTGTCTGATCCTTAGTAGTGAAACATACGGGCGTGACAGATGCGCTGAATAGATGTACTGGCTCAAATCTTTTAACTGTTCCAGAGACATGCAGTTTACCCCAACTTGCTTGGCATGGTTTGGCAGAGGATTGGTCGTGACATTTGGCTTTGGAGTGGCAAATGGTGGAGGGATTACTTTATTGTCGATGAGATCCTAGATCTCATGGCGCAACCTCATACACTTATCAGTCAAATGTCCGTGACCCTGGTGGTAGACATAGTATTGAGAAGCATTATACTGCAGTGGTAGGGGATCATGTACGGGAATAGAGTCCAACGGCTTGATAAGTTCTTTCTCAATAAGTCGATTCAGGGCTGTGGATAATGAAATATTGATGGGAGTGAAGACTCTCCTCGACCTTTGTTGCGGCTGCTAACTGTTGTTTGACTATTGGGTATTGTTTGATTGTTGGGCAGAGGATGAAGAGTTCAAAAGGTTAACCTCGTTCGAACGCGAAATGAGGTTGGTAGCAGCAGACTGATTTTGGTTGTTAGCAGGAAAGGTCCTTCTTGGTTTTTGATTGGGCTCGAATTTCTCAATATCTCCAGACTAAATAGCATCCTCAATTTGTACCCTAGCGTCAAATAGCTTCTCAAAGATAGAGAGCAGCTATGTGATATGGTAATGCTTCAGAGGAGATGACAGATTTTTCACCACGATTCTCACTTATTTTTTCAGTAGGCTGGTTCATCATCTTAGCTTCCTTGCCTCTCCACCGGGTCAAAAAATCAACAAATGATTCCCAATTTTCCTAATGGGTTGTTTTTAGCTCTCGGGTGATGACATCTAGTTGGACGTTATAACCGTATTGACTAATGAAAGAAGTGGCTATATCTTCCTAAGTTCTAGTCTTAGCCACCTCTAGAGAGAAAAATCACCTTTGTGCTGCCTTAGAAAGTGATCGGTGGAACAATTGAACCTTGAGCTGATCGTCAATTTTCATAGGGGAGAGAGTCCCAACATATATCCTCAGATGAGTCTGGGGATCTCCGGTGCCATCAAACTTCTTCATCTCTGGCATCTTAAATTTTTTGGGCAATTTGGCATTTGGAAATAAACACAAACCGCCTACATCCAACATGTATTCTTCCACCCCCTTTGCCTTTCTCAAGACCTTCTCCATACGCTCAATTTTCTCTGCCAGTGCAGACTCCCTAGATTGGACAGTGTTCTCTTTTTCTATCATAATCGGGCAGGGGACTCGAGGTGCCATAGCAACTTACGATGCATCCTGTCCCTAATTATCATCTCAGAAGTCTTCACCGTTCTCATTTGTATCATCTGGATGTCCATTCACACAGGGCAGACGAGCCTGAATCGCCCGAATCTGTGCTTGGCAATGATTTTGAGCCTGGGTTTGCTACTCTATGGCCCGTTGTATCTCAGTGATTGCCCTCATCAAGGTTGTTAGATTAACTCCATTTTTTACCATTTTCAATGACTCAGCTGGTTGTTTAGATATTCTGTAGAGTTTTCCTGACCCTGATCTCGCCCAGATGCGTGTTGACTGTAATCTTCCTGGCTTAATGATCTAAACCTAAAGAAAATATGGATCCCAAAAGCAGAATAATTAGTATCAAATATTTCTCCGAATAGAACTCTGACAATAGGTAGCAAACATCCCAGATACCCAAAATGGCAAGCAGATAACCACTGATACTGAAGTAATATCCCTTTCTGGCCCATACTAATAGTATAACAGTAGGACATACGAAAACTTGGGGTGAAGGCTAAGGAGAAGCCTAATTGGATTCTAGAGGAGAGGTTTATCTAAACGGGCAGCACTCTGGCAAGGCAATAGAACTAGACCAAAGGTATCGATTTGATCTAGATTTCTAGGAAAAAATGGCCCGCACTTTGGTTGGAAAGAAAAACTAGATCAGACAGGTCTAACAAGGGTTGGAAGGAAGAGAGCCTATAACAGGGGAAAAAACCAACAACCCAGGAGGAACCCAAAAGAGGGAAACTATCCTAAAGGCTTCAAAACAAAGCATGGGCATGACCCAGAGAAGAAAACTATGGCATGAAAACCAAACGAGGTGAAGAACAAACCCAGGTAAAAACCCAAAGGAAAAGTTAACCTAAGCAACAAAGGATAATAGAAAATATGGGTCGAACCCAGAAAAGGAACTAGCCTAATCCGAACAAATAACCCTAACAAATGTAAACAAAACATACAACTAAGAAAACACATAATCCTACTATGGTCAGCAGCACCTAATGGAGGGTTCTAAGCAACTTATGCAAAAGGCCAATTTTGGTCAGTCGAACAGGGTACCTTGTGAATAGAGCCAGGTATATACCTCCCATGCCTGGAGTGATGCAGGAGATGGTTAAACAGTACGCCCAAACTCTTTTACTGCACCTATGAAAGCGTACAGTCAGTAAGGCTTGCCCGTCTTCCCAATAATCCCCAAAACGGATAAATAATTAGGGTATCGGGTCGACCAAGCAAGGGGTGTGAAGAACAATGCACATGCATGCGAGAATGCAAATGAGAAATTCTTGTTAAGAACCAATGATGTTTTCCAATCTAACTCTGTTATTTGATTTTGGAAACCAATCCCCAGTAGAGTCGCTAGAAAATACTGTGGTGCCGAGATTTTGCGGGTTTTGAAATGGTCAAAAATAAAAAAATTCAAAGGATATTTGGACAATATTTTAACACCTTGAAAGCCAAAATTTAAAAATCACTTTTTGTTGAAAATAGAGTGGCCACTTGATTTTTGAGTAAAAATAAAAAAATTAAAAAATGGCTACTAATCTTTAAAATGTTTAACCAGAGAAAAAAGATTCAAGGGCTCAGTTACGAATCGGGAAAGATGTTAGGTATTCTGTTCGCCCAATTGTAAGGTTGGCCTCTACTAATCATTATTGGTTCTTGATAAGGTTTTTCAAATGCATGCAAATAAAAAAAATGGTGGTAAATAGAGAATATCTAAAATCAAATATAGAAAATACATAGTATATGTATATAGAACACCAAAGTAAAGAAAATAAAAAAATATTAAAATCCTAAGTTCTACAGTATACAATTTTTAACTAAAGGATCATGAAGCATACCCATATGCAATTTTACTAAAATATCCTAAGCTATCATGATTTAAATAAAAGAACAAAAATATGCTAAAAATTGCTAAAATTACCTAAATATAAATTACTACAAAATAAGCTAAACTTTTCTAAACACAATTTTGCAATAAACACTAAATTGACACGCATATTATCAAATTATCCAAAAGCATAACTAAAACAAAGAAAAAGTGTGAAAATCCTACAAAAACAAAATTTACCTAATGGAACTAATAACAAGTATTTTATGTATTAATATGATGAGGGAATATTTGAAGATTTAATTTGAAAGAAAAAAAATAAAGAGAAAACTTGCGAAAGAAAAATTAAGCAAAAATAAGAATGTTAGAAAATACTTATTTAAACTACTAAACGAAAGAAAGATCTAACTATTTAAATTTTATATTTTTAAATGAAACAAAAGAGAAAAAAAGCAAAAGAAAATAAAAGAAAGTTTAACTACCATAAGAAGAAAAAATTACACTAACATTTAAAATTGAAAACTAGCTTAAAAGACTCTTTGTAATTTTTGAATTTAACAAAATAAAAAAAATATAAAAGAAAAATTAAGCTAACATTTAAAGAAGAAGAAAAGTACAAAAGAATAGGAAAATAAAGCTAATAATAAAGAGAAAAGAAAAAAAAAGAAAATGCTAGAAGAAAAGTACAAAAGAATAGGAAAATAAAGCTAATAATAAAGAGAAAAGAAAAAAAAAAAGAAAATGCTAGAAAAGGAACATTAAACTAATGCCAAAAGGAAAAGAAAATGAAATGGTAGAACATTAAACTAACATAAAAAGAAAGGAAAAGGAAAGAAATGAAATACTAGAATTAAATGGGTGTAATATTGATAATTACAACCATATATATGTAAGTGATTCGATTATAACAATAACGACATCGTTAGTCGTATTACTAAATTATATTAACACTATTTAATGATTTAATAAGCTCAAATGTAAGTAAGTAAATAAACAAAACAACTAATATTCAAGTAAACAAGCTTAAGCAAAATTAAACAAGAAAAACACATTCATTAAAAATGAATTCTAATGATTAAAACAATTATATAAGAAATAAAACAATGAAATTAACCCGGTTATTCCAAAGGGGTAGAAAATGGAGTCAGAAGGGCGGGGAATCCAAGCAAAGTACCTAAATCGTTAAGGAATCCTTGAGTCGGGGAGTGGTGCTAGGCAATTTAGTCCTCGGGCGATGATCCAAACTAGGGTTTCAGAACTTCGGTATCAAGGGCTCGGCTCTCGGTACTTCGGCAGGGTTTTGGCGTTGGGACTTGAAATTACTCGGTGACTCGGCAGAGCTTCCTCTCTAAAATTATGTCTTGAAAACATACGTTGGGGTACGGTATTTATAGAATTTTTTAATCAATGAGATGCTGACACGTTTTGGGACACGCTAGGCCATTTGAAGTTGGCGGTCGCTAGGTTAGGAGGTGGCGGTCGCCACATTGGAAAAGGTTCCAAGAGGTTTTATTGGCGGTCACCACAATGCAAGCTGGTGGTCGCCACAATGCAAGCTGGTGGTCATCACAATGCAAGCTGGCGGTCGCCATGTTAGAGGTAGCGGTCGCCACTTTGGGCTAGGGTTTCTAAGAAATTCTACTGGTGGTCGCCACAATAAACATGGCGGTCGCCATAAAAAGTGAAAGTTTCCAAATGGTTCTATTGGCGGTCGCCACATTGGAGTTGGTGGTTCAAAAAGATTTTATTGGTTTGAAGGTTTTGATGATTGGGTTCAAATACCGAGCTTAGATCATTTCTCGAGGATCGTACTGATGCACTATTCTAACTATTTTCATCATCGAATTCATCTAAGATTAGGTAGGATTAAATTGGAGTGTCTATAGGCACATAGGCCCAAATAAGAATAGGCGCGTAGGTCTCCATGTACAGTAAAAGAGAAAGAGTATAGCTGCTCGGCAGCGGTGGGATCATCACTCTCGCCAGGTCCTCTTCCTCTGGACCACGCAGCCTCCCTAGGACGACTCTCCGGATGTCGACTCGATCTCCTCATCCTCTGAGCTATTAATCGTCTATGTAACGCTGGGGGTTCGAGCTCTAGTTGAAGAAGTAAAAATCCATGCAGAAGGTGCAGCTGGGGTAGTAGGTGTCGTGCAATCACTGCAGAAGGTGCAGCTGGGGTAGTAGGTGTCGTACCCACGCTAAAAGAAAGAAAATGACCACATCAACTAAGGCAGATAAGTATGAGCAGAAAGGAAAGAGCGCAAGAATGTAAATAAGAGATAGAAAAGACTTAGTACCGCAACAGGGCCACCCAGAGGAGCAGGAGGCTCCAAGCCATGGGCTCGGAAGGCAGCATCCCAACGACAAACCAATACCCTCAACCCGGTGATCAGACGAAGGGACTGGTCACACCACTCCCGGGGTATCTGTCAAGAGAAGAACTAAGTCAGTGCAATCAAATATCAGAATCAGTCAAATATGGGAATTAGTACGGGAATAAGAATCAGTGCAGTCAGATATAAGAGACAGTATGAAGAACATAAGGGAAGATGTCATACCTGCTCAGCGCCGAGGGGAAGGAAAATCTCTTGGGTTGCTGGCTCGGGGATTCGGATCTTATGGAGATTCTCGTCCACGAAGGTGTCTACTATCTAGGGAAGCTCAGGGTGAACATGGCCCAGGGCAGCGGGAGAAGGACCCTGCACGACAGCATGAGCACCTGTGGTAGGCATGAGCCTCTCTAAAACAAAGATCATGTAGTCACGATACTCGCCCTCGATCAGCGTGGCAACATCGAGGCCCACCATGGCTCATATAATCTCGACCATGCGAAAGGTGTCGGTCTAACGCATCCCTATCGGAGGGCATCTTTGGGATATGAAAATGGTCATACCCTAAGGACTACAGAACAACGCACTCGCCAAGGTACCACTCTCTATAGAATGGCCCCTTAAGCAAGACACGAGTCTGAGTAACCTCGCGGTTTCGCATCAAGTCGACACCAGCTCGCTCTTCCATGCCAATCCATATGTCCCAGCGGACCTACAAGTCAAAATAATCATGTCAATAAGCAGTGTATGAACAAGAAATGGAAGGGACAACTCAGCAAAGAGAAGTAGATGACTTACTGGGTTGAGAGTGAGGCTGTTCAAGAAGAAGTGGTCATTATCTAGGTGCTTTCCACCAGGCTTCGTACCCCGATGGAGTCTGGCCCATCAAAGTGCCCAGGGGATCACGCGGGGGTCATCGCAAGAGTTCACTGGCTCGCACATACCCAGGAACTCGTAGGCCCTGAGCTATAAAAAATAAGAGAAGCGTTAATACAGTTGAAACAGATATGCATATATGGAAATGGAAAAAGAAAGCCCGAAAAGCAGAGATAGCAGGCATACCTCCCAGATACGCTAGTACCCACCGATGCTTAGATCAGATGTTCTGGTGGCCGCGCTCATATACTCGCACAAGGTGACCATTGCAGCTCCTCCCCAGTCATAGGAGCCGATCTGATCCACCACCACCACCACGGTAGCGAGATAGTAGAGGTGCACCATGTTCTCTAAGTTTGGGAAAAAGAACATCCCGAACATATAGAGAAGGAATTCACATACCACCCACTTGAAGTGGTGGACCTCGGAGTAGACAAAATGGCAGAATGTCTTCTTCAGTCACGTGTACTGTATGCACTCCTTGTCGATGGAAAGGGGGTGTTGGAGGCAAGACTGTCAAAATTATTATTTTTGCAAACGATTAACGAAAAAAATTAATTGGACAAAAAAACGTAAAAACGGGCTCCAAATAAAACTTTTGATGATGAACGATAAAAAAAAAATCCGTGCATCCAAAGTTAATTTAGAAGAATACTTTTTATCAATCGAATCTTCAACTATAATTTGAATCTGAGTTGAAGGTCCTGTCAGATCTTCTACTGTTCCCTTATGCAATTCTTGATTGTAGGGTGGGCTACAATCTATCAAGAATGCGTAGGCACGCAAGTCCCAAACTCTAAATAAAGAAGAAGGTTACAAAATTCTAAAAACAAAATAGATCCCTCAAATCTTCCTTCTCTTTGCTGCTTGTCCTTCTCCCTCTTCTTTGTTTCTGCTTTCTTTTTCCTAAACCAACCACACCTTTCACTCATCGGGGAGTTTAGAGTGGGACAACTCCTGCATCTCTATCGGTGAACAAGATAGCCAAGCCTCCTAATACAGCGCCAGAAATGGGGCCTGAAGGGAAGATGAATACATGACCCCGTACGCCGTGAAATATGGTTTGACCTCAACTAAACTGCCTCTTGATCCAGTGTGAATAGTAGAAGGTGGACAGCTGCAGACCAATCAGCAAGACATCTAGATGATCTATAGTGGTCAAAGTTATAAAAGGAATCTGTCATCAGGAGCACTATCAAGTGATGTCTCTTCCAGTTAGCAAAAAAAGATACTGTCTCCAAGCTGCCTCGGTAGTATATATTAGGTAAAAAGGATAATAGATAAAAGTAGCAGCGTTGTGCCCATCCGAAGCCAGTTTCTGTAAAAAATTTACCTTCTCTATCAGCCAAATCTGAAAAGAGAGAAAAGAGGTAAGAATCGAGATGAATCAATAAAAGGAGAGAGATGTGGGAAAATAAATAAAGATAGTGAAAAAATGAGAGAAGAGCAGTAAAATTCGAGAGAAATCAGTAAAATGAGAGAAGAGCGATAAAAATAGTTCGGTCCCGTAAGTTTTTTTTAAAGTATTGAAGCAAGTAGGTTGAAAGCCATTTTAATCTTGAGAATCACATAATTAAAAATACCGTTAGTTATGACGAGCAAAATTTTGAGTTTATTTTAATTTGGTTCCATCTACCATTTTAAAAGAAATTCGCCAGCAACCTAGTACCCTGTGAATAGCATGCCTCGATGAGAGGACGTTTACTATCCATCGTATGTCCTGACAGGTCAATTTCTATTAATTTTACTATCTAGGAAACTACCCTGCTGAGTAAAATTAAATAGCTGACATAGTTTCGGTTCAATATATAATAGTAGTAACTCAGATGGAAATGATACTATTATATACAACTAAGTGTTACCATCACCTAATCTCAAATCAATCGCTTCGCAATGAACCCTTCAGATTGAGAGGTGATCCACACTAATAATTATCTAAAATTATCCATAAATGAGATTTGTACTAGTGATACCGTAATTAATTTGTCCGATGGAAAGGATGGTCTTATTGCTAACACGCAGGATTTAATTACATCGCCTACAAACTGGTGATAGAGACTGCAGGATTTATCTATAAATAAATTTTCTCTCCCACTTAGATTTTTAAAATATTTTTTAGGGTTATAAAAATTCGTTTAATTAAATAAATTTATTAATTTTGAAAATCACACGATCTAAAAGAATCAAATATCTTTATGTGTACATAATTTCAAATATTTCAATTTGCCAAACTATCTTTTCGTGTTTTAATGCGTAAAAAATAAAATTTATAAGTGCACAGTTTTTCCTTTAGCATTTCAGCTAAGGTAGTGATTAAATATATTTAATTATTTTATTTTTTGTTCCACATTTTTAAAAAAATAATAATTTATTTAAATTAAACATTTTCTATTTAATTAACTCAAAACCCGAAATTAATTTCTACGTTTTTCCAAGATATTCGATTTTATGAAAAATCATCTTAAACGTGATATTTTGTAAAAAATAAAATGTCTAAAAATTTTCATTTAATTAAAAATTTTAATTAAAAAATTTAATTTAAATTTTTTATTACAAAATATTTTAATTAAAATCGAATTTTTTGAATTAATTAAATTAACAGAAAAACATAAAACAGATATACATCATCCACGCAATTAATATGAATATATATGTACGATATATATATATTTCGATTTTATGATTGATTCGAAAAGCTGAAGCGTTTCAATCTCCTGTTGAAGATAGACTGTAATAATCCTTGTTCCTATCAGTTTTCTGTATCCCGATTGCATTGGGATTCTTTGAAACACTTTGATATATATAGATATATCATATCAGTATCAAAACATATCAGAAAAATTGATCAAAACAGCCTCGGACCAAGCTACCATCGTCGACCACCATGCCGCCGCCGCTGCCACCTTGTGCCACCACCTTCAGGAAGCTTTTGCCGCTACCTTGGTGCACCCTTTTTGGCGCCGTTTATACTAAAAAATAGTATTTTTTGGTCAAAAAATTAGTTTGAAAATAATCTCAAAAATGGTCGAAAAATCGCCCCAAAACCAGCCCCCGTCCACAACAGCCCACTGTTTGGGCTTTTTTCGGCGATATTTTTGTTCTTGTTTTTTCTAAAAAAAGAGCACAAATATCCAGCAACTTGTTGCTTTGAAGAACGACTCGAAAACAGTCTCAAAAAAGCCCCGAAAATAGCCCCAAACAGCGCCGCCCAGCACCGCCCATATGCCGTCGCCTGTTTGGCTTTTTGTCGCCTATTTTGGCCCAATTTTTTAGTGGTTTTGGGACAATATTTTAAGGTATGTTTACTGCCATTTTATGTCTAAAAACTGCTCAAAAACTAATTCCAAAAATATCTCAAAAAATTAGCAAAATCAGCCTCAAACCGTCGCCGGCAAAGTCGCCGGAGGTATGCTATTTTTGTTGATTTTTTCTACTTTTTTTGACTTATTTTTTATGCTATTTTTAATGCATAAATCCTGTAAAAATTCACTGAAAAAAACTATTTTAAAATCGTTAAAAATTTACTGCGATCCGTGACCCATAAAAACGCAAAATCACCGCCAGTGCCGCTGCCTGTTCTTCGTATTCTTGGATATTCAAGCTGCTCTTAAATATTCTAAACAGATATTTAAAAACTAAAAACAACTATTACATCAAAACCTATGTCCGATAGGCTCATATTTGATCTAGAAAAAAGTTAATCTATCACGATCAATCCTCGTGATTAAAAATAATTAAATCATCATTCAAACTATTCAATCAAATATGAAAAATAAGATAATCATAAAACTGGAATTAGAACACCTGCAAAATAAAGTTAGCACCGTTTTAAAAATACCTGTCCCCGATAAACTGTAAACAAAAATCAAAACGACTCTAATACCAATTGTTGGAGGCAAAACTGTCAAGATCATTATTTTTGTAAACGATTTTTCGATAAAAAATAACTGGAAGGGTAATTACCGAAACGGGCTCCAAATAAAACTTTTGATGTCGAACGATCAAAATAAAACCCGTGCAAGTACAATTAATTTAGAAGAATACCTTTTATTGGTCAATTATTCAACTACAATTTTTATTCCGAGTTGAAACTCCCTTCAGACCTTCTACTGTATTCTCTTATACAATTTCCGAACGTAGTGTGGGCTACGAACCTTCGAGAACTCATACCGACAGAACCTGATCAGCTTTAATCTTGAAAACAAGTTATGAATATGGTTCAACATGCTCGCATATTTATAGGGTTACAACAGGGACTTGTGGAGTAATTATGACGAAAACTTCAAGTAGAATACAGATACTTATCTAGCGATTTTCGCAATTAAGCAAACCTCACAGCGGTATTTGCAATTATAAAAATCTTGCAGCGATTTTTATAATTTTCATAAAATATTAAATTATAGTTCACACCACTAAAGAGCTGTAATTACACTCTAAGCTAAAATCTTAAAATCTTCTTACATTGAGCTCATATTATTAAATGCTTAACTCATCTCTCCACGTTAAGATTCTCGATACCCGCCAATTAAATTTAATTACTGATAATTTAATTTAATCGGCATCTTTAAATTTCTTAAACCCTTTCGTTTATCTTACTTGACCGCTGGGTAATCAAATCCACCTCTAGGGTTTGGCCTGGTCAAAACTTATAAGCTTCCTTGAGGGGGTATTGTCAATCCCGATATTTCAAGACGTGAATTTCGTCAATAATTAATATTCACCATATAAATAATACCGCTATCCAACTCACCGGGAATATGGACCCATATAAGATCGTACCCTCTAATGAATCAAAATAATGAATATTAAATATACACAAATTAATAATTATTTCATGATTAAGAGTATAAGCACTATTCATAATAACCATGGGATGTGAATTAATTTATATAGTGAGTATAAAATTAATTACCCCAATGTGTTCCGTTTAATACACACAAATTGTACTAACACAGATAGTCTAAACAATAGACGATGCTATTATTTGTTTCTCGTAACCAAGACATACTTACTAAAACTCTATATTACAGTCGTACCGATGATATTCCTATTTTCATCTAAACTGTAAACAAATAACTTATATTCTGAAAGAACCTAAAATCTGATCTTTAGTGTGTAAGCCATACTCCACACACCAAATTAAATACTGTACAGAATAAAGGACTTCCATGCATAGCATTAAAAAAATATTATTGTATATATTACTCATTAAGATTCTCATAAAATAAAAAAATAATTTTATTAAAATAAAATTAAATACTAAAAATATGATTTTTAGTATACAATCCTAGCATGAGTAAGGCGAGGCTGAAGTGGAGGGCCTCTGTGTAGTTCGATAGACCCATAGTGCTACTAGGAGATTATCTGGCCATACTTTCCCATTATCCTCCATCATTTTACTTAGTACTTTGATCAATATTTTATCTGTCGCTTCAGCCTACCCATTACCCTTAGGGTAGTAGGGTGATGACTTATAATGTCTGATCTAATAGGATTCGAGCAGTTGTTGAACTTGTTTATTCATGAAAGGTGTACCATTATCTGATAGAATAACCTAAGGGATTCCAAACCTGCATATGACAATTGTTGTGTTCAAATTCGTGGAGAACAATATCTCTATCCATTACATGGCACTAAAGAAATTTTTTTTAGTTATTTGTGAGCTATTAGCATAGTGCAATATTATATATATGTCATATATATAGTCATATATATATATATATATATATATATATGTGTGTGTGTGTGTGTGTGTGTGTGTGTGTGTGTGTGTAAATATATGAACACTTGGTGAAAGGAGAAGTTGCATATGGATCTATGATTGTGTGAATAAGAAAATTATATTTCCAATGACAAAATATAGGGGAAAATTGAGGTTCTTAGTGTTGGAAGTAATACTGTCAAGATTATTATTTTTGTAAAACGATTTTCAGTAAATAATTAACTGGACGGGCAAACGCCGCAACGGGCTTCAGATAAAAATTTTGACGTCGAACGATAAAAAATAAACCTGTGCAGCCAAAGTTAATTTTGATGAATACCTCTTGTAGATCCAATCTTCAATTACGACTTGATTCCGAGTTAAAGCTCCAGTCAGATCTTCTACTGTATTCCCTTACGCGATCCTCGAACGTTGTGTGGACTACAATCCTCCGAGAACTCGTACCAGTAGAACCCTAATATATTTAACTGTTTGAAAGACAAAAATAATATCTCGATAATGATAATGATATATGAACTATTAATCTCAAACTGGTTCAGCCTACCCGCGTATATATAGAGTTACAGTAGGGACCTGTGGACTGGTTCAGCCTACCCGCATATATATAGAGCTACAGTATGGACCTGGGGAGTAATTATGAGTTAGACTTCCAGCGAAACACAAATATCTACCGGCGATTTCTGTAAATAAAGAAAGACGCATAGCGGTATCTGTAATTATGGAAAACCAACAGCGGTTTCTGCAATTTTCATAAAATACTAAATTACATATAGGATCGCACCCTTCAACTACGACTTTATTCCGAGTTGAAACTCCAGTTAGATCTTCTACTTTATTTTATTACGCAATCATCGAACATAGTGTGGGTTACGATCCTCCGAGAACTCGTACCGACAGAATTCCGATATATTTAAGTATTTGAAAGACAAAATTAATATCTCAATAATGATAATGATATATGAACTATCAATCTCAAATTGGTTCAGCCTACCCGCGTATATATAGGGCTACAACAGGGGAATAATTATGAGTTAGACTTCAAGTGGAACACAAGCACCTACCAGCAATTTTCGTAAATAAAGAAAGACGTATAGCGGTATCTGCAATTATAGAAAACCAGCAGCGATTTTTGTAATTTTCATAAAATATTCAATTACAGTTCACACCACTAAAGAACTGTAATTGCACTATGACCCATAATTTTAAGACTTTCTTGCATTGAGTTCCTGTTATTAAATACTTGCTATTTCTCCCCACGTTAAGTGTTTCGATATCTGCCAATTAAATTTAATTACTGATAATTTAATTTAATCAGCATCTTGATATTCCTTAAACCCTTCCACTTAACTTATTCGACCATATGATAATTAAATTCACCTGTAGGGTTTGGTCCGGTCAAAACTTATAAGCATCCTTAAGGGGGTATCGTCAATCTCGATCATTCGGGACGTGAATTTCGTCAATAATTAATATTTGCCATATAAATAATACTGCTATCCAACTCACCGAGAATATAGACCTATATAAGATCGCACCCTCTAATAAATCAAAACAACGAATATTAAATATATGCAAATCAATAATTA
>JAOTRH010000027.1:6913775-6924290 GCA_034768845.1 Heliamphora exappendiculata
CAGTTATCTGATCATGGCCATATGGGAATGGAAGGGTACTCTGATGCTGATTGGGCTGGATGTACATTTGACAGGAGATCCACATCTGGTAACTCTATATTTGTTGATGGGAATTTGATTTCCTAGAAGAGTAAGAAGCAGATTGTGGTATCCCGGTCTAGTGCTGAGGCTGAGTATCGAGTTATAGCATTAGCGACTGCTGAGATTATGTGGCTTCAGCAGATTTTGATAGAGTTACACTTTCCACTTAAAGGCTCTGCTAGGCTCTGGGTTGATAATATCCCCGCTATTTATATTGCCATAAATCCAGTCTTTCATGAGTGAACGAAACATATTGAGGTTGACTACCACTTTATCCGTGATGAATATCAGAAATGTATTGTTACATTTGGTTCTATCTCTACAGGAGAACAGGTGGCTGATATTTTCACTAAATCTTTATTGGGTCCGCGTGTCTCCTATTTATGTAACAAGTTAGGCTTGGTAGATATATATGCTCCAGCTTAAGGAGGGGTGTTAGTAGCTTATTATTATTATGTTATTATTATCTGGCATGTGTGGGTGTATGATTGTAACAGTGTTCTCTAAGTTTATTAGAAATAAGAGCTCGCCTACCCATTAGAGTATAATTTCTCATTATTCTTTGTCTAATAACATTTTTCTCATCAGGGCAACATTTATCTAGTGATCTAATATGTTGTCATGATGGGGAGCCTACCATCCCTACCCTAGTGGTGCCATTAGATTCTTCACCTGCTCCTCCCTTTCAAGTGTATCAGCGCCCTCGTGCTCGACATGTTGTTAATTAGAATTCAAGACTTCAATGCCTTTGATGAATATCACTTAGAATGGTTCAATCTCTTGTTGGCAGTTGAGTAAAGATCTTCCATTCATAGTCCTCTCCTTTTGACCATAGGTGGTAGTCGAGGTGCATTTAATGCCTTTTTAACTGTTGAAAAAGTTTACCCTCACCTTTTGATTAATGAATTCCTGCATGAATGAGTTGAGCTCATTTGATCTTGTTGTCGACTCATTTTGAATCAACAAACTCTTCTGCAACATTGAGTAAAAACTCGTTCCAAATTAATGCTCTCTGGAACTTTTCACTTAATACATCCAAGACTAAGTACATTTAAGTTTAAACTGTTATCACCAAAATCAAAGAAACCTTGGGGCTAACATACTATTGAAGGCCTAATATAGCGCTCTCTCCCATCTTGTAGATGTAGAGCTCTGACAAGACGAGGCAATCTCTTTCTGTTCGGGTTTCAGAAACTGTTAATTTGTTTAATTGTTTGCTTTGTTTCATATTAAAATGCTGTAGTTGTTTTCGATATGATTCTTTATGGGGCCTATTTATTCAACTAAAATTCTCTTTTTTTTTTCTATAAAAGATACACCAACACCACGAGGAGACACTTAAGAGCCACATATGGGACAATGAGTGTAAAATATGTTTTCCTGCATCTTTTGCTTTAGTGTTAGACATCCTGTGGTTATGGTTTGGATGAACAGGAAGCATAATAATGTGGATTCATTTTGATTTTAGCTTTATCACGACACTATGAAAATATGTTCTACTACATATAGGGCACATTGTCAAACTTACAGTGGATGTCATTTTTCCAATTTCAGTTTGCAGTGACCAAGGAGTACCAGCTTCATTTAAAGTCCCTGTAGGATCAGTAATACCTTTCGGCTCTATGGAGTTGGCATTAGAACGAAGCAAGTCCATGGAGTCCTATAGGTCTCTTGTGGAAAAGATTGAAACTGCCCAAATGGATGGTGGAGAACTCGACGATCTTTGTAATCAACTCCAGGAACTGATCTCTTCCCTCCAGCTTCCAGAAGACCTCATTGAAAGCTTGGGGAAGATATTTGCAGCTAATTCGCATCTTATTGTTCGTTCAAGTGCAAATGTTGAGGACTTAGCTGGTATGTCTGCTGCTGGCCTCTATGAATCAATTCCTAATGTCAGCCTTTCAAATCCAATAATATTCGGAAATTCGGTTTGCCGAGTTTGGGCTTCGTTGTACACTCGCAGAGCTATTTTGAGCCGTAGAGCTGCCAGTGTGCCTCAGCAGGCGGCTTCAATGGCTGTGCTGGTGCAAGAAATGCTTTCACCAGACCTGTCCTTTGTGCTTCACACGGTCAGCCCGACAGACAATGATCGTAATTCTGTCGAGGCAGAGATTGCTCCTGGACTTGGCGAAACTCTAGCCTCGGGCACTCGGGGCACTCCCTGGCGTCTATCTTCCGGAAAGTTTGGCGGGCTGGTGCGTACGTTGGCATTTGCAAATTTCAGCGAGGAGTTACTGGTACCCAGTGGAGGTCTGGCTGATGGGCAAGTCATTCGTTTGACCATCGACTATAGCAAGAAACCTTTAACCGTGGACCCGATTTTCCGGCGGCAGCTTGGTCAACGTCTTTGTGCAGTTGGGTTCTTCCTTGAACGCAAGTTCGGCTGCCCACAGGATGTTGAAGGGTGTGTGGTTGGCAAAGACATCTATATTGTACAGACACGCCCACAACCCCAATGAACGGCTTGTTCCGTTTGAAGCTGTGCATGCCTGCCCCTAGAAGTTAAGCTTGGTTGTGGCACAGGGAGGCGTTATGTACATGTACAAGTGACACGGAATTGAACTTTCATGAAACATCTCACTTCAATCCTTTGTTTTAGAAAATAAACTAATTTGATACTCCTATCTATAATTATATATGCGAAGTTGTCATGTTGTGTGTTGTATTTGTCACATTTCATTCCATCATACATGCTATTGCCTACACCTATTGTCCATCTTTTGAATGCTTGTGAGCTTATATTATCAATCTTGTAGCTTTATGTTTGGATTTTGTGATTTATGTTATGCATTAGTTGGAGTGTCGAATCAAGAGTAGCTAAATCAACTTAGGGTTTGGGCAATGCTATAAATTATGTGATTTTTGGTTATAAGTTCAGTGTGACTAGTTACAGATTTGATCTTGCGGTTTTGATTATAAATCTACGACCATTGAGTTATGAATTCGAGTCATTTAGTTATGAATTCGTGTGGCTTTGCTTATAAATTTTGTTCCTCATCTTATGAAATGCATATGGTATACTCTAAAAATGAGAATGTGCATCTATTATTGGAAAATTTTAATGATCATCTTGGTTATAATTTATTTAGGCTTTGGCTTTTCCAAATACAGTCCTGGACATTTTTTTTTTCTTTTATTTTTTATCTTTTCCTCACATCACAAACTTCTTCCCTCAGGTTCTAATTCATATTTGCAGAGATAACACTGAACTCTCCATCCATCTGATAAATTCTTTTCTTTCCTCTTGAGAATTTCTCCCGAAAAATAAATTTGAAAATAAGGTACTTTACAGAGTACCAAAGAAAAAAATAGTTGCAGAAGTGAGAGCCCGTATGACAATGAAGTGTGTTAAAACTTTTTCAATGTTTATGAAGTAGTTGATTCTATCGGGCAGGAAAGACCACTCTTCGGAACCAATAGAAGTTTTGAAGGAAGATATAGCGAATATTTTGTTGGAAAATCCTTCGGATGAGAGCCCGTATGAAAATGTTAGTGTTTTAAAAAAAAATTATCGTCTTTATGCGAGAACAGAAATGGAAAGTAAAATGTTGAGATAAAATGTTGAGATTGCACCACGAGTTTGTAAACATATTTATGAAAGAGATGGGCCTTTCTGCTGTAATCACACCAAGCTGTTGGCTTAGAAATAAAGGAAAAAAACTCGTAGTTCTTAGAGTTTAACCTCCGAGAACTAAGAGTTATGAGTCAACCAGCTTTTAAACCAAACAACTTGGTGCTGTTACGTTAGAGAAACCCAATTCTTTATGAAATTTCTTAAAATTGTCAGAGCAAGAAGAGCAGAGTTTTCAATCTTGAAGTCTCATAATTCACTAGAAAGCAAGTCTTTAGTTGACAAAAAGAAAGTATAAGAGTATTAAGTGTAACATAAGGGTTGATACTTGGTTCGTGTATAAAACCAAATTGTTAGCATACCAACCACAACTCAAAAGATTCGACGGATAATTAGTCATAAGTCCAAATATTAGCTACTGTAGTGCATTTAGTATATGTCATTATCAATACCAGTATCTAATTCAATACAAATCAAACATAAGACTAAACTAGTGCTTTCACTGTCAATCACTAATATTATCAATCCCAACGTTAATATCACCTTATTAACAATCCGCAAAATCTCATTAAACAATCCCAAAAATCTCTCCCCGGTATGAGACAAGGTCATCAATTCCAATCTTAATATCACCTCATTAATAGTACCCAAAATCTGACTAAACCATCCCCAAAATCTCTCTGGTATGGTCGTAATGTACAGCGAAGGAAGCAGCATTTGCTTCTGCACAAAGCAGTTCACGAAGAAGTTATCTTTTCAAGTAAAAGATAATTAAATAAGCAAAATGCAAGTGACCTAAAAACAGCATTCATCCCATATGTACAATCACAAGATTAACAACTATGGTTCCTGTGCTTCATAGTCCAATAGCGCAAACTTTACATGTAAACCAATCTTACCACCTTCCGTCACCAGCTTAGCTTCCGTCACCAACCAATGCCCCGGAGCGTCATGTGGGCCCCGTACTACCTCAGCTGTGTCAACATATTTAACTAGCTTTGACGATCGAACCGGCACGGGTGGGCCGTGTGGGTAGATGCCAGAGTTCAGCGCAGCCGGAAGTTGCCTCGGCGCATCAGTAACAGTTTGCTGAGTGAATGTGAAAGTTGTGCTCAGACTCAGATTCAAGAGGAGACTTGATTTACGAGAAGCCTCCGGTGCAGCAGCCCACTCAGTTTTTCGAATGGCGCAGTTAGGTAGGTGGGTGAAGAGCAAGCGGAGGTGAAGTATGGTCTTTGGCCACTTCCCCTTGCTGATAAGCTGCGCTCCGGTTACAATGAAAACACCTGGCCGTTCTCCCTGTAGCCAGTTGGGGTCGCGCTTAACAATCGATGAGCACACATTCGAGTATCTCCTCCATTTCACTGGTTCGAAGAATTGGTTGCTTAACTCATAGTCATCAGAACCACGCCATTGACACGGCCTGCAAGTTGAGGGATCAGCCAATGCACATGTCATAATATTTGGAACGCTGGAGAGATGCTCTACATGTATTGCCAACTGATTGCTTTTCTTCCCTTCCAAGTACAAGCGCAGACCAATGACTGGTTTCTGACCAGTTGAAACCTGAAAAGGTTAAATGATTTAATTTTCAAACAGTTTATTAGTACAACTGTACATTAGAGATTTTAAATACCATAGCTATTAAAAGACATGCACGGACAGCAATTGAACGACAACCAAGGTGAGCCACCACCCATGTCATTGCCAGAAGACTAAGTCATCGTTTAATAACCAGTGTAAATTGAATAAGATAAATAGTAAGGTGGGATTAGAAATGAGTTGTGATTATTTTGTGTGTTTGATTTTAGTAAGATTAAGTGATGGACTATACAAACTCATGTTTGATTTGAATGGGATTAAATAATTTGGGATTTGATTAAATTTATAGATTTCCAATATTATCTTTGTAGTAAAAAACTAATAAATATATTTTTCATTTTTTTATATTAGCTACTAAGTTAAATTTTATGTAATTTATTTTAATATTTTATATTTTTATTAATATTTTTTTATTTTTTCAAATTCACTTCTTGGAACAATTTTAAATATAAAAATTAATAATTAAAAATAATAAACAATAAAGGGCGAAGAAGAAGAAGGGCGAGATAGCTTCGGTTATCTTTGTTCATAACAAATCTGGTGGGACACCATCGAAACGGTTAAAGAAATCCCACCCAAAATCTCTCTGTGGTGATGGCATTGATGATGGCATTTGCATATAGAAATACCCTCAAATCTGTGCTTCTTCTCTCTAGATTGTTTATTCTCTTTCTTCCTCAGAAGAGTCTGAAGATGATGAAGACTTAGAATTACACGAGTACGTCAGATTTCCGACAACAGACACCGCAGATGAGGAGGGAGCTTCCCAGAAGGCGCCACCACCGGAAGAAGGCGTCCGACAATAAGTTGATGCATTGTTTCCCTTGACAGCGGCGGCGGGGCTGCTTTCGGGGTACGGTCGGTCGAGAGAGATGTTGGCGATGGTGACGACATTGACGCAAGCAGTTTCCGGTCATAGGTCTGATCCCGCCGCCTCCATTGGAGTAGGGTTTTCGTTCGATGTTGAGGGAGACAGCTCATTTCAGTTTGTTAGGGTTAGAGAATTGGAATGACAAAGTGGGGATTTTCATTATTGTTGGAGGGTAAAATCGGTAAAAGAACTCTTTTGCCATTCCATGGATTAGCTATAACAACTCCCGTGTGTTTTTCCCAAACCCCCCTTAACATGTCTGTACCAATCCAACTCTAAATAATCCAGCCCAAAAAAGCAAAACAAGCAGCTGCCTTATTAATCCATCAGCCATCCTAAGCAAACCATTGGCTCAAACCCTTATCAAACAGGGCCTAAATTAGGATAATCATGCATGTCTAGCCAAGCTGATCTATTGGGAATCAAATGTGAGTCCACAACCAAAAATTAAGTGTAAGATGCTTAAGCCATGAAGCACGGACACGCCAAAACTTAGAAGTGTCGGACATGCAGAGCACAGAACACGTCCCCTGCGTGTCCAATGGTGTGTCTTGGCTGAAAAAAAATAGCAAAAAAATAGAACAAATCACGTGGCATGTCCGACACATGTCCCGACTGGAAAATAAAAAAACCTAGGTTCGCGACCTCCACCAACGAGCTCAACGAAGCCGACAACCTTGATCTGAGCAGCACCGAGCCCCAACAACCTCGATCTGAGCAGAGACAAAACTCGACGACCTTGATCTTCATCTCCGGCGACCTTCAATCGCCTTTCAGGTCTCCGATTTCTTCTCTCTTCTTCTCCCCTCTTTCTTCATTTTATGATTTTGCGACCTCTTTTTTGGTTTTTGCGAGCTTCTAATCTGGTTTTTGTCTCTTTTTTGATTGCCGCTCTCTTGCTTTTCCCTCGATCTAGCTGGTTCTCTCCTTTTCTCCCCTTGATCTGTTTTTTTCTTTACAATAACTGTGAATATTTGGTTTTTTTTTTCTCACAGGCAATGTTAGTAGAATGATGAATGAGATTACTTGTACTTGTGGGATGTTTTTTTCTCATAGGCTGTTTGCGAATGTTCTATTACTAAACATGGCGTAAATATATAAATTAAAAATATTTTTTTTGCCGTATTATGCCCTATTTGTATCCTGGTTTTTTTGAAATCGTTAGTCCCGTGGTCGTGTTTGTATCTGTCCTTCAGAGTGCTCCAGTATTGACCAAAAGATGTAGCGAGAATCAACTTTTCCATTGTAACGGAACACACGAGGGATGAAGAATCTTTGGATCACCTATTTTGCATTCCTCGTTGACTCTTATTTTTATGACATCAATTATTTGCAATGGCAGATATTACTTGGGTGACTCTGGAATCACGCTTGCAAATGGTTGAGATTCACTTTGGGAGTTTTGACTTCAATATGAAAAGGAAAGCTTTGTGCAATTTTATTATTTTCACCATTTTTGGGGTCATTTGGTTGGAATGGAACGCAAAAATTTGAGGATATGTTTGAGAATATTAATTACTTACGATGTAAAGTATGCTATTTATGTTCTTTTTGGGTCTCAATTTCTCGTCCTTTTGAAGGTAGACTATTGTTTTTGATATAGTGAGATTGGAGAGTAATGTGTGAATATTGATTGTCTTGTGGTGCTTTCTTGTTTTTTCTTTCTTGTCTTGCTTTTGTTGGGGCCATGTTGTCCCCTTATCTATTGTAAATTTTTTCTCTATGAATCATAGTTGTTAAAAACGTATGATACGCATATCGTACGATACGTATCGCCATTCGAACAACTATTTATTTTTAATTATTTAAAAAAACTTATGATGTACGATAAGATACGTTACACAATACTTAGAAATAGAAAAACGATTCACGATTCGATATACAAGTTAACAACTATGCTATTATACAGTTTGTTGCTTATCAAAAAAAAAAAAAAAGAATCAGCTTCTCCATTAGCATTCAGAAGAGTTTGGCTCTATAACTTCACTCAAGGTTCATGCATCACTGTCACTACTGGGTATAGATTTATCAACCAACAATGCCTTCCTTGAAATCCATGCCTGAATTTACCTTGCCAAAGGGTCATGAAGCATAATTACGCTGGGTATAGATGTGTATTTCACCATAGTGCATTTCTATGCCTCAACAACATAGAAGTTGAGAAAACTTGACTTCTATATGGCAATTAACTTTATCACAACTTTTAGGACACCAAAACTGGTTAGAAACTCCAATGTTGATCACTCCAGCCTGCCTGTCTGGAGAAGGTATACATGGCACTAACTGAACCATCTCTAAGAATTGTCACCAACATCACAAAAAATGCAGAGTGATGGATATCCAAGGAGGGGGGGTGGGAGCTTACCAGCTGAATCTATCAAGCTGCTTATGGGACTAAAAGTTATTCTGTTAGGTACCATTTTCTTCTGAAATCATCTAGATGGTCACCACTTTCACGGTCCGCAAAGCATTCATCTCTCTTCTAAATAAAATTGAAAAACTGAGAAATGTAGAGGTGACAAAATCCACAGGAACTACCAATGAAACATGGGACAATGCAGAGTCATGAAAAAGAAATAGCCAAGGATAATAGCATGAGGAAATATACCAAGCCAAACTAAACCTTGTGCCCTAATCTGGGATCGGCTAGATGAAATCTTTTTCTCTATTATGTTCTATTAATGGCTATACATTCACTTAAATTTAATGTACTCCTATCATTTTTTACAAGAGGATCCTATGTTAATTTATGTCCTTTCCTTCTCCTAACATTTCCATTTATAGTAATCCAAGCACTATTTATAATTGTCGCATATGTAGTTTCATTGTATGCGACCAAACCACTTTAGTCAATTTTCTCACAATTGATACTAGCTCTTCGATTTCAACAATCATTTTATTCAGGTGTTGTTAACATTCTAAAATTAGCTACACTAATTTTATTTACATATTGTTTTTTTAGTTGCTCAAGACTCTGTTGCATATGACATTACTAGTCTTGTGATTATTTTATAGAAAGTTTCTTTCAATTTTATAGGGTATTTATCAATGGAATAATATGTCAGAAGCACCACAGTTGAGCACTTATCCTGATTCTATATATTACATCACCGTCAATCTTTCCATCTTTACTAAAAATAGAACCTACATCGTTAAATTGTTCACATTTTAGTATATTATTATGCTCAATCTTCACTTCTTCACTATAGATACTTCTATTGTTATATTAAATTTTATTGCTACTTACTTTAAGCCCTTTTCACTTCAATAGTCTCTCAAAACCTCAAGTTTAGCATTAAATCCTATTGAAGTTGCATAATATTATTTGCAAACAATATACATCTTTGTATAACATCCTAAATATCCCTAGTCAATTCATGCATAACTAAGGTAAAGGATAAGAACTCAAAATTGATTTTTGGTGTTATCCTACCATGGTTGAGAACTCACTTCTCTCATACAGCAGGTTATCTAATTGTAGAATCATCCCATTAAACACATTATTTATCATATTAATATATCTTTTTTTATTTAATTTTCTCCAACACCCATCATATGATATCTCTAAGTACCCTATCATAAATTATTTTTCCTGAACTTTTTGTAAGTCTCCTTTATAAGTATTATATTACTTCCACGATTGATCTACTAAGCATAAATCTAAACTAGTTATCTAGCATTGTTGTTACCATTCTTAAGAGATGCTCAATTGCTCCCTCCACACAATTTCATTGCATGACTTGCCAATTTAATACCTCCATGGTTGTAGGTTTTGATATTTTCCCTCTTTTGTATAAAGATGCTAAATTTCTTTTCTCCACTTCTCAAGTATTTTGTTAGATATGGTAAGATTATTAAATAACTTTGGTAACTAAAACACTTCCAACTCATCTAAGCATTTCCAGAAATCAATAGAGATTCTATTTGAACATCTAGACCTAAAATTTTACCTGATTTCATCCTTTTCAATGCAATTTTCACCTCAAACTTCATTATTCTACTATAGAACTTGTATTCTCTAATTTCAACCTGACTACTGCTACTCTCCTAAACTTTCTAAATGTTTTCATTTAACAATTCTTCAAAATAAGTTTTTCGATTTTCCTTAATATCCACATCAATCACCAATACCCTCGAATCCTCGCTATTATACACTTAGCCAGAGTAAAGTCTCATTTTTCTCTCTTAACTTAGCAATTTATATAAATGTTTTTTTCTCCATCTTTATTGCTTACTCTAGTGTAAAACCTAAGGTAAAAAACATGAGACACAAAATGGGCAGCCAAGGAAGAGTACTAATTCTAAAAAACTCTAACAAATGCAAAGGCAGGTGTGGGAGCAGGAATCCAACATTGGTCAACGATATAAAGGGGGGGGGGGGGGGGCAACT